>ML789476.1:833442-876603 GCA_009831015.1 Picea engelmannii | reverse complement strand
GGGGGGGGGGGGGGTCCGGAATAGCGCACCTCTCCAACAGCCCAGATCAGCACGCTCGGATCAATGGCGATAAGGACAATTCTGGACCCCCCTGCCTTTCTACCTTTAAGCGGAGGGGGGGTCCAGAATCGTGGTTGCAGCTTTCCGACGGCCGAGATCTTAGCGCCCGAATCAATGGCGCTTATGCACTCCCATCATTTTTAGATTCTCTATTCTTAGCCTACGTGGGCCCTTCTCCCATCATGTCATCTTCCTTTTCACCTTTCCCCTGCTGTCGTGTGTCATCCATCCGCCTCCCCACTTTCACCCAAGTGGCCCATCCTCCGTCTCATCATCCACTCACCACCTGCCATGTGTCCCGCTCCTTTTCCATGTCAGCCTCTCACCAAAGAGCGAGTCCACTATCCCTCATCTTCCTCCTCTTCCACCTATTTTCTTCCACCATGTGCCCTCCTTTGTCACTCTTCCCCCACCATGCCATTTCCTTCACATCCTCGTAATCCAACTCCATCACTCCTATCATGCGCCCCATTCTCCGCGCTGGCCTCCATACCTATCCATTAAGTCGTTCAGTTATTCCAGGTGGCAAAGCAAGAAGTCTTCCACATCCCAAAGTGTTGAGTTGGCCAGATCATCCTCAATCCCCATAAAGCAGTTATTGAAGCGGTTGGTGGTGGTTAGACATCATCTCCGCCATAATGGGGTAATCTTGCAATGAATTAAAGGCACGTCGATTCGCCGATGAAAATGTCAGAAGATTGATCGCGTCTGCCATAAGTTGCATGACCATTCAAAGATTGCGGCTGCAGATTATCAGAAGTCATGCAGACGCAAAGCTTTCAATGCAGTTTCTTGGTTCCGTTGCTGTTGTTGTTTGAGTATATGTAGGCATTCTTGCCATTTTTGTATCTATCGATGGTAGAGCTAAGCTCCCGACTGTAAAGTTTCAGCAAATATCCCAGTTTCCTAGTTATGCATCTGTGTTTGGGACTTCTTGGTTTATAACAAACAATTTCCCTTTTTCATCTCTTTTTTCGTCTTATACTGGAGAGTTCATGATCGAATGCTTCGTATGAATTAACACAGTTATGTTATGGTAAATGCTTTATTGTGGCATTGTTGTTTCTCTGGTTCCCCACGTTTGGAAGTAGGAAGATCTTGTTTTCATATGCCTTCTCTCATCATCTGTTAGAAGCTTGATTCTTATAGCAGGCTTTTGCACTTTTCTTATGAAGTCTTCCTCCTACTCACCCTTTTACTGCAACTCACTGTTTGGAGTTTATCAAGACCTCACTCGTTCATGCATGTCTGGCCTGGTTTCTGCGTCAAGATGATATCGTTCTGAGTTTTCCTCCATTTGATCACCCCTTTAAACAAATTGTGACATTAAATTGATGGGTGTCGGGCTCTGCTCCTGCAAGAAATCCAGGAGTGACTTCCGGCTCTAACACCGAGCCAAAATTTCAGCATAAGATCTTGCACCTCGGAAAAAATCATCCGAGGGTGAATTCTCATGTTTGAACCTTTTGAGTCCGCAACTAGCCAAGTGATTACTTATGACCCTTTGCAGATCGTGCTTCTTGAATTCAATATGAACCAATTTTAGGTCTTCCAGGGTTGTTGCCTTGGCTTTAGCATGCCCGAAATATAATAAAGAATATGAATTTAAATGAACAGGAAAAGGTGGCCATACTTTCTTTGAATATCCCTTAAGCTCCTTGCTTATGCCATTGATTACGGTTTTCCTAGAAACCTCACGACAAGCCAGCTTGTTGGGTATGAATAATGGTAATGCATGTGGGGGAATAGAAGACCCAAAAACCCTGAGATATGAGAATTATTCTTCTACATACTAGTCATCTATACTACTCAGATTCGTCGCTATACTATCCGAAATCTTGGGTGGCAGGTGGCCGAAAATAGTGACATGCAGCGGTACCATTACCCAGTTGAAGATTTCATACACAAAATCTGCTACTTTGTTTTCCCACGGTTTTGAATGGTAGACATGGATGGACTCAGCCTCCGATGGACTCCAACTCCATCTCATTAAGGGAAAGGGAATTAGAAAACACACGACACCCATAATGTATGTGAACATAAAGAATGAAGCAATCTTTCAACTCTCCCTCTATGCCCGATACTCTGTAACTCGACTGGTCAAGCTATCAGACAGCATTTTAGCCCTGTCAAAGAAACAACCTTCGGAAACTAAATGTATTAAAGGCACCCACTGAAGAAACAAATGTGTGGTGTCCTCTCTCCCATATAGTCTGCAGGTCATCATAGCTACATATTTGAACTGTGGTTCCAAGGAAGCTATTGAATATATACCGTTACTATCTGCCCTAAATTTCGCAGGGTGTGAAACCCAATCTTTGATTAAACTGGACATAGTCTTGTCATATTTCACACATTCCTTCTATTTGAAGCTCTCCAAGAATTCGACATCATATGTAAGGTACGACATGGTAGGCAACTTGTACATAGCCTGCAGTTGTTCCGATCTGAAAGTCTCAATAGTGACTTTTTGTCCATTGATGATGGTTCTGGTTGGTATGTCCACATGGTCTAATGCCCATCAAACCATATCATAGTAAGGGAGTAGTCATGGCCTGGCCACTACTTTATGCATTCCATATTCGATGACGATCTTATATTTGGTGGCCAGGTCGTCTTTTTCATTGTCACTGGAATCACCAAAATAATCTACCAATTCGGATTGTAGAACATCAGAAACAAACGACTAGGTCCTGACAGATTCGACACTTTGAGTTGAAGTATCAGCAATGTTTTATGAACCTTGTCCTAAAACCTCAACGTTGGCTTTAAACGCTTTTTGCAGGGCCATGGCGGGGGATCATGCTTTAGCTCTTCTGTGATAAAAATATGTAGACATACAGAAATTAGTTCGCTGAGAAAAGTTTGCTCTGCGTAATATAGAAATGAATTTTTGATAACAAATAACAGCTCTATATATTCAAAAACTTGGTAGTTTTCAAGAACAGAATGGTCAAATCATGCTTAAATACAATTTTAGCAATAAAAACGCGATCCTTACTTGTCGATTCGCCTTGTTTCTAATTAATGCCATAAATTTTGGTGGTTTGAAAGTTCAGTTGGTGCAAGGAAAAATTAAGGTTGCCTCGTAGACTATGCATGCATCAAATCACGAGAAATACTATCTTAGCTCGATTAATCAGGTTTTATCAACGTTAATTAATCCTTCAGTACTCGCTATATCGGGAGTTTTCTCTTTAAACCTTTGAACCTCTAAGACTCGATATTGTGATGATTATCTTTGGTTAATCAAAAATGTAATTATGATTAGGTGCTTAATTAATTACGTGATTATTTATATCACAACTTCGCGACTCGGGGCTTCGAAGGTATAGCTTCTGGGAAGTTCGTATGTTGAGTTGTGAAATCGCGAGATCGCGATGATATGTTTTAATTAAAATGGGGGATAAAATTGGATTAAGTGTTTAATTAATTACATTTCTATCTTTATCACGACTTCGTGACTCGGGGATTTGACAGTGTAGATTTTAAAAGGGAAATACGTCGAGTTGCAAATTCCCGACAGAGCTTAACCACGGCTAATCTCTTTACCTTTATCATTAACGCAAGTTACTAAAACAAGAATCTCTAGGTTTTGGCTATCAGGGTTACGACCGTAAGACTTTTGGAGTTAGTAAATGTCGAGATGTGAAACCCCGATGATGCTTAACCATCATTTATAAAAAAATTACTCTCGCTACTGACCTGGATAAAACTTTAAAGTGATCTCATCGTTTCGCTCTTCGAGACTTGTGAACTAAGTGATCTATAACATCCGACATACAAAATCCCGAGTTAAAAAAAAAGGGGAAAATCATTTGAACAAAAGGTATAACTCGCCTTGAGAGTATGAAAACCTTCGTCATTCACGTGATGAGACCTTAGAGATTTTGGGACAAAAGAAGGAAAATACGAAAACCATCTTTCGATTTCGAGCATTAAGATATGAAATTCAAAACGGGCTAAAAAACAAAGGCGGATCCAACAAAGGGCATATTAATTTGTTAAGTGATTATTATATTGTAATAAGTATTATGCTATATTCATTAGGGCTCTCTCTCTCTCTCTCTCTCTCTCTCTCTCTCTCTCTCACACACACACACACACACACACACACACATTTTCTTCATTATTCTGCCATTGAAAATTGCTTGTACATTGTGATAATTAATATACTATTGAAGGAATATTGTTTGGAAGATTTACTTGCTGTTTTAGAATAAGTTTTCTACAGCCATAGGGCTTCCATAATTATTTACTAATAACACTCTTCTACAACCCTCATTTGACATCAAAATCTTGGTTTAAACATTGGAATATTGTTCACTAATTGTAAGTTTTATTATCCAATGTCATATACTGATTTTGATGGTCTAATTTGCAATTGTTATAATTTTATTGTTGTTGATATATCATTTTTATATGTTGCATTTTTGGGATAACAAGGTTTCTTGTTGATTTCCCTCATGTCTCGGGGCTTATTTTATCATATATTGTCTTGGTTTGGCTGTATAACATCTTKTTTGTGGGTACTATAAATTGGAAGCATTTTCCTTGACCTATACTCATCCTACATCAAGCCTCAAGACCTAATAGAGACCTATAGGGGTGGTTCCTTCATCTCTTTCCCTCTCCCCTTGCAATCCCCCTAGGGTCACCTAGGAATCCTCCCTTGTGTTGGACTTTCCAATCACTAAAATGAGGGGGATATGTATTGAGATGATGTGATAGGTGTCCCCATTTGTGTCAAACACTTGTTTCTTGGATTGGGATTTGAAAAAACTACAAATTGTGTGATAACATTTTTGGCATTATTGTTGAGGAGGATTTTGAATCCTTTATGATCCCATAACAAAACTTGGAAAGTCTATCCCAAAGCCTTTAGATTTATCTGTCCTAGTGAGTCCATTTGAGGGAAGTTCCATTTTCACTATCAATGAGATTTTCATAAATTTCATCTGGAAAATCCACAACCTAAGAACCCGTCTTTTCAAAATACACTTCCCAAAGGAAGGTTTAAGCCTTCCAATATTTATTGAAGAAGACCTCCTCACAATTCACCCATTGTCAAAACTTTATTCCAAGGAAGTATTATTTTTTTCCAAAATGATGCATCCTTGGGATATCAACCTTTACAAACCATTTAATATGGCCACCATCCCTGGGTACCTCAATAATATGCATAAACAGTCTCACAAGTGCTTGACCAAATTCACCAGAAACAATGTTCTTACACCAGAAGAACATCTTGATGCTATTGGTGTGTCCATGGAAGATAACGGTATAGAAACACGAAGATGTTGCAATGAAGCTTATAGATACATATCTTGATGAAGATGCTAAAAACTTGTTCAAATGCTTGTCATATAATTAGTTACAACCATATGAGGCTTTCGCAAAGTTTTTCAAAGGTAGATGGACAAGGAAGAAGGATAGTGGAATGTTATTGATGCAATTTAACCAAATCAAAAAGAAAGAGAATGAAATAGTGAAAGAATTTGATGATAGAGAATTGGAAACAGAGGCTACACGAAGTTTCCACAAGAAGATGTGAAAGAATAGACTCTGCAGTAATATGGGTAGGTACGAAGATAAAGGAACTACCTAGTTTCCATGGGGTGAACGATTTAGAAGCATTATTGACACGCTACAAAGATGAAGTGTTAGAAAATCAGAGACTCTCAGAACTAGATATAGCACTCAAGGAGACCCCTGTGAGATGGTGGGGTGTGCATAAAGAAACAATCAAGGACTGGTACCAATGTAAGAGGTTACTGTGCATTAGGTTTGGTGTGGAACAAAGAAGCAACCAACAGCAGAAATATGATGGAAAGGGGGCACCAGCAGGAAACTTGGAGAAGTATAGAGCATTGTGGAAAATGACACCACCAGAGGAATTGCCTCATCATTTTATCCACACATTAGAGGTCATCCTAGCAAACTGGTATACATACCAAGAACTGCACAGAGGAACTACGAGTTGGACAGTACTACAGAAGAACTTTACAGTCACTTTCTCATTTGAGCATGAGAACCCCAACATAGATGCAACACTTAAACAAATAAGAGGGGTGATATTCATTAAGGATCTAGAAGTTGAGCTCATAACAGAAGAACAACAACAAAATAGATAGACAGTGAAAGAACTAATGTCATTCTACCATGTGCAAGAAGAAGTACCAAAGGAAGATGACCCACACGATATTCAGATTGAGTAAGTTGAAGGAGAAATAAAAGTGGAAGGTCCACCTCTAGAATCAGAAGTAATTGTTGCGTCGATCAAGGTGAAGAAAGTCAACGTTGGGAAAGTTGAGAATCCCAAAATGGCCAGCATTGGAGACTACTGGGATGAGAAAACAGTGGAAAACATAACAGAATTATTGCATGAGTACAGTGACCTATTTCCAACAGTGTTCACATAAATTAAGGGCATAGCAGGAGAGCTAGGTGAAATGAAGATACCACTCAAATATGAGGCAAGACTGATCAGATAGTGACCATACAGACTAAATCTGATATATAAGAAAAAATTCAAAGTTGAGATAGATAGGATGTTGGAGGCTGGAATCATAGAACATGTACAAGAATTGGAATGGATAAACCCGATGGTAGTTCAAGAGAAAAAATAAGGGGGGATAAGAATTTGCATCGACTTGAGGAAGTTGAATGATGTGTGCCTACATGACTTGTTCCCTACACCTTTCACAGATGAGGTGTTGGAGAACGTAGGAGGACAGGAATCTTATTCATTCATCGATGGATTCTCAAGATACCATCAAATCAAGATAGCATCGAAAGATAGATACAATACCACTTTTTCCATGTAATGGATATCCTACCAGTACACAGTCGTGTCGTTTGGACTGAAGAATGCACCAGCAATATTTTCTAGAGTAGTCATTGCTAGATTTAAATAATTTATCCACTAGTTTCTAGAGGTATACCTGGATGATTGGACTGTCTATAGTTTATTGAAAGATTATGTAGAGGTATTGCAGCTGATGTTAGAAATATGCAGGCAGTTCCAGATATCATTAAACATATAGAAGTGCATCTTTGAAACACCTTTTTGGATACTATTGGGACATATAGTATGCAAGCAAGGTTTACTAGTAGACCCTGCCAAGATTGCAGTAATTGCTAACCCGCCACCACCAAATACATACTGACAATTGAGAGTGACATTGGGACACATAGAATACTACATGAAATTTATAAAAGGATACGCACAGATCATTGTGCCAATGGAGAAATTGATAAGGAAAGACACAAAGTTTCAGTGGAATGAGGATTATCAACACAGTCTGGATATGTTGAAAGAGAATATGGTGACTGCACCAATACTACTATTCACAGACTGGGAGAAGACATTCCACGTACATGCAGATGCATCGAACATGGCACTTAGAGGTATTATGGTGTAGTCAGGAGAAGGAGAATTGGATCATGCTATAGCATTTGCTAGCAGGAAACTGTCAGAATCGGAGAAGAACTACAACACTACAGAGAGGAAGGTAGGGCTATTGTCTATGTGCTTCAGAAGTTCAGACATTAATTACTGGGAAAACATTTCAAGATGTTCAATGCTCAAATACCTAGTAAAGAAGCCAGTGTTGTGGGGGAGAATTTGCAGATGGTTATTATTGTTCTAGGAGTTTGACTTCGAAGTAATAGTGAAGAGAGGAAAGTTGAACGCAAGATCTAATCACCTATCAAGGATCACAAATGGGGAGGAACCTACAAATCTAGAGGATAAATTCCCAGATGTATAGTTATTTTTAGTCCAAATCATCGATGAATACTTCATAGACATTATCCAGTACTTGAATACAGGGACTCTAGCACAGGAAATCAACAGAGCGTAGAAGAAAAACCTAGTTGTCTGGGTTGTAGACTATCATTTGATTGTCAGATACTTATACAAAATGGGTGTAGATAGCATCTTGAGAAGATGTGTCCTAGAACATGAAATACCAAGGATTTTAACATAAGCCCATGAGGGAATAGCAGGAGGACATTACGCAGGCAAAGATACCACGTAGAAGGTATTGCGCACAGGACTATGGTGGTGGATTGCTACAAAGATAGAGGATAAATTCCCAATCATACAGTTATTTTCAGTCCAGATCGTGGATGAATACTTCATAGAAATTATCTAGTACTTGAATACAGGGACTGTGGCATAGGAAATCAACATGACACAGAAGAAAAACCTAGTAGTCTGGGTTGATGACTATCAGTTAATTGTCAGATACTTATAAAAAATGGGTGTAGATAACATCTTGAGAAGATGTGTCCTAGAACATGAAATACCAAGGATTTTAACATAATCCCATGAGGGAATAGTAGGAGTACATTACGTAGGCAAAGATACCACACAGAAGGTATTGCACGCAGGACTATGGTGGTCAATTGTTCATAGAGACTCAAAGGATTACTGCCAGAAACGTGATGTATGTTAGAGAGTTGGTAAACCGAATAGAAGGGACGAGATACCCCTGCGACCACATGTATCTTTGTAGGTATTTAACAAATGGACCATAGATTTTGTGGGACCAATCAACCCACCCAAAAAAAGGTTAGGATCAAGGTACATTATCATTGTGATGGAATACCTAGAAATATGGGTGGAAGCAACACCAGTAAAAGATTGTAGCACAGAGAAAGCAACACACTTCATGTTCGAACAAGTGATCACTAGATTTGGTTTCCCCAAGATTTTGATGAGTGACCAAGGCACTCACTTCATTAATAGTACTATTAAGTCTACGACTGAGAAATTTGAAGTTCATCATCAAAAGAGTACACCATATCATCCTCAAGCAAATGGAACAGTGGAATCCTTTAACAAGATCCTTGAAAATTCACTGACGAATATCTGTAACGTCAATAGGGATTATTGTGACCTAAATATACCAACAATATTGTGGGCATACAGGACCACATGCAATAAATTGACAAGACAAACACCATTCATATTGGTGTATGGACAAGAAGCAGTGGTTCCACTGGAGTTTTTGGTACCCAGTCAGCACGTAGCAGCAATTACGAACATGATAGAACAAGGCACAGGACAGGATAGGCTGAATCAACTAATGATAATGGAGGAAGATAGGATTCTAGCAGGGTTTCACAAAGAAGTCTAGAAATCAAGAGAAAAATCTTGGCATGACAGACATATCAAGAGGAAAATTTTCAAGGAAGGAGACTTAGTTTTGATGTATGATAGTAAATCCCTTCAGCATCCAGGAAAACTTAGAATGCGTTGGTTAGGACCATACGAAGTAAAAACTGTTACAAATGGGGGAGTTTTACAGTTGAAGCATTTAGGAGGAACTGAACTCAGAGGGATGATCAATGGGAGTTGACTGAAGCTTTATAGGGACAGTCGACCCCTTAGCACTTATAAAAATAAAATAAAAAATGTCACGTCGTGACGAACATCAAAAGAGAACAATAGAGGTATAGTGTGCCGAAAATAAAATGAATACACACACTCAGAAATTCTATCCCAACGGAGACGAGGCCAATGGTCACTACAAAGTGGAAATAGTGGGAAATATGGATATGGAAAAAAAGTGCCAACTTACGGCGGCTTTCAGAATTGAATGTCAGAAATGATTGACAGGACATTGCATTAATCGCTCCAAGTAGCGACGGCAAGGGAAATCAATGGAAAGTACACGAGAAGTGGAAGTTCAATTACAATGAAATCATGGTAACGTCTCCGACAAGATTCACACGAATTTGATACAAATCAAGCACGTGGGAGTGGAAAGGTTATTGTGAAATCGGGAAAGGCACAAAGCGATAGAGAATACCAAGCAGATATTTAAGGTTGCAAAGGTTGCAGAGGCCACTGATCTTGGTGAACAACATCCTTACCACCATGTCACCACCCAAATAGGGAGAACCAAGCCAGAATTCCAGACAACCTTGTAGCAGTGCCAGAGAATCACCATAGCCACAGGGAAGAAAACAACAACCACCTCAGCCTCTAGAAGCTGTCAACGTGGATGAAATATCGTCACGTGATATGACACCAGGAAGCCCCACACCCATCATGGAGGAGACCCAGCAGATAGCACCAGTAGGCATGGATATTGATGTGTCAGAAGAGGGATGGGGCCAATAGGATGAGGACGCAGGAAACCAATTTCACCCCGAAAACCCTGAAGAATCCTCGAGAACCAATGGGATGGCCCCAAACCAAACAAAAATGGTCGCACTAGAAAGTTCACAAACAACCACACTAGAATATCCATGGGAGCGAATAGTGGAAGATTTCATCGACCAACTAGATGAGTATGCAGAAGAGCGAACAATGGAGGTTGGAAGCTCGAGTCAACACCATAGTGGAAGGGCAAGCATGTGGTACCAAGGTCACCGTGAAAACAAGCCACCACATCCACTATCTTCCGCTCATTCTGGAAGGGGTACGTAAAACAAAAATTATGTTAGGCCACGTAGAGAAATTGAGGTACTCATACCATGACATGACAGAAACGGACAAGTTCCCAGAGTTTTCCAAGCAAGTATACCTACAGACCGTGGGTATAGGACCCTTTGGATTTTTTTTTTCCTTATTCCCTTTTATTCATTTACCATTACAGATTGACCTTGGTTCATAACCAAGAAGCTTCCCAACAAAATCCCTTAAATACTATCGAACCCTTTGGTCACCCAAAAGGAAACATAGTACATGAAGTGCACTGCACAGTCTCACCTGAGATAGCTCTATGGGTGGATGCAATACTTAGGTGTTTGAAACCTTAGATTGAGAGATATTTGTGCTTGTACGTCGCAACCTTTATTTAGTTCATTTAACATCCTGTTATAACACTTATTCTATGCATGCATGTAAAATACTATATCTACTTAATCACTTCATTCATTCAACATTCATCAAATAATCAGACACAAAGACACATTCATTCAATCCCACAACATATTTTTATCGTGGTTCACCCCCTCTTGGGCTACGTCCACAAAGATCTAGCTCTTAGTCTTTTATTATGGTTTACAAATATATCACGTCGCTCGTGTTTACAACATTAGTTCTCCCTCATCCACACTGGCTCCTCGATCTCTATGAGGCTTACTATATCACACCAGGATCCTCAAACTTTGATATAACCCTCAGGATCGAGTCGCTCATTCCTTCCTTAKCTCACCAGCTTAATGATTCATACAGTTCTTACAATACTCTTCCTCTCTATTTTCCTCTTATGTCTCCTCKTTTYCTCTCCTAAGTACTACTTATTTCTATTTTTCATCTCACCAGCCATTACAATGTATTACAAAAACCCTAACCTTAGCGTCAWTAGGTATTCCATGCATGCACACATGCATATTTTCCTTCCATCTGTCTCTTTCCTCTTGCATGTCTTTCTTCCCAAAATAGTCTTTCTTTCTRATTCGGTCTTCTTCCAACACCCACAAATATGGTTTATTCCCTAGGTTCATTTTATGGTTTACATCCTTGACTCATCACTTGATTTGATAGCTAGCKCTATAAACCCCATGACTCCACAAATATAACAAGTCACTCCATCCATTCATATGCTTGAACCTCTCCATTTTTTCCCTTTGCCCGTTAGGAAGTCAAATCAAACCTTGTCAAGTATGTTKCCAACTCACTAGTTGTTTTTGTAGTGCATATTTGTACACTCTCCATATTTACCATCATTCGCAATTATGAAGCTGATGTCATTCCTTTTAATTGTTTTCATCACCCTTATCTTCAAAAGGAATATCATGATTTGGTCATTTATGAAGTTCTAATTGTTTACCAAATTTGAAACACTGCTCCTAGCTCGGCACTACAGAAACTACTAGTCTAGACAGCGTTGCGGATTATTATACAAAACTAAATGACCGAGGTGAATTGGAGACTGAGGTGGTCTCAAATGACTTAAGGTTTGTTGAAGATCATCAATAATCAATTTTCGATGTCCAGGTACTTCTTGATCCATCTGATCTATGTTGAAGATCAATTAAAGGTTTTGTTTATATTTTCGTAGCACATGGCGGTGCCAACTGTGGTTTCTTCCACCTACCAGCCCCTTTACCTCTGTTTCCACTGACTTCTTAGCCATCTGCATACTGTCAGTTTCCTCCATTGAAATTGAGTCAATTTTCTTCAGATATTTGAATTCCCATTTATCCTCTTGTCTCTTGTTGTCTATGTTATGCTAAAGAAATTGCTACCAAAACTGCGCTACAGATCCCCTGTTCTAGCGTTTCAATTTCTATGTCAAACCATTGCCATCTTCTATTCTCACATCTCTAGCATTAGCTCTCTTCATTCACTGTGTTATTCTATATTTTTCATCTCAAATCCCATTTGCAAGTGAAATTTTAGGAGCCTTTTCCTTAGAATGAGGATGGCATTGTATGGTGGCTCTATGTTAGATTAAAATTTGATAGTGTAGTCTCCCTGCATATCATTTATCAGAGGATATTTTTCCCCCATTTTTAGCCATCCAACCAGTCTCTTACTAGTTCAGAAGTAAATTGGAGGAAATCCCTGAAAGACTAAATAAGGACCACCTTTCAAAACTTAAAGAATTTTGTCTTTGTTATGTTTCCTATACCTCTCATATAATTATATTTTTTGACCTCCTGCTTCTATCCATGGATACACCTCAATAGAAGAAATATCATAAGGGTGAGAGTGTGGTCAGGAATGAGCCTTCTAACATGCACTTATTTGATGTTGAGACTATGATCAGGGAGGTTTTCCAAAAGGTTGGTTGCCTATCTTTTTGTCAAAACATGCAGAGGGGACACCCTGAAGTAGCAAGGTAGTTTTCTTTAAACTTTGATGGCACTAATACCAAGGTAGGAACCCTTGAATTGGATGTATTTGAGGCCACTATTGCAACAGCCACTGAGATACCCAAAACTAGTGAGAGGTGGTTCAAACCTATGAATCTCAATGCATCCTTTTATAAGGATTTCCTCAAGCTAGATTATCAGAAAGACAATTTGTCCAAGGGAGTGCCTAGGAGCCACTTGGTTGAGGCTTTTGAAAAAATGTTGAAAGTTATCTAGAGGTACTTTACATGTGAGGAAATATTCAACATGATATACTAGTATCACATTAGGCTCTTGCTACACTTCATAGGTAAGGATTTAATGAATATTTAGAAGTATGGGAAAAATGGTTGATAGGGTCCAAGACAAGTCCAAGGCTATGGACACTAGTGTTTTCCACTCTGGGTTGATCAGGATTCTTGTAATGGAGGAATTGAAGAAAAGAAACCTCACTTGGGAACAGTTCATTGTCTCTGCTAATTTGCATCTAGATGTAGCCTCCACCCCTCAATCCAGGGTGCAAATCCCTTTTCCATATAGTAGTGTTTCCTAAGAAGAAACAAGAAAAAAGAGAAAGAGAAAACCTATTGCCCAAGACAAAGAAATTCCAAAGGAAATTGAAGAAGAAGAGAGGGAAGTCCATCACTCCCCACAAATAGAACATTCACCTCAGCATGCACTTGAACTAGAGGAGGTTCCCTCATCATCCAAAACTACAGCCAAAAAGGGGATAAAATTGCATTTTCCTTCACCTACTGCAGCTAAGACAAGAGTCAGGAGGCCTTTGTTGATGAGCGAAATTGACCGCTCGTCAACTGGAGGAGTGGATCCGGTCCGAGGTTGTCTAAATAACCCAAACCATTTGGATTAATCCACTCCGACGGGTTTAGCAGCTCCCTTGGTCGATCTAAATCCTAGGAAAGTAAAAAAAACTTAGCTAAAGAAACTAATCTAATTGAAAAACAGCCTCTGCAAACTATATACAGGTCTAATATATATTCACAGTTCGCTAATTAATATTAATGAAATAATAATCTTACTTATTAAATATATAGTGTATTGATATATTGAATCTCTGTTACCTATACAGTATTTATAAAATGCAAATTTTGATCGAAATCTGCAAAATCATATATGAATTGTCTTATGACAGCGAAACTAGTATTTTTGGATTTCTATAACTTTTATGAAAAAGAAATGAAACAACAGCTATCTAACTAAGCAATAAAAATAGTAATTTGTATTGTATATCTTTCTAAACTACAGAGAATTCTCATATTAATTAAACTATTAAAACAAAATAGCAAACTAACCTGAAATCATCATCTCCTACTTGTCCTGTACATAGGCATATGCGTTCACTGTTTGATGAGGCCAACCCACACCAGATTCTCCAATACTTCACGTAAACGTGAAGCAACAATGCTTCTGAATGCTAACGAAAGAACAGGTAAAAGATGTAGCAATAGCAATTTTATAATTTACAAATGATTACATTAAGATAAATCCCACTACAAAGATTTGTATATAATTGTTCATTTAACAAAGAATATTAACCTTTTGTTCATTAAATTAAAAAAAGATAATTGTTGTATGTAAAATGAGATACATCAAATATGGATGCTATTTAAATTGCATCACATCAACCTGTAACAAATTTTGATATCAAAAGTAGTCAATAATTTGATTACAAATTGAAATGAACTAAAACTTGAACAAAAGTATAATGTATTGAAAGCTAAAGCCGTACAAACATCCACTTTCATTCTAGTCTGAAGAATCATCAATCCATAGTCTCCGCTCCCAAGAAGCGATGGTTTTTTTACAAAAAATAATATTTATATAAAGGCCACATGTTGAAAACATTCCTTGTGGAAATTATCAAAATTGTTGCAAAAAATTATGGGAACAATCTCCCATATTCCTATTTCTATCTAGGACTAATAGCCTAATCCAAAACTGTGTAAAAAAAACATGTTCAAAGATGCCACCATCGATCCAATTCCCTTTGAAATTTGTGTGTACCTGTAAATGCACAAAAATACATGATTTCAGATTGTGTTTAGTTGTAAAATCAACAAAAATTCAAATTTTTATGACTAGCTACAGAATCTCACAATTCTGTAGCTAGTTATTATTTACAAACAGAATCGTATTGTATCAATTCCATCATAACATAAATAGATACGATAATCAAACAAATCGTTTATGCTAATTCAAAACAAACAAAATCATTCTAAAATCATTGTTGAAATACCATACCTTGGTTTCAGGGATACGATTTGATCAAGCTTTTTTTGAATTAACAATGGCAGTGGTCGCCTCTACATTTTTGAAAACGACAGAGCCTATGGTCTTTTGCCTTTTATCATTAGCTTGCAGTCTGCCATTTTCCTTGGTTAACGTATTTACTCAGTCCTCTAAGGAATTAATTCGGGATTGGAGCAGAGGGACATCAGTATAATATCGGTCAAGCCAAGAGTTGCATTCATTGCATTGTGGTTAATCAGGCCGTGTAATTACAGGTGAATAATCTCTTAATTTACCAGCAGTTCCACTATCGAGCTTGATCCCCGGGAAGTTGGGGTCATCTCTAAGGCATGGCGGGAGGTTCGACACATAGTCATAGGGCTTGACTGAACAGAGGTCGTGTGAGTATGGGTACTCCTTGGTTAAAAACCGCTCGATTTAGGAATCTGAATCTTCACTCAATACAATTGGTTTTTGGTATATGTTTTGTTTAGGTTTATTGCAAGCACACCTTGATACCCAACGCGCAGCCTTCTTACCCTTGCAATTGACATCATTATTACCCTTACCCTTTTTCTTTGCAGGCCTCTTAATAGGCTGAGCATTGTCTTTTAGGCATGAGTCAGGCAGGGTGTCAAGTAGGTTATTGTTCGGGTAGGTCGAGGGTTCAATAGTGGGTAAGAGTGTAGGAGGGGGCATGATAGGCCTGACAAGGGTTTCTGTGACCACGGTTTTGTTAAATTGTCCAATTTCAGGACTGGCAAAGCCATTCCTAAACAAAAAAGCTTCCCAAAAGTAGCCACTCAACCTCAAATGATGGACTATAACAATTTTAATTAAACAGTAGTGGAAGAGGCTGGAGTCGGCTTTCGCCCTCTTGAAACGTTTAGCCATTTTATACAAACTACGAAGGAGGAAATGTGGCATATTTAAAGAAAAATCTATGAAACTCATGAGTAGGCATAGGTGGTAAAGGAAAACTAAACCGTACTACCCTCGCATGTAATTAATTGCTTGATAATGGCCAACAAATCATGCCACCTAGACTTAAGAGCTGTGACTGGCATACCTTTGTCGCAACTGTTGATTTTCCTTGAGGTAAACAGGAGCGGCCATGGTACTTCATCAACCTTCGAATTTTTAAAACATTTTTTCCCTTTGGTTGGCAAACTAGTGGCTGAGTTGAGGAAATCCTTGTTCAATTCGATTTGGATGTCCCCAACTTTGGCCCTGCATCCATCGAATGTAAGGGAAAATTGTTGAGCGACTGCAAGGTTGAAACCTTCGAACTTCTCAATAAAAACCAACCAACCATTCCTCTCTAGGTCCTCTCGGGCGTTATCAAACAACAACAACGTTTGAACACCGTTGGGTTCAATTCGCACTACATGATCCATAGCAGATAGCACATGTTCAATAGGGTAATCGGTGAGGGGGTTTGATAGGGTAGACACAGAACCATTTTCCCGCAGCTTCCCCAAAACAAGTAGAGGCAGCCTGAAATGCAAGGAAGAACGTTAATGCTTATGCGTGCGAGGGTGGTGTAGTAATTTGGGACCATGCAAAACTATCATGTCAGCTATACAATTGATAGCACCTTGGTAAAATGTTTCATTCAAATCACAATAATGTATATCAAAATCATTGTAAACAACATGTTGAATGGATTATCACATAACCATTGAAAACCATGAAATACATAACCAAAACTCGATTTGAAAGTTAAATAAAAAATGGCATTTGTATGATTTAAAAGAAACCAATATGTTGAACATTGCACCAAGGATTTGATCAAAGACACCAAAATATCATATAACCATTGCATCAACGAATTTATAAATCGAAACCATATTGACAATGGTCAAATGCAAAGTGAGTGGAGGTTTGGTGTTTTGATAAATGTACGACCAGTAGTGAGTTGGAGGTAAAAGAGTTATGACCACATAAAAAAAAAGATTTATAACAATACAAAAGATCTTTTTAATGCAATCAACATGACTTCCAACTCTAGGTTTTCATGTTTGCAGTCGTGAAAATGAAAACGAAAAGCAGGTATGTGAAAGCGAAATATAATAGTGTCGTTTATTTTAAAAAATTGTGAAGAGTAATGCGGGTTCAAAACCCTTGTGTAGGCATGTTGTAAGGAAAAGATAGGAATTAAAATGGTTGCCAACATCCTTTTACTAGATCATCATCCAATAAGGAATTTGTTGAAATAGACATCATACCCAAGGCTTCTGTCCCAAATAAATTTAAAGGTAAAAATGACACTGTTGGGAATCCTATTGAGGTCATGACCAAATCTTTTGTTTAGAAGAAAGAAAAAGGTAAGGGTGAATCCACTGAGAAACCTGTTGAAGTCATAAATATCAGCACTCCCCCTGATAATACCACCTTCAAGAGATTGATCAGACAACTCAGGGATATAAGGAAGGAAGTTTCCCTTTAGAAGAGAGAAATATTAACTAAGAGGAGGAAGATGAAGGAGCTCATGGACATGTATAATGAAACCCTTGATCTCGTTAGATTTATAGAAAGAAGATTATTTCCTCTCCATAGGCAACTTCAAACTTTGTACAGGAAAAATAGAAGCATACAGTCCCAAAACAGAAACCTAAAAGAAGAATTGCAACCCTTCAAGGATGATCCAGCCCAGAGGAATTTAAAGGTTCTATCCCAAGCTGCAATAGAGAGAAAATCCCCTGCAGTAGAGATAAATTCCCTTGCAGCAGAGGGAAGTGCTCATGCAGGAAGGAGAAGTGCTAGATTGAGAAAATGATGTGGAAAGGATGACAGATCCATTTTTTATGATGATCCGTTTTTGCAAGCTTGAAGTGTTGAGGGAAGTGTTATTATTTCACCTACTGGAGGCATCTATAGGCTCATCATCTAACTAATAAGACTTTTTAGGTTTTTGAGGTTAATTTCATGACAAAGAAAAAAACACAAAGATTTCACAGTGCCTGATGCTACGGAATAATCCACATAGACTGATCTACATATTCGCTATAGAAAGTGTTACAAAATCACTTATCCAGACACAGAGTGGCAATTCGCTAAGGAAAGTTGTTGAAAAATAGTTTTACAGGTGGGCACTACGAAATGTGCTATGAAATCAGCTACAGAACAGTTTTAGAGAGGCAGGTACTACGAAATATGCTACCATTTGCACTACGAAAATATGCTACGAACTGGTTGTTACAGTCAACAATTTTAAATATGTTGTCTCCTCTTAGCTTTGATGATTTATAGGGAACCAATGATCAACTGGTGGCATATGGAGCTCAGCAGATAGGCTTGGAGGACACATGGCACTGGAGAAGATGTACCCAAGCAATAGCAATTCGTGTCATTTATATATTGTTATAGTTGTTGCCAACACGCTCCTTGACTCTAGCAGCCTATTATATCCACTTGTACATATGTTAGACTAATATCTTTTGGTGGAGAATCCTAGGATAGGAAGGCCAGCTCGCATCTCAAGTTGTTGTCTACTATTTTGGTTATAAATACATCAGAAGAATGTTATGTAGGGTTTGAATGGTTGAGAAGAGCTCCCTATTTTGTAATATTTTGACTAAATAGAGTTGTACTTTGGTCTATGCATGAGACCTAAGATAAATTGATTAATAGAAGTCGGCCTATTTTCATCATCTTGTTTCTTATAAATCTGAATGCTCATTATTGGATGATCCTTATGACATGTTATGGTTGTGTTATAATGGGTGTTTGATTATAATGTTGTTGTAAATGTTTTTTCAGTGTTTTAAATTTAGTTCAAGAAGTTCTTGTGACTGAGTTTTACTTCACATAGTTGTTAGAAGGCTTGATGCTTATAGAAAACCTATCCACCTTCCTCACCAAGTCTTCCATCTATTCACTTTTATTTTTAAACCACTGACTGAATTTATTCAAAACCTCATTTGCTTATGCATACTAGCCTAGACTTTTTGTGTTAAATCATTGTTATGCTGAGTTTTTTCCATTTGACCTTATATCATTAATCTACATTCACAAACCTATTTGATGGGTGTTGGGCTTATCCTCTTGCAATTTGAGGGTGAATCTCGGTGCTAACATTCTTGGTGCCATTTCTAGGGAATTAATTGAAAACATTTCCTTGGGATTGAATGACAAAGCAATATTTATTTTGAAGGTGCATTAGAAATCAGTACATTGAAGATTGCAGCTTGCACCTGGTGACTCCATTGTTTCAGTTGTGGCTCCCAAAAGCAGACACACTAGTTCTACTCCACATCTACTTTTGGAAACACTTGAAGCTAACCCAGAGAAGATTATCAAGAAATTAAAAGCTTCTCAAGAAGGATTTTCAGCTGTTGTACCAGGTACTTCTAGTCATTTTCATGATTCTACCTTTAATACTCCAGTAGCTATATCCAATTCTCCTCTTCTACCTTCTGTTGAAGTTTCTAGAAATTTGGATTTTTCAAATTTTCCTATTGAATACTCTTCTTTTAGTACCAAATTGAAAGAATGAGTTTTGAAACCCTTGCCTCTCCTGATGTTTTAAGTTGGTTTAGACTTGAGAGCTTAGAAGAGTTTCATACCTTGGGTTTTCTTACTCCTCCTCCTATCAAAATTGTTGTTACTAAAGAGGAGGAAACTTATTTTCCCTTGGACCCTATACCATCTTTCAGCCTCTTCCTTTGAAAATTGAAACCTCTCCATCCAAGCTCCCTCTTTCTCCTAAAATCAAAGTTGTAGTTGTACCTCTCAATATTCAGTCTCCCCCTTATTATCCTAGAGTTCACAACCCTGTGGCAGGTGCTAATATTTCTATAAATAGGATGGATGTCATTGTGGTTGCTAGGTATGCCCCTCTTATTTTACCTCAGCCTATGAATTCTCTCTCAGTTAGAGACTACCTTAATTACATGCCCAAGTTCACAGGGGAGGAAGACATAATGGAAAAAGAACATCGTGCAGCCTTTTATAGTTATGCAGACAATATTAACATTGAGAATGAAGATGTATGGATGAGGTTCTTTGTACAGAGCCTTGATGGTGAGGCTATAAAATGGTTTAGGGGTTTGACTCCCGGATCTATTGCTGGAATTGAATCTTTGGGTGATGCTTTCTTGAGATATTGTGGGGATAAAAAGGATTCCCTTATTATATTACAGAATTTGGGTCACTTAATAGGAAAGAGGGGGAATCTTTTTCAGACTTCTCAAAGAGATTTAATAAAATGTACAACAAAATTCCCACTGAAATAAATACTACATAAATTTATGCCAAGATCACCTATGTCATTGCTTTTGACCCTGAGTTTTTCCTCCTGATGAGAGAAAGAAGATATACCTCTCTAGCTCATATGCAAGATGCAGCCTTGGAAGTAGAATCTAACATACTGGATGCTGACAAGATTAAGGGAAAATATGATAGAGACATAAGAAAAGGTAGGGTCGAAGATTCAACCTCAGACACCCCTGTTATCCACCCTCAAGTTGATGAACTAATAAAATTGGTAAAATCACTTTATGTTGAAATGGAGAAGTTGAAACTTGAAGGAAATAAGAACTATAGGAACACACAGAATGTTGATAATAGAGGTAATTTTAGAAGACTTAATAATTCTCCTCAGGTCCTCCAAAGAGATCAAAGAAATAGGGATAGGGATGATCAAAAATTCCAAGCCCCTCTCCAAAATAACCTTGTTGTTGATGAATAAGGAGAGGATGAAGAAACTGATCCAGAAATCCATTGTCTTGGTGACACCTCTTCATCCCCCCATTTAACCCAATCTGTATATGAGGATTCTCTCATGGATAGCGATTTGAATGAATTGAGTAAAGGGGGAAAAACCAATGACAATCCAAATAAATACAACCTAAGGTCAAAAAAGAAAGAGGGAAATCCTAACACTTCTGATCAACCCACTAAAACAGATCTGCTAAGGTTGTGGAAGATAGAAGCAAAGAAAAAGAATCACAAAACCCTCAGGAATTAGTTAAGAGACATGCCCCATAAATTAAGGATATTGTGAAATATCCATCCTCTTTTAGCTTTGAAAGTGAAATTCAAAAAATCAAAATCCTAGTACCTTTTTTGGAGCTGATTAAGAATGAGGAATTCAAAAAATATCTTTCTAAAATTCTTTAGCCCAATCCTTCCTCTAATTCCACAGATTCAGTCAACCTTCAAGATGAAAAACCAACAATCATACTGGGACCTTTAGTAGAGGATAGGGATGACTCTTCCCCTCCTTTCTAAACATCATTAAACATTCATGATTAAGTGTTTCACAATTGCTTGATGGACTCAGTTTCATCTCATAACCTCATGCCTAAAACTATCATGGATGATCTTGGGTTGGAAATTACAAAAACTTACCATGACCTATACTCATTTGATTCTACGAAAGTGAAGTGTCTTGGGATTATCAAAGACCTCATTGTTACCTTGTTCCAATTGCCCATGAAAAGTGTGGTCGTGGATATTGTGGCGGCTGATGTACCCCCTAATTTTGGGATGCTCTTGTCAAGATATTGGATTAAAAGACTAGGGGGGAATTTGCAGATGGACCTTTCATATGCCACCATTCTTGTATTTGGGGGAGAACATATAAGGATATATAAGGTGGCACAACTAGCTTACATCATTAGTGATGAAGCAAATCCTACCACCCACCCTGTTTTTGCAATTGATATTGATTTAAGATCCAATATATTACAACTCATTGATGCTCCTGAATCACCTATTGAAATAAGAAAACATCACATTACCTCTTGTGAAATTCCTCCTCCTAATACCTATGTTTGGAAGATTTTTTTTTATGGGGCCTATTCTAAGGAAGGTGTTGGTGTTGGGGTAGTCTTTATTTCCCCTACCTAAGAGATCATATCTTTGTCTTACAATCTTGAATTTGAAACTACAAACAATGTGGCAGAATATGAGGCTCTTGTTTTGGGTTTGAGGGCTGCTAAATACATGAAGATTGAAGAGTTAGCAGTGTTTGGAGATGCTCAATTAATTGTACATCAAGTCAAAAATATGTATCAAGCTAAACACCCTAGGTTAAGGACTTACAGAATTGAAGTTTGGGATCTTGTGGATAATTTCTTCTTGGATTTTAGTATCTCTTTTGTTCGAAGAGAGGAAAATACTATGGAAGATTCCTTGGTTGTTTCAGCAAGTAATTTCAGAGTTCATTTTCCCCCTAAGCTCAAATATGATGTGGAAGTGAAGTATAGACCCTCTATACCTAAAAATGTCAAACATTGGAAGGTCTTTGAGTACAATCTTGAGATCAAAAGATTTATTGAAACTGTAGATGAGTTTTCTACCCTACATATTGATCAAGATCATGATTATGACAAAATCCCTCATGCTGATATTTTTCTAAACAAAATTGATGACCATCATATTGTTCAATTGCCCAGTAACCATATTCCAAAAGGACTAGTACCCTTTGAAAGATTGTTTGAAAAAAATGATGTTGTTGTGAAGGTTAAAGCTTCAACTGAAAATGTTGATGTAACTGAATGCAATTTAGGTACAAAGGAGGATCCAAAGTATGTGAAATTGTTTAGCAGATTGTCAAAGGAACAAAGTGATGAGTATGCTAAGTCATTAAAGGAGTTTGATGATGTGTTTTCCTGGAAATATGAAGATTTACAAACATATGACACAAACATCATTGAACATAATATCCCTTTGAAAGAGGAGATCAAGCCTTTTAGGCAGAAACTCAGACAAATAAATCCCATGTTGCTGCCTATTATGGAAAAACAAGTGAAGATGTTTTTGGATGCCAAGATCATCATTCCTTTGAGATACTTTGAGTGGGTGTCTAACTTGGTCCCTGTGAGGAAGAAGAATTGGGAAACTAGACTATGTGTTGATTTCAGGAATTTGAATAGAAACTCCAAGAAAGACAATTACCCCTTGCCAAATATGGAGTACATTTTGCAGAGAGGGACTATCTCATTTAGGATGCCTATGATTGATGGATTCTCAAGCTACAATTATATCTCTATCTTTCCTGAAGATACAGAGAAGACATCCTTCACTACTCCTTGGGGCACATTCATGTATGCTAAAATTCCCTTTGGATTAATGAATGCAGGAGAAACCTCAATGAGCAATGGATATTGCCTTTATTGGGGAGAAGGACAAATTTGTGGTCATATATCTAGATGATATTACAATGTTCTCAAAAACTGATAAATAATATTATCATCATTTGAAAAGGGTCTTCTTGAAGTGCAGAAAGTTTGGTCTCTCTCTCAATCATAAGAAGTCCTTGTTTGCTATGAATAAAGGTAATTTATTGGGGCACATTGTATCAGAAGAAGAGGTAAGAATTGGTCAAAGTAGAGTAGATTCCATCCATACTTTATCTCTTCTTAGATCCAAGAAAGAAGTTCAATCTTTCTTGGGTAAAATCAATTTTCTGAGAAGGTTCATCTCTAACTTTGTTGAATTGGTTAAGTAAATTACATCCATGTTTAGGAAAGGAAATGAGGTGAAATGGACTGTTGAGGCTTGGGATTATTTTGAAAAAATCAAAAAGGCCTTAACTAAAGAACATGTGCTCATCAGCCCTGATTATTCCAAGGATTTTTTGATATTTTCCTTTTCCTCATTTGACACATTGGTTGTTGTCTTCCTTCAGAAAAATATAGAGGGGTTAGAGCAGGCTATTTAATTTTTCATCAGAGCATTGAGGGATGCATAAATGAGATATGATATCGTGGAAAAGTAGTATTATGATTTAGTCAAATCCCTCAAGGATTTCAGAGTATACACTCTGCACTCCAAGATTGTTTCTCATGTTCCCTCAGCCTCTGTGAAAGAGATATGTATCCAACCTGACATAGATGGGAAGAGGAGCAAATGGATTGCCAAGATTATGGAATTTGACCTTGAAATGAAACCCACTAAACTAGTGAAAGGTAAAGGTTTAGCTAGGTTGTTGGCTGAATCAAATTGCAAAGCACTAGGGATTAATTTCATGAACATAAACTCAGAAAATCAGCAAGTTGATTTTGCTGACAAAATCTCTCATATCATCTCCAACTTGGCAGAATGAACTTGGTATAACGACATCATATATTTTCTACAAAAGTTGCAGCCTCTTGATGGTTTGGAAAAGAACAAGGTAAGAGATTTGAAGCTTAAAGCAATCAAGTATTGTCTCATTGATCACATATTGTATTGGAAAGATACTCTAGGGGTTCTTTTGATATTTTTAGATCCATAGGAGGCCAAAAAGGCCATGACTGATTTTCATGATAGCTTATGTGGGGGCCATCACTTTTGGAGAACCATGGGCTATAAGATCCTCAAAGATGGGTATTTTGGCCTAGACTTTTTACTAATGTTTGTGCAAATACTAGATCTTATGTCAAATGCCAAAAAATTTCTGGAAAGCAGCAACTCAAATATTTTCCTTTAAAGCATGTAGTGGTTTCTGGACATTTTCAACAGTGGGGTCTTGACTTCATTGGGGAAATGCATCCAACTTCAAGTGGTCAACATAGGTGGATTTTGACTGCCATTGATTATTTCACCAAGTGGATAGAAGCCATTCCTACAAGGAGTGCCTCCCACAAGGTAATCATTAGTTTTCTTGAGGATATCATGTCAAGATTTGGTTGTCCAAGAAATATTGTTACTGACAATGTTGCCTCTTTTAAAGTCAAACCATTGATCAAGTTTTGTGAATAGTATGGGATTATATTAGTCCATTTTTCTCCTTGTTACCCCCAAGGAAATGGTTTGGCAGAGTCCTCTAACAAGATCCTCATAAATATCATCAAGAAATTGTTAGAAGACAACAAGAAAGCATGGGACTCAAAGATGAAATTTACCTTATGGGATGATAGAGTTACAACAAAGAGGTCACTTGGTATTTCCCCTTTTAAACTTGTATATGGGATTGAATCTATCTTTCCTTGCGTGTGGAAAATTTCCTCCAAGAATACCAAGGAGAACCTAATGATATGGTCAGCAGGATACAACAATTGGTAGAAGTACAGCAAACTAGGGAGCAGCTCCTTAAAAAAGCATGGGACCATCAGCTGAAGATCAAGTAAGCCTTTGACAAGAAGGTAAGCAAAGAAGATTTCCATCTGAGAGATCTAGTGCTCAAGTGGGATTCACCCAAGCAAGACAAATGAAAACATGGTAAATTTGAATCCTTGTGGATTGGTCATTTCAATATTTATGAGGTATTTTCAAATAGCACTTATAAATTGCATAACTTGGAAGATTCTAAAGTTTTTGGTGGCCCTAACAATGGCCACTTTCTAAAGAAGTATTTTTCTTAAGCCATGAGTGGCTTTCCATTCATTGTAAATATCATTTTTTGTTTTTTTGTTTTTGTTTGAATAAATCACCCCATAGCCCTAGGATAAGACACTAAAGCTGCTTGTTCTTGGTAGCTCATGGGGAGCATGTCATCCCCTACAGAGCCAATGTTATCACGTGAAGTTGTCATAGGTCAAATTTCTCCTTAGGTTTTAATTTTTACCCATTAGTCATTTTTAAGTTTGTTTTTTATTTTCTCTTTATGGTTTTCTTAGGATAACTTAAATAAATAAAGGGTTGGAACTTGGCTCACCTATTTGACCCACACTTATGGTTTATTCCCTAGGTTCATTTTATGGTTTACATCCTTGAATCATCACTTGATTTGATAGATAGCACTATCAACCCCATGACTCCACAAACTTGACAAGTCACTCCATCCATTCATAAGCTTGAACCTCTCCACCTTGTCCCTTTTCCCATTAGGAATTCAAATCAAGCCTTGTCAAGTACGTTGTGAAGTCACTAGTTGTTTTCATAGCACATATTTGTACACTCTCTCTCTTTACCATCATTCGCAATTATGAAGTTGAGGTCGTGCCTTTTCATTGTTTTCATCACCCTTGTCTTCAAAAGGAAAATCGTGATTTGGTCATTTATGAAGTTCTAATTGTTTACCAAATTTGAAATCTTGCTCCTAGATCGGCGCTGCAGAAACTACTAGTCCAGAAAGAGCTATGGATTATGATACATAACTAACTGACCGAGGTGAATTGAAGACTAAGGTGGTTGAAAATGACTCTAGTCTTGTTGAAGATCATAAATAATCAATTTTTGGTGTTCAGGTACTTCTTGATCCATTCAATCTCTTTTGAAGATCAATTGAAGATTTTGTTTATCTTTTCGTAGCACATGGCATTGCCAACTGTGGTTTCTTCCACCTACCAGCCCCTTTACCTCTACTTCCACTGAATTCTTATCCATATTCATACTGTCATTTTCCTCCACTAAAATTGAGTCAATTTGCTTTAGATCTTTGAATGCCCATTTATCCTCTTGGCTCTTGTTGTTTACGTTATGCTACAGAAACTATTGCCAAAACTACGCTATGGATCCCATGTTCTAGCATTTCAATTTTTGTGTCAAACTAGTGCCATCTTCTATGCTCACAGCTCCAGCATTATCTCTCTGCATTCACTGTGTTATTCTATATTTTTCATCCCAAATCCCATTTGCAAGTGAAATTTTAGGATCATTTTCCTTATAATGAGGATGACACTATATGGTGGCTCTATGTTAGCTTAAAATTTGACAGTGTAGTCCCCCTGTATATAATTTATAAGAGGATCATTTTCCCCCATTTTCATCCATCAAACCAGTCTCTTACTAGTTCAGGCGTAAATTGGAGGAAAGCCAAAATAAGGACCACCTTTCAAAACTTAAAGACTTATGTCTTTGTTTGGTTTCCTATACCTCTCATAGCATTACAGTTTTTGACCTCCTTCTTCTATCCATGGATGCACATCAATAGAAGAAATATCACAAGGGTGGGAGTGAGGTTAGGAATGAGCCTTCTGAAATTCACCTATTTGATGTTGAGCCTATGATCGGGGAGGTTTTCCAAAGGGTCGGTTTCCTATCTTTCTGTCAAAACATGCAAAGGGGACACCCTAAAGTAGCAAGGTAGTTTGCTTTTTGATGGCACTAAGTGTTGCACCCTTTTTGTCACCTTGGTGAGAAAATAAGAGGTGCTTACATGCCCAGTTGGGTCTTGCTGAGCATGACAGCTGTAGAGGAAAGAGTTAGAGAAAGAAAAACAAAGCAATAAGCAAGAATTAAACTAATACAAAATAAAATCATAAGCATAAGGACATAGAGATAACAAACACAAAAAGACCCATGTCACCCATGTTTTTAGGCTAATCTATTGATGAAATCCAAAGCACCAAGAAGAAAGGGGACTATGAGTCCCTTCTTCCTCCAAGGGAAGGCTCTTGGACCCTCACAAGCTT
Source organism: Picea engelmannii (assembly GCA_009831015.1). Lineage (NCBI taxonomy): Eukaryota > Viridiplantae > Streptophyta > Pinopsida > Pinales > Pinaceae > Picea > Picea engelmannii. Next base: position 849,187 of record ML789476.1, on the reverse strand, counting down.
GCTCTCCTTACAACAAGAAAAATGAAAATGGTGATGAAAGAACTCCTTGCAAATCCACTCAATGGAGAGGTGGATTGCTCAATGAAATGGTGCCAATGTGCTATTGTCAAGGATGGAGTCCTTAAAACAATATAGGCAACATAACAATACATGAAATTCCTTGAGAAAATGAGGTGCATTCATGGCTTTTTATAGCATTGCTTTGGGATTTTGTGTAACTGCTTTGTAGTGTGAAAAGAGGCCATTTAGGGCATTATTAGGTCTTTGACCAGCCTACCATTCGGATTCATCTCATATTTGAGGGTCAAATCGGCTTGGGAGCTGATCCATAAGTGGTTGGGAGGCTGACCACTTCAATAAATGTGTCGTTTAGCAGGTGCGCGGCTTTTTGCGCCAACAGTCGCGCATCGTGCGCATATGCRTGCATAATACGTTCYTGTTCCGTGCATGTGYGCGCGTGCCCAACTTCAGTAAAGCACTCTTCAATTTTTCACTACTTTGTATAGTTTTCTTCCCTTTTTGAATGTTGTGAGATTAATTCATTGGCCATGAATGACTTCATTACTGTTTGACGATGCTAAGTTCTTGTAACCATGTGCTGACAAAATTTCAGTGATAACACTAAGACCAAGGTAGGAACCCTTGATTTGGAGGTATCTGAGGCCACTATTGCAGCAGTCATTGAGATACCCAACACTGGTGAGAGGTGGTTCAAATATATGACTCTTAATGTAGCCTTTTCTAAGAATTTCCTCAAGCCATATTATCAGAAAGACAATTTGTCCAAGGGAGTGCATAGGAGCCACTTGGTTGAGTCTTTTGACAAAATGTTGAAAGTTATCCAGAGGTATTTTACATGTGAGGGAAGATTCAACATGATATACCAGTATCACATTAGGCTCTTTCTACACTTCACAGGTAAGGATTTGATGAATATCCCTATCTATCTGTTTATAAGTATGGGAAAAATGGTTTATAGGGTCCAATCCAAGTCCAAGGCTGTGGACACTAGTGTTTTCCACTCTGGGTTGATCAGGATGCTTGCAATGGAGGAATTGAAACAAATAAACCTCACTTGGGAATAGTTCATTGCCTCTGCTAATATTCAGCTAGAGTTAGCCTCCACCCCTCAATCCATGGTGTAAATCCCTTTTCCAACTAGCAGTGTTACCTAAGCATAAACAAGAAAAAAGAGAAAGATCAAACCTATTTCCCAAGACAAAGAAATTCCTAAAGAAATTGAAGAAGAAGAGAGGGAATTCCATCACTCCCCACAAAGATAACTTTCACCTCATCCTACACATGAACTAGAGGAGGTTACCTTATCAGCCAAAACTACAGCGAAAAGGGAAGAAAATTGCATTTTCCTTCACCTACTACAGTAGCTAAGACTAAAGTCAGGGGGCCTTTTACTAGATCATCATCCCACAAGAAAGTTTTTGAAACATAAGTCATAGCCAAGGCTTATGTCCCAAAGAAATTTAAAGGTAAAAGTGACATTGTTGGGAAGCCTATTGAGGTCATGACCAAATCTTATGTTCAGAAGAAAGAAAAAGATAAGGGTGAAGCCACTAAGAAACATGTTGAATTCATAAACATCAACACTCCCCCTGATAATCCCACCTTCAAGAAAATGATCAGACAACTCAAGTATGCAAGGAAGGAAGTTTCCCTTTTGAAGGTGTTATCACTCTGTAATTCCCAGAGGTTGTCAATGGTAGAATAAATTGACAGAGCTAACTAATCAAAACCACTTATGAAACTAGGATCTAGCCCTGTCAGTTTCAGAGAGGGATCTCTCTGTATGATTTAGATTTGTTTAGGTTTTTAGATATTAGGCTAGTTAAGATAGTCTGAGTTTGTTTGTTTGTTTATAAACATTGGTCGAATAAATGCATTAAACTTCCATTGGGCTATGGGGTCGGTATTAAAGATCAGAATCAGATTCAACTTTTTATGAGGTTTTCTTCATAGTGAAAGATAGTAAAATCGTTGGATCTATTAATATTAAATGAGATGGATAAGACAGAACATATGAGAAAGTATAGAAAGCAAAGGAGCAGTTAAGAATTCCCTTACTTAATATCAGATAAATAACATATAGACCATTAAAATACCAGATACAGAGTATACAAGATAAATTATGTTCTATTGACTTCCTTTTAATGATTAGAATCTAAAAAACATAAGTGATTACAGAGAAAATAAAAACATTTAACAGAGAAAGAGAAACATCACCAACAATTTGACACAAGAATCCTGTAAGTTGGCATGTTTTATCACTGGTCGATCCTTTTGAAAATATTACACAATAGCTCCTTGGGTGCAAAAATCAACCCTCAATAATTTGAAGGAAGAATTATTTATACAACATTTTACATCTGATCCTGTCATAAATGACCAGGATACTATGGAGAAAAAATCTAAATAACTAGATCTCAAATTACAAAATATAGGAATGATGTTGATATATTCGGATCTTTGGTGTTGATTTTGTGGAAGCAGTTGATGACTCATAATCTTTGACTTGACTGTATGCTCCATGCTGACTCAAAACAACACATCACTTCTACTCAAGTCAAGAACACAAATCTTTCTATCTCTTTTTACTAGGGATGGCCACCTTGAGTAACTTTCTGTATATCTCATCCATCTAAGAATACTTGGAAAAAGTGGGATTTGTGATGAAAATGTGTTTTATCTCATGTTGGATGCTCAGGTCCAACTGTAATGTTTCTAGGAAAGCCTTGCCAGTATTACTTCCCTATATACCTGTAATTTTGGAACCATCCTTTGCAACTGTATTGATATTTTTCTTGTAATCTGACAGATTAATGAGATTGTCATTTATTACTAGCAGTCCATGAAGGCCCTTCTTGTGAAGTACTTCAATCTTGCTGAAAAATCTATGCACTCCAATGTTCATTACCTGAGCTTTATCCTCCAGTTGCAGCATCAATCCTTTCTTGTTCAAAACCTTATTGACCTCAAGGATGGTCTATGTTCTATATTCAATCTCCAATTCTTTTGAATCCTTCTTGTTCTTGGAGTTTAGGAATTTGATGAGTTCAATGGCCTATGTAGGTTTTTCTCCTAGCTCTTCCTTAATTTTTTCAATTGCTACTCTGGCCTTCTGTACCAGTTCATGTTTCTCAAAAAAAAAAATTATGAATGGCCATATCTCTGCCATGGACTTCCTGTTATCCATCCATATGTTTTCATTGGCCTCAGATAATGTCTTGGCCATGACAATCCCTTTCTTCATCTTCTATAGTTGTTGACTAAGCCTCTGAGATTTATGCATTTTTGCATCATAGTTGCACTAAAACATGGACTTCGGGTCTTGGAGGATTTTTACCTCTTCTTGCAACTTTCTAATTTCCTCCCCTTGAAGGGACATATCTTCCATAGACTTCACCAAATTCTCAGAATCATATGGAACCTTCATTGGAATGGCTGATGGAATCTCTAATTTTGTAGTTGTTGTTGTTGTACTAACTCGTGTGAGAGGAACTGCCTCAAATGGATTAACATCCTTTTGCACACTTTTTTCTTTCTCTTTGACCAATTTTTCTAACTCATCCTCCATCTCTTTTATCTGTGCATTCTACTCCATGATCATCTTTAGTATCTCCTCTTTGTGGCCTTCACTTTTAGCCATCTCCTTTGCATGTGAATCCTTAGTGGCTAGAAGTTTCAGTTGCTTTCTCAAGTAGGCTATATCAGCATTTTTCTTCTTCAAAAATTCTCCAGTTGCCTTGACATTTGATGGGTCATATCCAATCTTTAACACTAACTCTTATAGGGATTTGATCTTATTGTCTTTGGCCAAAGATGATGAATTTTATAGTTTCAATTGAGATTGGATATTATTCATAGACACCTGCAATTTTGCAGCAGTAAATGATGTATTTGTCAATGTGGAGAAAATCATCTCCCCTATTTTCCTATGCATGTCCATTTGGTCAGTTGGATGGACCTCCTTCACATCAAACTCAAAAGAAGATTTCTTGTAGTCAGATGTTTTCTTGGGGCGAGGTACTTGTGCTTGTAAGAATACCATTTGCAGTCTTCCCTTCTATGTGTCAAATGTTGATAGTAACCTATGTTGGGAAGTAGAGGTCTGCTTCTAGAACTGGGCATATGTACTATTATTCAAGATTTCATTCCTTTGCTTGATTTGTTTGGATTTGTCAAAGATTTTTGACCCTATTGGCTCATGAGAGGACTCAGCTGATAGAGTAGTGTTTGTTTGTTTTTTGGATGAAGATGTGGACACTATGTGTTGACTACCTGAGAATGTTGAGGAATGTGGTCCCTCCATGACTATGGTGGACTGTGTTTCTCCTTCTTTAAGCATGTCTGGTGTGTGACCAGTTTTATCCCTCTTCCTGTAAACTTGAAAGTCTTCAGTTGACACCTCTATGACTGAAGGTGAAACCTCTTTCCTGGCTCCTTTTTTTGTTTGTACCTAAGGAGTGCGGGTATGTGAAATATTGACAAGGGGAGGTTGATCTTTTGTTTCCATCAATGTGTTTTCTTTCCAATCAGTCTGATTCATATGGTTTTCTACTTCATGCTTTTGTGCACGAGCATAAGGAGGGTTATTATGTTTGACCCTGAGTTTTGATATGATACCAAATGGATCATAATTCCATGTGAAGCTCAGACTAAAGTTCATATGATTCAAGAGGTTGTTAGCCTCTTCTCCTATAGCTCTGTTGTTTCATATGAAAGAACCAATTTGGATTTTGATTATGAGTTGTTGTTTCTTCTTCACTGATACAAAATGGATGTCATCAGAGTTTATCATCTGCCTGATATATTCCAATGCAAATATTCTGACAGGGATATATTTTGGAAGTTTATATGGTAGTAATTCACATCCATATACTCTGATATCAGTATGGTTCTGGTAAATATACCAATCCCCTGCTTTGGCCAAGACAGAGAAGTGAAGAATTATTTGGACTTCTTCATTTATTCTTGGTTCCATTCTGTTGTTGAACATGCACACCACTAGATGATAAAATTAATCAATGAAGTCTCTAAAATTGAACTCGGTGGAATTTTACCTCACTAGTGAGGTCCATGAAGTCACTGATTGAGGATTTCCTTCCTGATCCAATTTATGGAGAACACAGAAGAATATGTCTACCTGAAAGAAAAGGAATAGGTACATTAGCATTGAGGAATACCTAAACATTCCTTCTGTTGAGAATTTGAAAAATTGTTCATGTATGTTGTCAGCCAGAAACTGACTAAAATCAAATTGGACTGTAGCTTTCTCCTCTGTGGAGAAAATGGACAGAAAACCCAGGATAGGTTTGTCTACCCATTCATCAGAAAAATATCCTAGTAGGTAGCAGAGGGTGGAAATAATTTTGTTTTCCCTAAGTGAGAAAATGGAAGATGGATAGGGAGGTTTTTTCTTAGGCAACTATGCATCTTCTGGTAGAAAGATTTCAAATATTTGGGCTCTTTGGGGGAAGGAGAGTTTTTTATAGAGGTCATTTAGGATTTTGATGGAGAAAGGGCTGACAGAATCAATTATGGGGATTTGTAACATCTGGTTTATTGATTCAAGCGTAATGGTGAATAGGGCTTCACTTGACGAGGATACAATGGCCCTTTTGTCAGGAATATAATGGGCTTGAGACTTAAGGGAAAATTTTGGGAAATGAAAGGTCTAGGAAAACATGTATAAGGGTAAATTGGACTCCTAGAGTCCAATTTCAACACTTTGATCCAAGAAAATATCTTTTATCCAGAAGTGTAATTCAAAAACATTGAATTCACACTTTGTCTTTGTAATTCTGTAGTCTTTTTCAGTTAGGGGAATGTGCTCTAGGTCGATGGGAGGAGGAAGAAACAATTTTTTGGCAGTTTTAGCAGGTTTAGTTTATGGCGCCATAGCTAACAAAGATCTGAAGGAAAAAAATGATGACTATAGTTACCTAGATTAATGGCACATGTCGACGATGTGTCTTGATGATTATTAGCTTGAAAAATGGATTTGGCGAGGTCTCAACAGTGTCTGGATCGGCGAACAGTATGGAAATGGTGAATAAATAGGGTTAAATGGTGCAGGGAGGTGTCCATTATGGTGTGGGTGGTGATTGGATGAATAACGATCATGAGGGATAGCATTGATTGGTCAATAGGTATGAGGGGTGTGACGTGTGGCAAGGTTTAGTGGAGTATGGTGGCAGAGTGAGGTGGGCGGTATTGCATGAGTGGTTAGCCAGGATCCTGGAGGGGGCGTAGGTGGTAAGTGGAATTGAGTGGGGGGGGTCTGGTAAGATGTGAGTTTGACACACTGTGCAGGGCTCACACTGGGAAAATTGCTTTTCCCAGAAACCCCCCCCCACCGTTAAACGCAAAAAANGGGGGGGGGGGGGTCCAAAAAACACTGTTGGTTGTTGATCTGAGCATTGCTAGATCCACCGATGAAAAATGTGAACCCTTTAGTCGCATAATGACAAAAGGTCATGTCCATGCTAGAACTTAGGATAAAAACATATTGTGGGTAGCGCTAAGCTTCCCTCTTCCTTATTTTTTACCAAGGTGTCAATTCTTAGGCTAAAAAACACCAAAGTAAATCAAATAAAGGTACTTTTAACAATCTTTTGCAATTTTTTATTGAAATAGACAATACTAACCTAACTCCTAGCCTAATTTAACTACCACATTAATCCATATTAGACTGTTGGATTAATTTATTCACTAACCTAACTAATTTGTCCAAGATTAGCCTATTTGACCAAATTTATTCACTAACCTATCAACATAAATTTAAAAGGTTTGATCATGATTATAAAGTATGAATCAAACCAAGTTTATTTCACACGGTTTTATATTTTCTCTTTTTTCTATTTTTATACCCTCTTTTCATTTTTTTATATATTTTTCTTTTTCTTTTTCTTTTTCTTTTTCTTTTCTTTTCTTTTCTTTTCTTTTCTTCTGTAAATCATTTGCAGCATAAAATATTATTTACAACACAATGTTACTAGAGGAAGAAATTCTAATCACCAGATGATACTATGAAATATAGGGTTATAACAGTGGCTCCACTTGGGGATGGTGCTCTCCTTGTGAGGTGCCAAGAACCAACTACCTGTTGAGTTGAACCTTATTCTCCTGTGCTATTTTTGCATCCTGATTTGCTTTATTATAACTATAAATATGGTGATCCTGATCAGTGGCTTAGTGCCTTCTCTTCGGGCTTCAACCACTTGATAAAAATCACCCATACCTGATATAAAAGTAAAGAATGGTATTTACAATGAGATGAGTGAGAGAAATATTCATTCCTGAGAAAAGTAGTGTTTGAGCATTCTTCCATTGACAAGTCCTCCTGGCATATCTGCTCCATCCATATCCTTTATTAAAAATGCATTTCTTCCTCTGTAATCCTAGATTATGAATGAACCTTTCCATAAATTTTCAAATTTTCCATGTTTTCCCTTTTCTTCATTCCTTGAGTCCCATTTCAGTATTTTATCACCTAATTTGAAGTCATCAGCCCTGGTCCTTATGTCAGAGATTTTCTTGATATTCTCTTGAATCACCTAAGTTTGGTTATAAACCTCTTCTCTGGATTGTTGCAGTTGTATAGTTTGATTGATTCTTCTTTGGATGTCATTTGGTTCTACATGTACTTCTTGCAATAACTTCATGACAGGAACACCAAAATAAGTGGGAAAGACAGCATCCATTCCATAGACCAACTGATATGGAGACATACCAATTGACCTCTTTGTAGCAATCATGTCTTCCCAAAGTGCATGTACCAACTTGTTGTGCCATGATTTTTTGTTGTCCTGCAGCATATTATTGATAATTTTGAACAAACTCTTATTTTAAGACTCTACTAATCCATTGCCCTGAGGGTAATAGGTTGTAGAGTATTCTAAGGTGATATAATACTTGCTGCAAAATTATATCATCTTTTTTATTTGAATGTTGTTTCATTGTCAATGATAATTTTCCTGGGGCATCCAAATCTAGAAAGAATGTTAGTTTCCAAAAACTTTATGATCACAGCATCAATGGCTTGCCTGGTGGGTACAACTTCAATCCACTTGGTGAAATAACCAGTGGTTGTGAGGATCCACTTGTGCTGGCATGATAAAGGTGGGTGAATCTCTCCAATAAAATCCAAACCCCATTGTTGAAATGGAGCTTCAACTGAAATTGGCTTCAAGGGTAAAGGTAGAAGTTTCCTTTTGCCTTCAAAGATATGACATTTGTGACAGGAGATCACTTTCTTGTGGACATCTGTAATCAAATTTGGTCAGTAGAAACCAACTCTAATAATTTTATTGGCAGTGATCTTCCAATTCAAATGTACACCATACTATCCTTCATGGAACTCCTGCAAAGCTTTGTCAGCTTCATATTTCAACAAACAATTTAGTAGAGTACCTCCATCATATTTCCAGTACAGATTTCCATTCAAAATGCAATATTTCAAAGCTTTAAGTTTCAAAAATCTAGCTTTAGTTTTTGTCAAACCAGGAGGATCTTGTAGATGATGTAAAACATAAATAAGGTCTCCATACTAGGGAGAGTTTGAGAAAGCCTCATTGACTTGTGGAGTCGCATGCTCTTCTTGTTCATCAACTACAGCTAGAAAATTAATATCCAAAGCATGAAAGTTTGACTCAGCGATCAGTTTGGCTAATCCTTGACCCTTGATAAGCTCGGTTGGTTTGATCTCAATATCATACACAGGGATCAAAAAAATCCATTTACCTCTTCTTCCATCTAGATTATCTTGGGTCAGAATACCTTTCACCACAGCATTAGGGACATAAGCAATAATATATGAGTGGAGAATATATACTATAAAATCCTTAATTTCTTTCGCCAAAGCAAAAGCATGTTTATCCATGATGTTGTAATTCAATGCAGCATCTCTCAGGAATTTACTAAAGAATGTTATAGGTTGTTAATGGCCTTCATTGTTCTTCTGCAAAAGGACTGTTGCAATGGTATGCTTAGAGGGAAAAAAAAAAAAGAGGAAATCTTTGGTGTAATCAGGACTGATAAGTAAAGGGGCTTGTCTCAAGGCTTGTTTTACTTGATCAAATGACTGCTTTGATTTTGTGTTCCATTTCATTTTTGTATCTTTTTTAATCATATTTGTTATGTTTCTAAGGATTTCTACCAAGTTAGGGATAAATCTTCTCAGAAAGTTTATTTTCCCTATGAAAGACTGCAATTCCTTTATGTTTCTTGGATGGTTTATCTTTTGGATGGATTCAATTCTGCTAGGGTCTATTTTAATTCCATCTTTAGATATGATGTTTCCTAGCAATTTACCCTCTTCTAAAAAAAACAAGGTTTTCTTGGGATTTAGTAAGATTCTGAACTTCCAGCATTTTTCAAAATCTTTTCTAAGGTGGAGTAAGTGTTCTTCATCTGTTTTTAAAAAAATAGTTATGTCATCTAGGTATATGACAATAAATATTCCAAGTTCATCCACAAAAGTAATGTCCATTTCTCTCTAAAATGTGGCACCGGCATTCATTAAACCAAAGGGAATTTTCACATACATGAAAGTGCCCCAAGGTGTAGTAAACTATGTTTTATCTTGGTCGTCAGGGTAGACTAAGACTTGGTTGTAGCGAGAAAGCCTGATTTCTCCACTCTTTTTTCTAGTAGGAACTAGATTGGAAACCCATTTTGAGAACCTTAGTGGGACAATGATTTTAGCATCATACATTTTCTTAATTTCTATTGGCCCTTGGTTATGGAAGCAAGTAAAGATCAAGGAAGAAAAGGGAGAATGTGAACTTCGTGGAATACACAATGATTGTTATTGGGTCAAAGTGAGAAAAAGAGCATAAAATATGGAGAGAAGTAAGTCATTAAACAAGGATATCGGGGATGACAAATAAGAAAGAAAGAAGGATTGTGGACAACTCAGCAAGAGGGAAAATCCATTGTTAGATGATTTGGAGCACTGCGCGAGAAGGAAGGAAAGACAGGTTGGCAAATCCCTAAAACTATGGGTCAAGTTGACCTAGGGTACTAGAGACCTAGGGCTTTGGTATCTAGGGTTTTGGACACCTAGGTTTCAGCCTAAGGATGTCAGTGAGATATTGTAATGTATAAATAAAGGTCATAAGGACCTATTTTGGGTTCGTACGATATTATTGTCAATCTAGTGGTATTGTTGTCTTGAGTAATTTTTGTTGTGTGAGAGAGAAGGGCTAAGAGTGAGAGCCTTATGGTATTGTAAGATCTTCAGCTGAGTGCGAAGATCAACCCTGCAGTTGAGTGCGCAGGGAGGGGAGAGAAAGAGAGGAGAAGAAGGAAGATATGCTAGCTAAGAGTGCAGACAAGAATTGTATTCTTTACCTTAATATATTATAGCACATTTATGTGGGTGTAGCCCTAAAGAGAGGGTGAACCACGTACATCTTGTGTTGTGTGTGATTCGTATTTTATCTCTGTCATTGATATATTGTGATTGCATTATTGTTTTAGATATGATAAGTAGATGTGTATAATATATATAAGTTGATAAGTGATATATGAATGTTGTGTTGTTCTTGTGTTAAATCCACTTGATCTTCCCTTTGGTTGTAGACATCTCTATCCTACAACCCCCTCATAACTGCTTCGGGTGAGACTGCATCTTCTTCGCAAGTGTTGCTGAAAGGGCCAGTAGTTAGGTATTTTTGGTGTGCTCCTGGATCTGAACCCTGGGTCTGCTCCTATGCCAACAAATGATTATGTTGTCGGGATAGGAATATTCTTGAGGGAATGTCAAGGTGGTTTCCATCGAAGACAGAGACTCAAAAGTGGATAGAGGATCAAGAAAAGGACTTCGTTGAATCCCATAACAAGAAACCTAATCTTAGTTCAGAGGATTGGTTGGAGAAATATATCTTTAATGATATACAAGAAATTTTCTTTGGGGGAATCCATCAGGAGTTGTATGAGTGGCTAGCTATATTAGCAGATACTCAGTTCGAGATATAATCTAGACCTCCTATGGTTTGGACATCGAAGATGATCAAGAAGGTCAAAAGATTTGATAACGTTGTATCACGAGCAGTAGATCACTAGTTTGATAGCACCATTGGAGGGTACATCACAAAGTTTGTTGTTGACAGAGTAGAATCATACAGCCAAGCTGAGAGATACTTCTTCAAGGGACCCAGAGGAATTTTTTTACAATTCCTGGAGTTGAGACTCAAGATGCTATTGCATGAGAAGAACATCTTGAAGATACAGTATATTGGTTGGATCTAGAAAGGCTAATGTTCAAGAATTCGGACAGCGACAATGACATAGAAGTTGGACATATGCGCAGTGGGAGAGTGCTCAGAGAATTTCACCTTGAAAACATGTTTAAGAAGAACTATGGAGAGGATGGTTTCTATAGTGGACAAGAGGTAGAACTGATAGATGAGGAGCATTCATAACCTGTTGGGACAGAGGAAGGGAAAGCTAAAGAGATTCATCAGGGAGAACCTAAAACCTCAGAAATTGCGCAGACCATCGAAGTAAGTACTGTTATCCCTTCTGTTGATTCAGTAGTATTAAGCAATCAAAGTAATCCCAGCCACCAGAGTACCCATAGCATTGTCACTAGTAATCCACCACATACTCAATCAGGGACCCTAGGAAGATCTATGGCAGATGAGATGAGGCTTCCTATATTTAGGGGAGATGGATCTGAATATCCTGATCAGCATTGGTTCCTATGTGAAGTTGTATGGAATATTAAAAATTTCACTGACGAAGATATCAAAAGAACCCAGTTTAGTACCACTCTAAGGGATCACGCACTGAGTTGGTACATGAAACTTGTTCAAGGACTTACACAGCCTAAGCCACTAAATCATATTAAGAATGTGTTGATTGCAAATTTCAATAAACCCAATTTGGAGTCAACAATGTATCACAGATATGAAAGAGATCAAGAAGAAGGTGGCCAAACCTATATGATAATTCGATCAAAGATTCAAAACCTTAACAGGCCAATTGACTTTTCAGATCCCGGATGAACAGAACAAAGAATGGTTCATTTATTCCTTCTTACCACACATCAGAGTTCCTCTGATGAAAATGAAGATTTCTTCACAGTCTGAGGCATTGGATATCACCATGAAGTTAGAATTATCCCCTATGGGAGAATCCAACTCAGGTATGAGTCAGATCTTGAGTCATCTAACTAGTTTGTCTTTGCAGGTCGAAGATATGAAGAAAGACAACGGAAAAGATAAAAGATAAGACATATGGTGTGTCAGATGAAGATTAAAAGGCCATGTCAAGGAACACCATCCCCTATTCAATGAATACTTGGCTTCTAGAGCTTCGATCCCTTTGAAGCAAGTCACCTTACCTTGGTGCGAGGTATGTAGAAACAGACATCGCCCTAGTGAGTGATACTACATGCAAAAGTATGTTCAGACACCTACAAATTTGTATTGTACATTTTGTAAGTCTGTAGGATATGATGATAGGGATTGTAGGGCTTACGATCTCATGTATGAAAGGTCGAGAGACATATATAAGATTCAAGGTGAAGTACAGCAAGAAGGAAAAACTACGCAGTATAACTCTTCTGGGAGAGGTAAATTCAATCCTTGCGGTGGATTCAGAGGAAGAGGACGAGGAGGAGGAATGGGTTGAGGTGGAGGATAGATAATCTATTATAATTGTGCACAACCAAGACACCTCACAAGGGATTTCCAGAACCCTTATACTACTTGCAGCTACTGCAGCTCGTTTGGCCATGTTATAGAAGATTGTCCTGTGTTGCTAGCTAAGCTTCAAGAAAGACGAGGACCTCAAAAGAACCCGCAAGTGAAACTGACATATGTTGAACCTCGTGGAGAAGACCCTAGATTCATTGTTATAACCAGAGGAGGAATTTTTATAGGAGATGACAGAATGACCCAAGGGAAGACTACAGAATATTCAGGAATCAGGAAAGCTACAAAGAAGACACAAATGTTTGATGCAAAGAAAGAAAGACAAATATTTGAGGAATCCAGAAAAGAATTTAGAGGAGACCAAGGCTCTTAATCAAATACAAGACCAAAAGTGAGAGAATATGGAATGCCTCTGGCATTTGATCAGTCTACTTCGCCAAAAGAAGAAAAAGAGGTAAGCAAGCTCATGGAATTTTTATATACTTGTATGAAGTTGATTCAGGATGAAAGCATTGTACAAGAGTTACAAAATTTAATCAAACAATATGAGCTAGGAAAGATAGACCCCTTACTGAATAGGGAAGTACACCAAATCGGTAAGAAGAGAAAGACAAATAAGGAATTACATTTGAATGCTCAAATAGGAGAGTATGAGATAGATTATGTAGTCCTCAACTTAGGGTCGGAGGTCAATGTCATGACGAAGAAAACCTGGGTGCTAATGGAAAACCGAAGTTGATATATTCCCCTATCAGGCTTAGGATGGCCAATCAGCAATCTCTAAGCCCTTTTGGAAGATTATAACATGTCCCTGTCGACATTGATGGAGTAAGAACATTTTCAAATTTTGAGGTAATTGAAATAGTTGATGATAGTTGTCCTTACCCCACACTGTTAGGAATTGATAAGGCTTTCAATAATTCCACTATGGTTGATTTAAAGAAAATATGTATGACTTTTGAAAGAGATGGACTTAAGGTCATTGCACCCTTAGATCTAGATGAAGGTCAGTGATACACAAAACCTATCAGAGAAGAAGACCATGCATATGCACTAGAAAATATATATAATCTAACAGCCAAACAGCGGGACTACGTTAATCCTACAACTGATGGGAACCTAAGCTGGAAAAGTGAGAGCACATGTTCATCATAATCAAAAGAAACACTGGAGAACTGGCAGAATAAGATGTATGAAGTATCTACAAGAATATGTGCTAGATTAACCAGAGAAGTTCACTAGATTGGTACAACAGTAAGCAACTTACCCACCTTTGATGGTCTAAATCCTTTAGAAACCTTCTTGTTGGACTTTGAAGAAATTGTACCAATACAACAAAGATTATTGGCAATGGATGAGGCCTTGAAAGCCACACCAGCAAGATGGTGGGGGGCACACAAAAGTAACATTACAGATTGGGTACAATGTCGTACCTTGATGACAACATGGTTCTCAACACAAGTAGAAGGATGTGAAGTTTGGTACACAGGTCGAATCTGCCCAAAGGACAATGTGTGGAGTTGTGAGGAAGCCTGGAGCAACATTCCTCAATAACAATGGGTGCACAAATTCATTAACACACTAGACACGACGCCTATCAAATGGTACCTCCAAGCAGATTTGGACCTCATCACTACATATTGGAAGGGTATGACTCAGAATTTTGTAACTACCTTCTTATTTGAAAGTCAATATCCCTTGGTAGATCAAGAATTACAAATTGTGAGATAGAATTTATTCGAGGAGGAATCTAGCCTTCCTTTGGAACAAGAAGAGGACGAATGGACTGCACCTCTCCAGAAATTGCAAGGTTGTTACAACATCAATGTTGATGAAGATGATGATCCTAGGAAGGTGAACATCGTGGAAATAGGAGGTTAGAGAGATGTGGAAGGACCAGGAGTTGAGCTACCATTTATTGGATAGTTGATCAAGATTAAGAAGGTCAATATCGGAATAGAGAAGACACCAAAGTTTGCAAATGTTGGAGATTATTGGGATGTTGTCACCATTGACAAAATTACAAAGTTACTCCATGAATATTGGGACTTGTTTCCAACCAAGTTCGCTGATATGAAGGGCATTAAAGGACCTATGTGAGAGATGAGGATTCCTTTAAATCTAAATGCAAGACCATTTAAATAGAGACCTTACAGACTGAACCCTAAATATAAGGAAAAAGTGAAGATTGAGCTTGACAGAATGATGGAAGAAGGAATCATAGAACCTGTCAAAGAGTCAGAGTGGATTATCCCTATGGTGGTGCAAGACAAGAAGACAAGAGAGATCAGGATATGCGTATATCTTAGGAAGATGAATGATGCTTCTTTGCATGACCCCTTCCCTACACCATTCACTGACGAAGTGTTAGATAATGTGGGAGGCCAGGAAGTATATTATTTTACAGATGGATTTTCAAGATACCATCAAATCTGGATTGCTAAGGAAGATCGCCATAAGACCACATTTGCAACAGAATCGGGATCCTACCAATATACAGTGACGCCATTCGGATTGAAGAATTCCCCAGCCATCTTTTCCAAGGTGGTGGTCGAATCATTCAAGGAATTTTTGCATAAATGTTTAGAAGCATATTTTGATGATTGGATTATTTTTAGTTTATTGAAGAATCATATTGAATGTCTAAGTCCAATGTTGGATAAATGCAGGCAGTGCCAAATTGCCTTGAACCTGAAGAAATGCATTTTCTTTTCACCATTTGGAGTTCTATTAGGACATATTGTATGTAAGCAAGGATTGATGGTAGATCCATCCAAGATCACCATTATAGTTGATCTACCTCCTCCTACCTCAGTTAAACAATTGTGCACTACGTTGGGACACACAAGCTACTACAGGAAGTTCATTAAGGGCTATGCTCAGATTACAACACCCATGGAGAAGTTGTTGAAGAAGTATTGTTAGTTTAGTTGAACAGAAGAATGTCAGTAGAGATTCAACACACTGAAACAGAAAATGGTTATTGTGCCTATTCTGGTTTTCCCAAACTGGACCAAGGAGTTTTGTGTGCATGTCGATGTGTCTTCCGTTGATTTAGGAGTTGTGTT
>ML789476.1:793474-806917 GCA_009831015.1 Picea engelmannii | reverse complement strand
GTTCAAATGCTCTGCCACCGAGTCTCCATCTCTCATCCTCAAGTTATACAACTTCTTTCTCAAGAATAGTTTATTTACCAGGGACTTAGACTGATACAAATTCCCCAACTTTTCCCATAAATCTTTGGTTGTAGCTTCCTCTGACACATTCAGTAATACTGAATCAGAGAGACACAGTCGAATTGTGCTCTTTTCCTTCTGATCCGTCTTTTTCCAGTCATCTGCAGAAGTTCCCGTAGGTGTCGTACCTGGATCTACCGTGATCCACTGATATCTATCCACCAAAAGATCTTCCATCTTAAGCTTCCATAGCTCAAATATTTTCCCATTAAACTTCTCGATCTCCATCTTCGAATTGCTTGCCATTTCTTTTCACCTAAAAAACAATATCGCAGATCTCCCACTGTAACAAGGCTTATCATAGTCCCGAGCCAAACCCTTGACGACAAAGGCATCCACCTGAAGCCAATAAAGCTCTGATACCAAATGTAAATTCTAACCTTGTACAATATCTACTGCAAACTGATATTTAGAATTGAACAGAAAAGATACAATGGCAAATACAAACATTACTCAGAGATTTTTCACCTGGAAACCCAAACAGGGAAAACTAGCATATATTATATTCATACCTTGTGTTACATTGTTTACAATACAATATACATATAGGAGCCAGCAGCATCCAAAACCCTAACCCAATGACCTGGATTAGTCCAAAACCCTAATTCCTTAACCGGAAATAGAAAACCATCGGCAAAAAACCATGTACTGAAAAAATCACCTAATATCATGTGGTCCCAGAAATATGTCGTCCCGGCAATATGTCGTCCCAGTAATATGTCGTCCCTAAAATATGTCGTCCCGGAAATATGTCGGCCCGGCGAAAATATGTCGGCCCGATAAAAAAAAATTCGAGGGCGCTATCCCCGAACCCCCGCGCGGGGGGCTCCGCCCCCCTCTAACCCCCATGCGCGCCCGACGCAGGTGCTCAAACACTACTACTCGTGCAAAGAATATAACACATACCCAACAAATATCCATTACCATGTTTTTTTTTTGGATTTGTGCCAAGGTAATACAGAAGTCTTTGATCAGACCTATGCATTTAAATTTTATTGAATCAAAGGAGTATAAGTCCTTGTAAGGCCTGGTGATATCAAGCCTTAATTTCTCCATCACATCCTTAGGCATAAGGTTGTGAGAAGTTCCAGAATCTAGCATGGCATTGTATAATGTCTTATCATGAATATTTAAACTGATGTAAAAAAGAGGAACGGAACCACCTTCAACTTTTCCCTCAACTTCAGGACCAAACAACAGTTATGATTGATCATCAGCAATGTTCATAGTGTCTGTTCCTACTACTAGTTCTATGTTCAAGGCTTTGATCACTTGTGATCTGTAAGCATTATTTTTCATCAGTTTTGACAAAGGAATAGGTATTTTCAGTTTGGCCAATTCACTTTCCAGACTGAATGTGGTAGGAGTTATGTTTTGATTGTGAAGGTCTGATTTCTCAGCCACATTCTTCTGTGTAGTAGGATTGGGATGCCTAGTGGAGGCAATCTTAGGTCTTTGGTGTAGAGTTAGGTGTTATTTTTGTAGGGGCCTCTGAGTTTTTCTTTTCAAGAACTTTCTTGGCAAGAGTATTTGAGGTTTTCTTAATTTCATAAGCTTTCTTGGTTGGGTTTTCATTAGACTTTTTACTTATTAATTTGTATTGCCTATGAAATTCTATTATTGCATTTTCAAAGGCTTGTTGTTCTGACTCTTTCTCATCTACTTTGGTCTATAAAAGGAGAAAAAGGTCTTGTTCTTCTTGAGTAAGAAAAATGGAATCATTGTCATTAACTCCCATAAGATTTATGTGAATATCATCTAGTCCCTCAATAGTTTATCCCCCCTCATCAGCATAGTTTTCCTGAAAGGGTGGACTAATATGTTGATCGTGGCCTCTCTGTTCTCATTGTTCTATAGGCTCTCTTTGCTTGATCTAGGGAGGATTTCTCCTGAAATTGGGATTTCGGATTTGAGGGGCAGGTTGATTCTCTCTAGGTGGGTTCCTATCATTGATTTATAATCTCTCCATCATTCTCTCCATAGTTCTAACTAAAGAATCTATTTTTGCATCTGTAGTGGAAGTGGAAGGTTCTTCCTTGATTGTGAATATCCTTTATGTTCTTTGCCTAGCTCTCCTAGCCAACAGGTTTGCTTCAACACTCACAACACATTTCTGCATATCTTCCAGAGTTGCAGGGTTTCTTTCTCTCAATTGGTAGGACATATTAGCATCAAATCCATTAGGGAACTTGATCAAGGCAAATCCTTGAGGAGGTTTAATGTTAGAAGGAATTTCATTATAGATATTATCAAAACAAGCGCAATAGTCTTGTACATTTTCCCCTTGGTTTCTTCTGATATTTTCATATTCATATAAAATTTGGAGTGGATTTTTCTTTACCTCCCATCTACAGAGAAACTATTGGTGAAAGGCAGCAATATCGGCAATGCTAGCAGCAGGTAATTCTTTGGACCATTTCTTAACATCACTAGTTAAACTTTGTGCAAAGAGTCTCATTTGGAAATCTTCCTCATCTACTTCGTGTAAATCGAAGAAATCATTCATTTTGTCCACATGTTGTTGTGCATTAAGGATTCCAGTGCCATCAAACTGAGGAATCCTAGTTTGATATTCCTGGGGCATGTTATGTAAGGGAGAAGCTAACACCAGGGGAGCATATCTTGTTTCCATGATTGGTGGAGGAGGTTGGATGGAAACCTGTATAATTTTTGGAGAAGTGACAGAATATGTGGAAGAAGCAGGGTAGGGAGATACAGGATGGGTTACTTGAGGGTTAATAGAAGTCGCAGATATGGAAAGGGAAGAAATTTCCACAGACTACTGAAAGTAAGCTTTGTGTAAGAATTGATCAAATTTTGAAGCTATATGTTGCAGTTTCTCAAAGTCTTGAAGGATTTGTTGATCTAGATTTGCTTCAGTAGAGTGTTTTTCAAGGGTTATGGGTTGGAGGATAGCTTGATCTAAGACTGTTTCATCCACAAAGCTATCAGATTTGGTTCTAAAAAGGCTATGCTCAAAAGGTAGATTAAACTGGATGTCTTTGATTGTGATAAACTTCTCTAGAAGAGAAGTGGCCCTAGGGAGAGGACTACTACTTCTGTGACTTTATGTTGTGTTTCTTTTTCTGATTAATTTTTCTGGATTATCTACTACTTTTACAAGTTCTAGATCAAGGTGAGATCTGGTGTGAATTCTTTTTGGAGCCAGAACTTAAACATTAAGAAATATAATTAAATATTTAAAAAATTTAACAACCTCTGAACATTTATCTCTTGAAAGTTGGATCTTTGATTGTTCAGAAATAAAGTTTTCTTATCTAAGGAAGACAATTCATAAAGTTGGAAAATTTGTTCAATTCCCCAGTATGGTCGCCACTATGTTAGCACTCTGTAATTCCCATAGGTTTTCAATGGTAGAATAAATTGACAGAGGTAACTTATCAAAACCACTTTTGAAAATGGGATCTAGCCCTGCCAGTTTCAAAGAGGGACCTCTTTGTATGATTTAGATTTGTTTAGGTTTTTAGATATTAGGCTAGTTAAGATAGTCTGAGTTAGGTTGTTTGTTTATAAAAGTTGGCTGAAGAAATGCATTAAAATTTCATTGGGCTATGGAGTTTGTATTAAAGATCAGAATCAGATTCATCTTTTTATGAGGTTTTCTTCATAGGGAAAGATAGTAAAAATGTTTGATCTATTAAGATTAAATGAGATGGATAAGACAAAACAGATGAGAAAGTCTATCAAGCAGAGGAGTAGTTAAGAATTCCCTCACTTAATATCAGATGAATAACATATAGACCATTAAAATACCAGATACAGAGTATGCAAGATAAATTATGTTCTATCGACTTCCTTTTAATGATTAGAATCTAAAAAACATAAGTGATTACAGAGAGAATAAAAACATTTAACAGAGAAAGAGAAACATCACCAATAATTTGACACAAGAATCAGGTAAATTGGCATGTTTTATTATTGGTTGATCCTTTTGAAAATATTACACAATAGCTCATTGGGTGCAAAAATCAACCCTCAATACTTCGAAGGAAGAAGTATTTATAAAATAGTTTACATATGATCCTGTCATAAATGACCAAGATATTATGGAGAAAAAATCTAACTAACTAGATCTCAAATTACAAAATATAGGAATGTTGTTGATCTATTTGGATCCTTGGTGCTGATTTTGTGGAAGTAGTTGATGACTCGTAATCTTTGACTTGACTGTCTACTCCATCCTGACTCGAAACTCCACATCACTTCTACTCAAGTAAAGAACACAAATCTTCCCATCTCTTTTTACTAGGGATGGCCACCTTGAGTAACTTTCTACATATCTCGTCCATCTCAGTATACTTGGAAAAAGTGAGCTTGGTGATGAAAATGTGTTTTATCTCATGTTGGATGCTCAGGTCCAACTGTAATGTTTCTAGGAAAGCCTTGCCAGTAATACTTCCTTGTATACCTGAAAATTTGGAACCATCCTTTGTAATTGTATTGATGTTTTTCTTGTAATCTAACAGAGTAATGAGATTTTCATTTATTACAAGTAGTCTAGGAAGGCCCTTCTTGTGAAGTACTTCAATCTTGCTGAAAAATATTTGCACTCCAATGTCCATTAGCTGATATTTCTCCTCCAGTTGTAGCATCAATCCTTTCTTGGTCAAGACCTTCTTGACCTCAAGGATGATCTTTGTTCTATATTCAATCTCCAATGCTTCCAACTCCTGCTTGTTCTTGGAGTTTAGGAATTTGATGAGTTCAGTGGCCTCTGTAGGTTTTTCTCCTAGCTCTTCCTTAATTTTTTCAATTGCTTCTCTGGCCTTCTGCACTAGTTCATGTTGCTCAAAAATAATTTTTATGAATGCCCATATCTTTGCCATGGACTTGATGATACACATCCATATGTTTTCCTTGGACTCAAATAATTTCTTGGCCATGACAGTCTCCTTCTACAACTTCTGTAGTTGTTGACTGAGTCTTTGAGATTTATGCATTTCTACATGATAGTTGGACTAAAACATGGACTTCAAGTCTTGGAAGCTTTTTACCTCTTCTTGAAACTTTCTAATTTCCTCCCCTTGAAGGGACATATATTCCATAGAATTCACCAGCTTCTGTGAAGCATCTTGAACCTTCATTGGAATGGTTGATGGAATATTTGTTATTGTAGTTGATGTTGCTATAATAACTCTTATGAGAGGAACTGCCTCAAATGGAATAATATCCATTTGCACACTTTGTTGTTTCTCTTTGACCAATTTGTCTAACTCAACCTCCATCTCTTTTATCAATGCATTCTGCTCCATGATCAGCTTTAGCATCTCCTCTTTGTGGCCTTCACTTTCAGCCATCTCCTTTGCTTGTGAATCCTCAATGGCTAGAAGTTTGAGTTGTTTTCTCAAGGAGGCTATATCAACATTTTTCTTCTTCAGCAATTCTTCAGATGCCTTGACATTCGATGAGTCATATCCAGTCTTTAACACTAATTCTTCTAGGGATTTTATCTTATTGTCTTTGGCCAAAGAGGATATCTTTTCCAGTTTCAATTGAGATTGGATATTATTCAGAGACACTTGCAATTTTGCAATAGTCAATGATGTATTTTTCAAGGTGGAGAAAATCATCTCCCTTGTTTGCCTATACATGTCCTTTTGGTCAGTTGGATGGACCTCCTTCACATCAAACTCAAAATAAGTTTTCTTATAGTTAGTTGTTGTCTTAGGGTGAGGTACTTGTGCTTGTAATAATGTCATTTGCATCATTCCCTTCTCTGTGTCAAATGTTGATAGTAACCTATGCTGGGAAGTAGAGGTATTCTTCTAGAACTGGGCATATGTACTGCTATTCAGGAGTTCATTCCTCTACTTGATTTGTTTGTATTTTTCAAATATGGTTGACCCTATTGGCTAATGAGAGGACTCAGATGACAGAGTAGTGTCTATTTTTTTTTTATGAAGATGTGGACACTATGTGCTAACTGGCTGAGAATGTTGAGGAATGTGGTCCCTCCATGACTATGGTGGACTATGTTTCTCCTTCTTTAAGCATGTCTGGTGTGTGACCACTTTTATCCCTCTTCCTATAAACTTAAAAGTCTTCAGTTGACACCTCAGTGATTGAAGGTGAAACCTCTTTCCTGGCTCTTTTTTCTGTTTGTACTTGAGGAGTGTTGGTATGTGAAATATTGACAGGGGGAGGTTGTTCTTTTGTTTCCAGCAATGTATTTTCTTGTCAATCGGTCTGATTCATACACTTTCCTACTTCAGGATTGTGTTCATAAGAATAAGGAGGGTTCTTATGTTTGACCCTGAGTTTTGATATGATACCAAATGGGTCATAATTCCATGTGAATCTCAGACTGAAGTTCATCTGTTTAAATAGGTTGTTAGCCTCTTCTCCTACAGCTCTATTGTTGCACATGAAAGAACCAATTTGGATTTTGATTATGAGTTGTTGTTTCTTCTCCACTAATACAAAATGTATGTCATCAGATTTTATCATCTGCCTAATATATTCCAATGCAAAGATTCTGACAGTGATATTTTGGAAGTTTATATGGTGGTAATTCACATCCATATACTCTGATCTTAGTATGGTTCTGGTAAAGATACCAATCCCCTGTTTTGGCCAAGTCAGAGAGGTGAAGAATTCTCTGGACTTCTTCAATGATTCTTGGTTCCATTCTACTGTTGAGCATGCACACCACTAGATGATAACACTGATCAATGAAATATCTAAAGTTGAACTCAGTGGAATTTTTCCTCACTAGTGAGGTCCATGAAGTCACTGATTGAGGATTTCCTTACTGATCCAATTTCTGGAGAGCATAGGAGAATATGTCTGCCTGAAAGAAAAGGAGCAAGTACACCAACACTAAGGAATACCTGAACATTCCTTCTGTTGAGAATTTGAAAAAAAATGCATGTATGTTTTCAGCCAAAAACTAATTGAAATCAAACTAGATTGTAGCTTTCTCCTCTATGGAGAAAATGGACAAAACACCCAGGATAGGTTTGTCTACCCATTCATCCAAAAAATATCCTAGCAAGTAGCAGAGGGTAAAAAAATTTGATTTTCCCTTACTAAGAAAATGGAAGATGGATAGGGAGGGTTTTTCTTAGGAAACTACGCATCTTTTGGTATAAATATTTCAAAGATTTGGGCTCTTTGGGGGAAGGAGAGTTTTTGATAGAGGTCATTTAAGATTTTGATGGAGAAAGGGCTGGCATAATCAATTATGAGGATATGTAACATCTGGTTTATTGATTCATGGGTAATGGTGAGCAGGGTTTCACCAGATGAGGATATGATGGCCCTTTGGTCGGGAAGATAATGGGCTTGACACTTAAGGAAGAATTCTAGGGAATGAAAGGTCTGGGGAAACATGTATAAGGCTAAATTGGACTCCTAGAGTCCAATTGCATCACTTTGATCCAAGAAAATGTCTTTTAGCCAAAAGTGTAATTCGAAAAAATCAAATTCACACTTTGGCTCTGTAATTTTGTAGTCTTTTTCAGCCAGGGGAACTTACTCCAGGTCAATGGGAGGAGAAAGAAACGGATTTTCAGCAGTTTCAGCGGGTTTATTTTTGGGCACCATAGCTAACAGAGATCTAAAGGCAAAAAATGATGATTGTAGTTACCTCGATTAATGTCGCTTGTCGACGATGTGTCTTGGTGATGATTATCTTGAAAAATGGATCGAGCGCGGTGTCAACAGTGTCTGGATCGGCGAACAGTATGGAAATGATGAAGAAACAGGGTTAAACGGTGCAGGGAGGTGTCTGTTATGGTGTGGGTGGTGACTAGACGAATAATGATCACGAGGGATAGCATTGTTTGGCCAAAAGGTATGAGGGGTGTGACATGTGACAAGGTTTAGTGGAGTACGGTCGAAGAGTGAGGTGGGCGGTATTGGATGAGCGGTTAGGCAGGATCTCAGAGGAGGGGGAAGGTGGTAAGTGGAATTGAGTGGGGGGGGTCCAGTAAGATGTGAGGTTGACACATTGTGCAGTGCTCGAGCTAGGAAACCTCTTTTCCTAACCCCCCCAATCGTTAAAGGAAGAAAGGTTAGGGGGGTCCGAAAAACATTGTCGGTCGTTGATTTGAGCGTTGCTTGATCCGTTGATGAAAAATGTGCACCCTTTAGTCACATAATGACAAAAGGTCATGTCCATGCTATAACTTAGGATAAAAACATATTGTGGGTAGCGCTAAGCTTCCCCCTTCCTTATTTCTTCCTTATTTTTCACCAAGGTGTCATTTCTTAGGCTAAAAAACACCAAATTAACTCACATAAAGGTATTTTTAACAATCTTTTGCAATGTTTATAGAAATAGACAACACTAACCTAACTCCTAGCCTAATTTAACTACCACATTAATCCAACTTAGACTGTTGGATTAATTTATTCACTAACCTAACTAATTTGGCCAAGATTAGACTGTTTGACCAAATTTATTCACTAACCTATCAACATGAATTTAAAAGGTTTGGTCATGATTATACAGTATGATTCAAGCCAAGATTATTTCATGGGGTTTTATATTTTCTCTTTATTATATTTTTATACCCTCTTTTCATTTTTTATATTTTTTCTTTGTCTTTTTCTTTTTTCTTTTCTTTTCTTTTGTAAATCATTTGTAGCATAAAATATTATTTACAACACAATATGACTAGAGGAAGAAATTATAATCACCAGGTGATCCTATGAAATATAGGGTTATAACAGAAGGGAGAAATATTGACTGAGAGGAGGAAGATGAAGGAGATCATGGACATGTATAATGAAACCCTTGATCCGGATAGGTTTACAGCAAGAATATTATTTCCTCTCCATAGGAAAATTCATACTTTGTACAGGAAAAACATAAGCATGCAGTCCCAAAACAGAAAGCTCAAAGAAGAATTGCATCCCTTCAAGGATGATCTAGCCCAGAGGAATTTAAAATTTCTAGCCCAAGATGCAATAGAGAGAAATGTCCCTACAGTAGAGAGAAATTCCCCTACAGCAAAGGGAAGTGCTATTGTAGCAAGGAGAAGTGTCAAATTGAGAAAATGAAGTGGAAAGGATGGCAGATCTATTTTTTATGATGATCAGTTTTTGCAAGCTTGAAGTGTTGAGGGAAGTATTATGATTTTACCTACTCGAAGCATCTACGGGCTCATAATCTATCTACTAATAATTTTTGGGTTTTTGAGGTTCATTGCATGACACAGAAAAAACACAAAGATTGTGTAGTGCCTAGTGCTACGGAATCATCCACACAGATTGATCTACAAATTCGCTACTGAAAGCGCTGCGGAATCACATAGCCAGACTCAGAGTGGTAGTTGGCTACGGAAAGTTGTTGTAGAAAATTTTTATAGGTGGACACTATGAAATTTTCTACCAAATGCATTATGGAATCGGCTGTGGAACAGTTTTATAGAGGCAGATGCTATGGAATCTGCTACCAGTTGCGCTATGAAAAGATGATACGAACTAGTTGTTACAGTCAGCAGTTTTGAATTTGTTGCCTCCTCTTAGCTTTGATGATTTGGAGGAAACCAATGATCAACATGTGGAAGATGTAGCTCAACACATAGGCTTGGATGACACATGGGATTGGAGAACATGCACCCAAGCAACAACAAGTCATGTCATTTATATCTTGGTAAAGTTGTTGCCAACAGGCTCCTTGATTCTAGCAGTCTGTTAGATCCACTTGTACAGATGTTAGACTTATAGATTTTTGTGGAGAATCCTAGGATAGGAAGGCCATCTCACATCTCGAGTTTTTTTATATTGTTTTGGTTATAAATACATCAAAATAATGTTATGTAGGGTTTGAATGGTTGAGCAGAGCTCCCTATTTTGTAATGTTTTTACTAAACAAAGTTGTACGTTGGTTTATGCATGAGACCTAAGATATTTTGATTAATAGAAGTCAGCCTCTTTTCGTCATCTTGTTTCTTCTTACTCTGAATGCTCATTATTGGATGATCCTTATGAGATGTTGTGGCTTTGTTATAATGGATGTTTGATTATAATGTTGTTGTAAATGTTTTTTCAGTGTTTTGAATTTAGTTCAAGAAGTTCTTGTGATTGAGTTTTTTTTCACCTAGCTGCTAGAAGGCCTAATGCTTATAGCATACCTATCCACATTCCTCATCAATTCTTCCATATATTCACTTTTATTCTTAAACCACTAACTGAAGTTAGTCAAAAACTCATTTTCTTATGCATACTAGCCTAGACTTTCTATGTTAAATCATTGCTATGTCGAATTTTATCCATTTGACCTTATATCATTAATCCACATTCACAAACCTATTTGATGGGTGATGGACTTATCCTCTTGCAATATGAGGGTGAATCTCAGTGCTAACAAAGGGTCTTCTTGGGAAACATTCCTTGACTTTGTTGGCAAATATTTAACAGACGGTGAATGGCAAATATTTTACAGACAGCGAATGCTTGTCATTGATGGCAAGTACAACAATAAAGATGGCATGAGTATAGGAAGTTTGTAATCAAGAGGAAAATAGAAGATAAGTCCAAGAAGATCAAATGATCGAAGGCCCGTAAATTTCGAGAAGCATTTCTGATCATTGGATCTCATTCAAAATTCCCGAAAGAACGAGGGACATCAGATTAGAATATAGACAAGAAGAGCGTTGAACAGGAGGACAGATCTCAGACGTTAGATCCAAGTGCAGGACCCGACCATCATTGGATCAAGGAGAACCTGCACACCTTTTAAGTTACAAGGAGAAGTGGGCGTAATTGCGATATGCAAAATCGTGACTTCATCTGAGCCGTCAGATCAAGGTTGAATCTAGACCGTTGATTCCAGTCCGTGTCAGAGTTTCGAGGATCATGAGTTGGACATGTCAAAGATTATTAACATCAGGAATCCCGATATCATGATATGCAAAATTGAGATGTAATCTGAGCCATCAGATCAAGCTTTGATCTGGACTGTTGATTCCAGTCCATGTCGGAGTTTCGGGGATCACAACATGGAGAGGCAAGTAAACAATGCAACAAGAATGTCGATTTCACGATATGCGAAATTGTGATTCAATCGTAGCCATTGAATCAAGATTAAATTTGGACCATTGATTCCAGTCCATGTCAGAGTTTCGAGGATCGCAACATGGAGAGGAAAGTAAACAATGCAACAAGAATGTTGATTCCGTGATATGAAAAATTGCGATTCAATCGCAGTCGTTGAATCAAGCGTAGATCTGGACCGTTGATCTAACTCCATATCAGAGTTTCGGGGATAGCAACATGGAGAGGCAAGTAAACAATGCAACAAGAATGTCGGTTTCGCGATAAGTGAAATTGCAATTTAATCGCAGCCGTTCAATAAAGATCATATCTAGACCGTTGACCTAACTCCATATCGGAGTTTTGCGAATCACGACATGGAGAGGCAAAGAACCCAATGCAACAAGAATGTTGAAATCGTGAAATCGTGATTCAATTGTAGCCTTTGAATCAAGATAACATCTGGACCATCGAATCACAGGACATGTGGCAAGTGATTGAAATTTCGCTGACTTGGGGTCAACAGAGCATAGTGTCGAAAATCATGAAATGAGAAATCGCGAAAGCGCGAAAGTGCTTTTTACATAGGTTCTTGGTTATGACCATAGTCATATTAGGGAAGGAGCTAGCACAGAAAAGTTCTATATCGTAACTTTGGAAATCATGAAATGAAGTGTCGAGACACTCAGCACAGGATTGCCAAAATTCTGAAACTCGATTTAAAGGAAATGAATGCAAGATCTCATGAAGCCAATCAAACGGTGCAGGTGAATTTGAACAAAGATCGGAGGGTTATTGTTCTCTCTCACAGTTAACCCCTCAGTTATGAATCTATTAGTTAAATAGATTCATGATTGTGAATCAGTTGGAGTTTTAGTTGCTAGGACAGTTGTCTTTCTTTTGCCTAAGGAAATGGGAAGTGGAACTGTCGTGGGGGTGTGTATAAAAGAAAATGAGACAGACTGTGAATGGTTGGTTATTTTGTATGAGAAAAGAATGAAACTGTAAGAAAAATATAATGAGAGGATGTGCAGGAGGAGATTGAGCATATGTGCAGTGGGAGATGAAATGCAAAGCAGAATAACAGAACAAGTTGAAGAAGAGCAGAATGAAAGAACAAGTTGATGCAGAGCAGACCTGCTGAACAGAAAGAGGAAGAAATGTATTGTAGTACAGTTAGAACCAAAAGTTCAAAACAAATAAAGATTGGTAAGAATTGATGTATCTATGTAGTTTATTGCTTTTATGTTCATTTGTGTTATAGGGAGGTTGGGAGGTGCTCGGGAGGACTGTTTTCCTCAAAGGTTCAAGTCGGAGCTTGAACACGGGAAGTTGTAGCTTCCATCTGGTTGCAGCCAGAAAAACCAGGGTGGCAGGGTGGTGCAAGGGAGAACAAGTGTTCTCTATTATACAGGTTGGAGTCTGTGTAACTGGAAGTTGGTGCTTCCATCCAGTTGGTGTTGGAACATATAGGGAGTTGGTGCTTCCTTCTAGTGGGTGCTAGAGAAACCAGAGAGTCGGTGCTCTCAAACAAGTTGCAGCTTGTAAAACAGAGGTAGCAGCCTCACATTGAGTTGGTGCTCAATTAAAGATGATGTACAGAACTTAAAAGACTGCCTATCATTTCAAAGAAAAAGAGGTTTTTTCCTTTTATGGGTTTCCTTGTGAAAATTTGTCTCTATGTATACCTTGTGTGTGACTGATGCTTTTTACTTTTACTATCCATATGCAGTATAATGTTGATGATCACTTGAAGAAATATTAAGGATGTATTAATAGACTTAAAATTGTTTAAGCTCAAGGACAACTGATTCACCCCCCCCCCCTCTCAATTGTATTAGTAATTTCAACAATTGGTATCAGAGCGGGTTCCTTTTATTTAAAGGTAGATCTGTAACCTTAAACATGAAAATTCATGAAGGGACTTCAGCCTCTAAGCCCCCTCTGTTTGATGGAACAAATTTTGCCTTCTGGAATATTAGAATGAGAACATATTTAATGGACTTGGGTGTTGATGTTTGGGATGTAGTAGAGACTGGATATACAAAGCCTGTTGTTGTAGCCTCCAAGGATGATAAGTTAGAGTTTAGTTTTAATGCTAAGGGGATGAATGCTATCTTGAATGGACTTGTTGAAGCTGAGTTTGTAAAGGTGATGCATCTTGATACTGCCAAATCAATGTGGGATAAACTTATTAACAGTTATGAAGGAAATAAGAAATTAAAAGATGCCAAACTTCAAACATACAGATTGAAATTTGAACAACTAAAGATCAATGAAGATGAAACAATTAGCAAGTATTTTTTAAGAGTTGAAGAA
>ML789476.1:760032-784181 GCA_009831015.1 Picea engelmannii | reverse complement strand
ATATTTAGTATAAATAAGAGTTGAGGGTATGAATACCCTAGCTTGGAGATTATTGTAACAGAGCGCTGCTCGACTGGAGGTTGCCCCCTCGAAGAGGCCTGTGAACATTGCTTTCTGAATCAAAGTGATTTTCTATTGCTAATTCGCATATTATTCCTATGTATTGTGAAGATTATGCTGGATATTTTACTGTTATTCTGCCATTTCTAGCATTTTATTTCTTTTCTGCATATTTTATATATCTGGTATCTTGCAAGTTCTTATTGAATATCTGGTGTATTTCCAAGATGCTTATAGTCGACAGGGGGAGTATGTTTTGCAACAGATCAGGGGAAGAGTGTTTCTTCTTTGACATTGATGTCAAAGGGGGAGAAAAGAGTTCGGGAGGAGATTTGAGTCTGAATGCAAGTGGGTGCTCGTGTTTCCATCAATGCCAAAGGGGGAGATTGCTGGCAAATATTTAACAGACAGCGAATGGAAAATATTTTACAGACAGCGAATGCTTGTCATTGATGGCAAGTACAACAATGAAGATGGCATGAGTATAGGAAGTTTTTAATCAAGAGGAAAATAGAAGATAAGTCCAGGAAGATTGAATGATCGAAGGCCTGTAAAGTTCGAGAAGAATTCTAATCGTTGGATCTCATTCAAAATTCCCAAAAGAACGAGGGTCGTTAGATCAGAATATAGACAAGAAGAGCGTTGAACAGGAGGACAAATCTTATATGTTAGATCCAAGTGTGGGGCCCGACCATCGTTGGATCAAGGAGAACCTGCACACCTTTTAAGGTACAAGGAGAAGTGGGCGTAATTGTGATATGCAAAATCACGACTTCATCTGAGCCGTCAGATCAAGGTTGAATCTAGACCGTTGATTCCAGTCTGTGTCGGAGTTTCGAGGATCACGAGTTGGACATGTCAAATATTATTAACAGCAGGAATCTCGATATCACGATATGCGAAATCGCGATGTAATATGAGTCGTTAGATCAAGATTTGATCTGGACCATTGATTCCAGTCTTTGTCAGAGTTTCGGGGATCGTAACATGGAGAGGCAAGTAAACAATGCAACAAGAATGTCGATTTCACGATATGCAAAATTGCGATTCAATCACAGCCGTTGAATCAAGATTAAATCTGGACCATTGATTCCAGTCCGTGTCGGAGTTTTGGGGATCACAACATGGAGAGGAAAGTAAACAATGCAACAAGAATGTTGATTTTGTGATATGCGAAATTGTGATTCAATCGCAGCCGTTGAATCAAGCTTAGATCTGGACCGTTGATATAACTCCATATCGGAGTTTCGGGGATCACAACATGGAGAGGCAAGTAAACAATGAAACAAGAATGTCGATTTCGACAAGTGAAATTGTGATTTAATCGCAGCCATTGAATAGATATCAGATCTGGACCGTTGACCTAACTCCATATCAGAGTTTCGCGAATCACGACATGGAGAGGCAAAGAAACCAATGCAACAAGAATGTCGAAATCGCGATTCAATAATAGCCTTTGAATCAAGATCACATCTGGACCATCGAATCATAGGACATGTGGCAAGTGATCAAAATTTCATTGACTTGGGGTCAACGGAGCATAGTGTCGAAAATCACGAAATGAGAAATCGTGAAAGCGCTTTTTACATAGGCGCTTGGTTATGACCATAGTCATATTGGGGAAGGAGATAGCGCAGAAAAGTTCTGTATCGAAACTTCGGAAATCGTGAAATGAAGTGTCAAGACACTCAGCACA
Source organism: Picea engelmannii (assembly GCA_009831015.1). Lineage (NCBI taxonomy): Eukaryota > Viridiplantae > Streptophyta > Pinopsida > Pinales > Pinaceae > Picea > Picea engelmannii. Next base: position 782,425 of record ML789476.1, on the reverse strand, counting down.
GAGTTGTCAAAATGTTGAAACCTGATTTAAAGGAAATTAATGCAAGATCTCATGAAGCCAATCAAACGGTGCAGGTGAATTTGAACAAATATCGGAGGGTTATTGTTCTCTCTCACAGTTAACCCCTCAGTTACGAATCTATTAGTGAAATGGATTCATGATTGTGAATCAGTTAGAATTTCAGTTGCTAAGACAGTTGTCTTTCTTTTGCCTAAGGAAATGGCAAGTGGAACCGTCGTGGGGGTGTGTATAAAAGAAAATGAGACAAACTGTGAATGGTTGGTTATTCTGTATGAGAAAAGAATGAAACTGTAAGAAAAATAAAATGAGAGGATGCGCAGGAGGAGATTGAGCATATGTGCAGTGTGAGATTAAACGCAGAGCAGAATAACAGAACAAGTTGAAGAAGAGCAGAATGACAGAACAAGTTGATGCAGAGCAGACCTGCTAAACARAAAGAGGAAGAAATGTATTGCAGTACAGTTAGAACCAGATKTTCAGAACAAAGAAATATTGGTAAGAATTGATGTATCTATGTAGTTGATTGCTTTTATGTTCATTTATGTTATAGGGAGGTTGGGAGGTGCTCGGGAGGATTGTTGTCCTCAGAGGTTCAAGTGGGAGCTTGAACACAGGAAGTTGTAGCTTCCATCTGGTTGCAGCCAGAGAAACCAGGGTGGCAGGGTGGTGCAAGGGAGAACAAGTGTTCTCTGTTATACAGGTTTGAGCCTGTGTAACTGGAAGTTGGTGCTTCCATCCAGTTGGTGTTGGAACATATAGGGAGTTGGTGCTTCCTTCTAGTGGGTGCTAGAGAAACCAGAGAGTCGGTGCTCTCAAACAAGTTGCATCTTGTAAAACAGAGGTAGCAGCCTCACATTGAGTTAGTGCTCAATTAAAGATGATGTACAGAACTTAAAAGACTGCCTATCATTTCGAAGAAGAAGAGGTTTTTTCCCTTTATGGGTTTCCTCGTGAAAATTTGTCTCTGTGTATACCTTGTGTGTGACTGATGATTTTTACTTTTATTGTCCATATGTTGTATAATGTTGATGATCACTTGAAGAAAGATTAAGAATGTATTAATAGACTTAAAAAAATTTAAGCTCAAGGACAACTGATTCACCCCCCCCCCTCTCAGTTGTATTAGTAATTTCAACAGACTTGGGGATTGTCCTACTGAATAGCTCACCATGACACCCCTCCCATATCTAAATTTGACAAAGTTTATAAGGTATTTGAGAATTTGTTTAATTTGAAAAGGGGGGATTTAATGCACTTGTTTGGGTGGTTATTTTATTAAATGTGGCTTACTTGGAATGATTCTTGTGACCTGTGGACCATTGGAGGGCGTGTTTTCTTGTCTTTGTAGAATCTATCTTGGTGAAATACATTCATGAAGGGACTAGGCCACTTGGACCTTCATAGGGGCTTGAAATACCATTGGATGGATGATGTACCCCACACATTGGAGGCTCAGTATGATGAATGTTGCACCTTGAGGGATGTCTCTAGAAATTGAACAAGGATCGAAAGAATGAAGAGGATATGACATCACCCTCATATGCCCAAATGTCCCTCTTTGGAGCATGAAGTCACAATTTTGAGGGGATGTTTGGCACATTTGGTGCACTTGGTGGTGTTGTGGGCTTGAGAACCCACACTTTTGTTATTTGTGGATGATGTGGCACCATCCTAGCTTGATGTCTTGGCCTTGAGAGGCTTATATTCATAGGTGACATCTTGGAGAGAAGATTTATGGGCTAATATGCCATCGTTTTGTTATTTTTTCTCATTTTGTAGCATATGTGGGAAAAAAAGAGCAAAACTATTTGCTAATCAAGCATTGTAACTTAGGTTTTAGCCTAAAGTTATGGATTTAATTGTAAAGTTGACAAAATATGACATGGGTTTCCTGATATAAATATGAGGAAAGTCATTTTTATTTGGACATAACTCATCACTTGATAGTGATACTCTTTGGACTAAAATTTTGTCCCACTTGGACAATTCACTATCTCTCTTTTTTCCTTTCAAAATGGATGCAACTCTTTTTGTAACATACCCAACCACCCACCGGATTGCCACGCTACTTCAAATTTAACACTTCAAAATTGATTTTTAAGTTATGATGACAGTTAAATAATAAAGAATCATGAAAGACTCACATGCAATCATTAATATTTATACGACATCATAAAAGAAATGGAAGATATGCCATGCATAGAAATAATTAGCAAGCAGGCACATTAAAGACACATATCTTAGAGATATTAATTAATACACAATGGAAATAAAAATATACAATCATAGAAACACATGACAGAGAGCACTTATATTTAACAAAATGATCCACTGACTAGTTGCAGACCAAGGATGTTCCACCCAACCGTAGACACTATTGTTCCAAGTCTCAAGAAAAATTTCACCCCCGAGCCAGAGCCATGAATCCACAAGGATGGTTCCAGGGTGTCACTCAACTTCCCAAAGAAGCCATCACTCAATATCTCATGGTTTTCTCAACACACAGCAATCCAAAGTACACCATCTCTCTTCTCTCCAGCCTACACAACCCAAGAGAATGGACCCCCTTCTCTGTCATGCAGTCCCTCTGGTTATCCACCTCCTTCTAGGACTCTAGTGCATCTGGTCAAGAATATACATGATGGGACTCTAAGGACTTGCATATATGAATAAAATCTAGTACATGCCAATGTATCTTAGGCATGCAAGCACAAATTCATGGCTGGAATACACCAATCATTACTACATCCAGCAAACAATGGCTTCTTCCTCAGTAATCCCCCCCCCCCATGTCCCAATCCAAGAAAAAGGATGAATGAGGAATGATAATTGAGCAAAAATGAATGAAAGAGTGAAAGTGTGAATGGAGAAGAACCCCCAAACAGCCCACAATATGGCTTTATATATTTACTTGGAAATCAAGAACCACATGGCCTTCCCCAGGAATCTCATGTACCCACTTCTCTCAAATAAGGTAATTATGGGTAAATAAAATATAATAAAATACTTAGCCCCTTAAGCCCCCTCTCTCATGGAATCATAGCCATTTATAACTCTTGTCCTTGTCCATCTAGTAGCCAATGATGTATTTTATTATTAATGATTATCAAAGCATTACATTTCCTAGACACTTCGGCCTCTTTTAATTGTTTGGGCGCTCTAACCTTTCATAAAATAAAAAAATAAATTATTTAATCTAGGGATTTAAAACTGGGGTATTACATTTACCTCCCCCTTATTTTGGTATTGTTCTTGGTGCATATACAAAACAAAAAATCAAAATTTCAAAATTATTCACAAAGTTATGGATAGTATGCCTGCATGGCATCTTCATTCTCCCAACTAGCATCATCAGGACCATAGCAGGTCCACTAAACTTTTACCATCTCTATAACTCAATTCCGAAGCATTTTGACTTTTTTGTCCAATATGTGCACTGGTTGGACCTAAAATTCTCCCTCTAGATCTACCCGGATCAAATGCCAATCAATAACATGGTTAGGACCATCTATATACTTTTTCAGCAAAGAGACATGAAATACATTATGCACATTCATGGAAGTAGGCAATGCAAGCATGTATTCAATTGGCCCTATTATGTCCAATATCTCAAATGGACCACATAATCTAGCTGCTAGTTTTGTACAACTGCCCAACTTCAATGAGCTCTTCCTGGGCTTCACTTTTAAAAGAACATGCTCTCCCACTTTAAATTCTCTAGTTTTTTTTCTCTTATATGCATATTTTTTTTGTCTACCTTGAGTTGTCTCTAAATTCTGCTTAATTCTAACCATATGATCTTCCATATCCTTGAGAAAATCTAGCCCAAGTACCACTATGTCTGATGGGTTGTCCCAACTCACTGGAGTATTGCATTTCCTACCATACAAAGCTTCAAATGGGCTCATTTTCAATGAAGCTTGATACCCATTATTATAGGAAAACTCAACCAAGTGCAAGTAATCTTCCCACTTAGATGGATTTTCCATCACATTCATTCTCAACATGTCTTCAATTACTTGGTTGAATCTCTCTGTCTACCAATCTGACTGTGGATAGTATGTTGTGCTAAAGTTTATATTTGTACCAAATCCTTTAAACAATCCCCTCCAAAAATTTGAAGTGAACTTTGTATCTATGTCTGAAACAATTTCCTTAGGTATCCCATGCAACCTAGTAATATCCCTCATGTAAATTTATACAATATCAGTTGTTGTATGAGTCATTTTTACAAGAACAAAATGAGCAATCTTTGTCAATTTATCAACCACTACCATTATTGAATCATGTTTCCTTGATGCCCTGGGAAATTTATTTATAAAATCAATGGTTACCACTTCCCATTTATTCTCTAGAATTGGTATTGGTTGTAGCAAACCCGTTGGGTGTCTATGCTCAATCTTCACTATCTGACATTCCATACATCTAGCAACGTAGTCAACAACATCTTTCTTCATTCCTATCCAAAAGAATTGGCCTATTGTTGCTACAATTGTTTTCTGGTAACTGGGATGTCCGACATACGAAACATTATGCATTTATTTTAATAGCAAATTCCTAAGTTCTCTAGAGCTAGGAACATAAATTATATTTTTATTCATAAGTAATCCATCTTCCTTCATCTCATATTCTTTAATTTTATGTTGTACATTTTCTTGTTGTAAGCTTTCTTTTACCTGTAGGTAATGTTGATTTGTAACAGTAGCATCTAAAATTCTTCTCTTCAAATCTGAATGATGCATACTAATGGTTTTAGCATGCATGAGATGTACTCTTCTACTGAGTGCATCAGCAACCTTATTTTATTTTCCTTTGATATGCTTGATGTCAAAATTGTATTCACTTAAAAATTCTAGCCATCTTGTCTTCCTTCCATTCAAAGTTGGTTGTTCAAAAATATATTTCAGACCACTATGGTTTGTTCTTAATTCAAATATCTTCCCCATGAGATAAATTTTCCACATATTCAATGCATGAACAATGGCAGCAAGTTCCAAGTAATGTGTGGCATAGTTCCTCTCATGTTAGTTAAGCTTTCTAGACTCATAACCAATGACATGTTCATATTGAGTGAGGACTCCACCAAGTCCTTCCTTGCATGCATATGTACATACCACAAAAATTTCATTTGGGTCAGCAATCTTTAAAATAGGTGCACTAGTAAGTAATTATTTCAACAAATTAAAGTTCTATTCATACTCAGATGTACATTCAAATTTAATTCCCTTACTTTGCAAATAAGTGATGGGATGAGCAATCTTAGAGAAACAAGCTATAAATATTTTGTAGTAACCATGAAATCCCATAAAATATATGACTTATGAAACATTATTGGGTGTTTTCCATCCTCTAGTGGCTTCAATATTCTATGGATCCACTACTATACCTTGTTCTGAAATAATGTGTCCTAAGTAATGGATATATTCTTGGTAAAAAGAACACTTACTAATATTGGCATACAACGATGTTCCCTCAGCACTTGCAATACCAATATCAAGTGATGTTCATGCTTTTCCTATGACTTGGAATATATAAGTATGTCATCCAAGAATACTATGGAAAATGTATCCAAATAATTTATGAATATGTCATTCATTAAGCACATAAAGACGGTTGGTGCATTGGTTAGCCCAAAGAGCACCACTACAAATTCATAATGCACATACCTAGTTCTAAAGTTTGTCTTATTGGTGTTTTCTACCTTGATTCTTACATGGTGGTATCCTGATATTAAGTCTATATTTGAAAATGTCTTTGCCCCTCTTGGCCGATCAAAGAGGTCATCAATTCTTGGTATAGGGTATGTTTTCTTCACTGTGGCTTTATTCAGCTGTCTAAAGTCAATACACATCCTCAATATTCCATCCTTCTTTTTGACAAAGAGTATCGGTTCTCCCCAAGGTGAAACACTTGGATGTATGTATCATTTCTTCAATAATTCTTCTAGTTGCAATTGTAATTCTTTTAATTTTGGTGTACTCATTCTATAAGGTGTTTTTGATATCGAATAAAATCCTAGTACTAAATCAATAGATAAATATATCTCCCTCTTTGGTGGCAATCTTGGTATTTCTTTGAATACATCTTCAAATTCTTCCAGTACCGAAAAATCTTCAAGGCTTGGCCCTTTTGTCTTTTATGGCTCATCCACATGGGTTGCATACAATTGGCATCATTTACTGAAACATCTCTTAAGTTGTAAGGTTGAAATATCCCTTATAGAAATGGGTCTTGGAATTCCTTTCATAGTGCTATGTTTTCCTTCTTCATCAAGACATGTAAATGTCTTGTTGTGACAATATAGGATAGCATTATGCTTGTCCAACCAATCCATTCCAATTAGAATATCATAAGATCTCAATGGTATAATATTTGGATCAAAATTAGTATTTACTTTGTTAAGACTTATGGGACAACCTTTGGCCATCTCATTGATCCTTCTTTTGGTTCCAGTGGCCAGTTGAACCAAACTTGATTTTTCAAGATCACTTTTATCCAAATGGAATCTTCCCATTATTTTAGGATCAATGTAACAATGGATTTCCCCTTAATCAATTAAAATATCAATAGGATGATTAATGATCTTACCTTCCATCTCGATCATATTGGATTGGTACTCTGCTTTTCGATCTTCTAAGGCTGGATATATGTTTCCCATGTCTTCTACTATTGTAACCTCTTGGATGTTGTTCATGGTATTCACTTTGTCTTTTATGTGATGGAAATCCTTGTACAAGTGATCTTCTTTGCATCCCCAACATTGGATTGGTGGTCTCCCCCTTTTTCCCAAGGAGTCTTCTCTCTTGGATTCATTCTTAGCACATTAGTCTTGCTGATTTTTATTTGGGATATTTCTATTGAAAGGAGGCTTGAATCCTTTCTTTCTAATCAGACTTCTCCTTCTTCTTATCCTTCCAATATTTTTGCAAAGACTCTCTACCCTCTCCTTTCTCATACAGGTACTTATTCTTCCTGATGTTCTCAGTCAATGTCATGGGATCATCATATTGAATATTCTCTTTATAAAATGAAGGTAGTCCAATAAAAAAAACCTTTTTATTTTCACCTTATCATATTTTATAAACCCCACATATTTTAGCAGTCCCAAGAACTTCTTTTCATACTCTTCCATGGTCATTCTTCCCAGCCTGAGTTCAAATAAATATTGCATTTTCTTGTAATAGAAGTTCTCTAAAAGGTACTACTAAAAATATTTCTTGAATTTCTTCCAAGTGATCTTCCTCTCATTTGTGTGCTCAACTTGCTTAAGTTGATCCCACCACATAGTAGTTTTTCCATGTAAATGGTAAGTGAAAATTATAGCTTCTAGGTTTGATGAGTAGTTATGCAATTGAACATACCTCCTGAGTCCAAGCAACCATGCTTTAGCATCATCTTCCCTTTCTCTTTCACCATCGAGGGATGGTGGCTTAAGCTTCCTTAGCTCTCCTGGCAAATTGTCAAATTCATGTCTTCTTCTGTGGTTCCTAATAGAGAACACCTCTTGACTAATTATGCAATATTCAGATCAATAAAATTTCCTTGTTGAGTAAGGACGTGACTGATGTCTATGAGTTCTGCTGAAACTATTGAATAACTAGCTCTTATGTAGTTATCTCTTCTTTCATGATATTTTCCCTCTTCCTCTTGTCTTGAGTTTGATCCATTCTTTGCTTGCCTATGCAACTAATTTAAGTTTTGTATCACTTGACCATTTATATCTCTTTTTCCTCTTATTATATTCTCATTTTCTACTTTGTATCTCTTTACTTTTATTCTTAAGCTTATCACGGTCTCTATTAATGTTTCTTGCTCCTCTCTTCCCTTGTGTCCATTTGATTTTGTCTATGCATTACCAACACTAATATTTTTTCATTCGTATTATTTATCATGAATTAAGGTTCCCTCTCCTTCCTTCATTTCTTGAATATGAATTCTTATCCTAAACTGATATTTCTATACCCCCTAATTCTGCAAAATGTGCAAGAAATCATTTTTGTTAGAAATATGCATATCATAAAAAAAATTCAATTAATGCTACAGGTATTTTTTTCTACTAAATATATAATTATTTATATCACAATTCCCTCGTTATAATAATTCCATGTTATTATCCTCTAAATTATCTTTCCAATGACTATATTCATGCCCCGATCTGATCTTTGAGCTGAAAGTTATGGCTCTCGGAAGTTAACTGGGGGTTAAAATTTACCCTCCATTGTTTGGGTTGTAAATCCCTCATACCAACTCCATTTGAGGAATGGTTTTGTAACATTATCTCGGCCAACCATAGGCTAGAGTGCACCACTCCAAAGAAACCACTCATGCTCTGACACCAGTTGGTAACATTCCCAGTAATCAACTGAGCTATGCCACCTATATTTACTCTTTAAACTGCATGCAGCTAAAACATATACATACAACATTCTTGCAGAAGATTTAAAGATAAACTCCAATTTTCTTTCTGTAACATACGACTTTTATATTGAAGTAACAGTAACTAAAGATATGCAGCATTTACAGGAAATTACCCATAAGCACACAAGCAATCATAATCACATATATGATAAAATTGTAACATAGGCATGTAAATAAAAAAGCAGCATATCATTTTATCATACAATTGGTACTTATCTTAGAAAGACTGACACCAACTGCTTGTAGACCATCCACGAACCACACAGCCATAGACTACATTGTTCATCACTCTCAACAGTGAGTCACCCCTGAGCTGGGACTGAACTCCACCCAGAGTAAAGGGTTCCTATCCAGGCTAAGGCTCAAGGACAACAGGAAAGACTATGTCTTAGGTGCTCACTCAACTAACAGCCTACAGCCTCTCATTCCCAATATGCTTGTCCCACCCAAGGAAGTGTGCCCCTTCTCTGCTCAACAGTCCCTCGGCTGCCCCACTTCCCTTCCAAGGCTTTAGCAACAGACCGGACCGGCAGTCTCATAGTGTTGTAGCTGCAGTTTAGCACCTTCGGGAATCAATCCCCAACAATTCTCTCACTCAGAGAACTGCTCGCGGGCCTGACAACCCACTTCTTCAATATCACTTCAAGCTAACCAGGTACACTAACCAAAAAGGGTTATGGGAACAGGTTTCGGAATGGTGAAAAAGTTGTCTCCGGGATAACAGAATGCGTGAGTGAAAATGGTCATGGAATAATTGATTGGATAACTGAGTGTGTACAGGAATCACTGTGAACTCTTCATGAAAATTGATGGTGAGAATGATGGTTGGGCTCATGTCTCTCGAAATCCCCCAAATGAGCTAAGTCCCCCCACGATATGAATGCATGTCCCCAACTTGACACTTGTCATATCGGAAGTTACTTTGGCCCACTTGTCTCCAACTTTAGAACTTAGGATAAAATAATTATATATACTTTACATTTTAGGAATATTAATATAATATTCCCTTGACTTTTGGCCCTTCCTTTCCCTAACTGGTGAAGTTCAGTCCCCCATCTCTTTTATCGTGGTCGGTCTACGCGCAGCGATGTATTTTATATTAATCATGAGTCATGTACACAGTAGGCGCATTTTCCCTTGACATCTAGGTGTTCTGGCCTAATACCAAAACATAAGCATCCCAGCTTATAATAACTGGCTCACCAGCCTATAACACATCTCATATAAACAAGGCTCATTGTCCTCCATACTGCACTAACCTTAGTTACTCCACACGGTATATTGCGATGTGCATATTACATCATTTTACTGTGCAGTTCATGCGCGCACTATGTCGCATGATGTGCATTACCAAATGAGGTCAAAACAGTTCACCAACTTAAGTATATTTATATTACATTTACAATTGGGTTTGGTCGAGGGATATTACAATCCCCTCCCCTTATTTATGCACTATCCTCGGTGCATCATACACCCATATATATCAGAGTTTTCAAAAATCTTCAAAAATATGTGGGTATTCTATCTGCATTGCATCTTCATGCTCCCAAGTAGCATCCTCAGGACTGTACCAGGTCCATTGAACCTTTACAAGCCCTAAGGCTCGATTCTGGAGCTGCTTGACTTTTCAGTCCAAAATGCGCACCGGATGCACTTGAAAAGCACCTTCTTGCTTCACCTGAATCACATTCCAACCAATAACATGATTAGCATCGGGTATATAATTCTTTAGCAATGATACATGGAAGACATTATGAACAGACATAGATGCAGGCAATGCAATCATATAAGCAACTGGACCAATCCTCTCCAGGATTTAAAAAGGCCCACAAAATCTAGCTGCCAACATAGTGCAGCTTCCCAACTTCAGGGAAATCATGTTAGCTTTCACTTTCAATAAAACATGATCACCCACTTTGAATTCTCTGGGGGTTCTATTCTTATTGGCATAACTTTTCTGTCTGTCTTGGGAAGATTTTAAATTCTGCTTAATTTTTTCATCTGGTCCTCCATATCTCTGAGAAACTCTGGCCCAACTACTATCCTATTAGCTAGATTATCCCAACTCACTGGAGTATTGCACTTTTTGTCGTAAAGTGCTTCAAATGGGCTCATCTTCGATGATGCTTGATACCGATTGTTGTACGTGAATTCTACCAAGTGTAGGTAGTCTTCCCATTTCAATGGTTTTTCCATCACATACATTCTCAGTGTATCTTCTATCACCATGTTCACTCTTTATGTTTGTCCATCAGACTCAGGATGATAAATCGTACTAAAGTTAAGATTCATTCCAAATCCTTTGAACAATCCTTTCCAGAAATTCGAGGTGAATTTCAGGTCTCTGTCGGACACAATTGTTTTAGGAATCTCATGCAATCATGCCACTTACTTCATAAAAATATTAGCAACCTCTGTTGCCTTGTGCGTAGTTTTCAGTGGAATGGGCAGCTTTCCTAAGCTTGTCCACTACCACCATGATCGAATCATGCAGCTTGCCTATTCTAGGCAATCCCGTAATAAAATCCATTGTCACCACTTCCCACTTCCATTCAGGAATGGTTAAATGTTGCAGTAACCCTGATGGGTGTCTATTCTCAGCTTTCACTTTCTAGCATTCCATACATCTAGCGATGTACTCGGCGATATTTTTCTTCATACCTGGCCAAACATAATGGCTCTTGATTGCTGCCATGGTTTTCTGATATCCAAGGTGCCCTGCATAAGGAACATTATGCATTTCATGCAAAATCATATGTTTCAAGTCCTGAACATTTGGAACAAAAATATTATTCTTGCGCAACAGTATTCCATCTATCCCCAACTTATAACCATCCACCTTCTGAAGTATCTTACCCTGTTGTAGCATTGCTACCAATTCTTTGTACTGCAGATCTACATTAGCAGCCTCCAGAATTTTTCTTTTAACATCAGTTTGGTACATGCTAATGGCTATAGTATGTAACTCATGCACCTTCCTGCTAAGTTTATCAGCCACTTTATTCTCCTTCCCCTTGATATGCTTTATATCAAAGTCATATCCGCTTAGAAATTCTAACCATCTTCTTTATCTAGCATTTAAATTTGGCTGATCAAATAAATATTTCAGACCATTGTGGTATGTTCTTAGCTCAAACCTCTTTCCCATGAGGTAGTGTCTCCATTTCCTCAAGGCATGCACTATGGCTTCCAACTCCAAATCATGAGTGGCATAGTTTCTTTCATGATCCTTCAACTTCCTTGATTCGTAACATATGAAAAACCCATTTTGACTGAGGACTCCACCAAGTCCTTCATTACATGCTTCAATGCATACGATGAAATCTTATTTTGGGTCTGTGATCCTTAATATTGGAGCACTTGTCAATAATTGTTTCAAGTGTTGGAAACTTCTCTCACAATCCAGTGTCCACTAAAACTTCATTCCCTTTCTTTGCAAGGAATTGATTGGATGTGCAATCTTTGAGAATCCTTCAATAAATCTTTTGTAGTAACTTGCAAGACCCATGAATGATCTCACCTCTATCACATTCTTCAGCGATGAACATTATCTAATGGCCTCTATCTTCTCAATATCCACTTCTATTCCATCCTTTGAAATGATATGCCCCAAATAATGAATATGTTTCTGATAAAATGAGCACTTGCTCAATTTGGGATATAATTGGCATTCCCTTAATACTTGAAACACCATCCTCAAATGATGTTCATKCTCTTCCTCTGAATTGGAATATATAAGAATTTCATCCAAAAAGACAATGACAAACTTGTCCAAATACTCTCGGAAAACACCATTCATTAAGCACATGAAAACAGTTGGTGCATTTGACAACCCAAATGGTACCATTGTGAACTCATAATGACCATACCTTGTCCTGAAGGCGGTCTTGCTAATATCTTATTCTTTAATTATTACCTGATGGTATCCTAATATGAGATCTATCTTTGAAAATATCTTTGGATCCTTCAATTAATCAAAGAGGTCATCAATCCTTGGTAGAGGATACTTTTTCTTAGCAGTCACTTTATTCAACTGTCTGAAGTCAATGCACAACCTTAGTGTTCCATCTGTCTTTCTCACAAACAAGACTGGGGCAACCCAAGGTGACACGCTTGGGCATATATACCCCTTCTTCAGAAGTTCTTCAAGTTGCATTTGCAACTCCTTCAATTCTGGTGCACTCATTATGTAAGGAGTCTTTGATACTGGCGCTACTCCAAGCATCAAATTTGTAAAGAAATCAATGTCTCTCCTTGGGGGTAATCCAGGTACCTCCTTGAACACATCCTCAAAATCTTCTAGGACTACATAATCTTCCAAATTTGGCACCTTATCTTTAGTTGTCTCTGCCAAATGAGCCGCAAATATTTGACATCCTTTTCTGTAACATTTCTTCAGCTGCAATGCTGAAATTTCTCTAATGGTTACTACCCTAGGAATTCTCTGTACCTTCCTTAGTTTCCTTTCCTCATCCATGCAAGTAAATGCTTTTTTGTGACAATCTAAGAGAGTGTGATGTTGGTCCAACCAATCCATCCCAATTAGACAGTCATAGAAACCTAAAGGCAAGATGTTTAAATCCGCCTTGGTATTCAATCCATTCATGTCTATGAGGCATGACTTAACCATCTCATTAACTTTTCTTCTGGATCCTATAGCCAGTTGCACCAACCAGAATGTCCCATGCTTGCTTCTTGGAAATTGCAAACTTTCCACCATATTAAGGTCTATATAACTATGACTAGCTCTTGAATCAATTAAAATAGCAAGGATTTGGTTGTTGATCATACCGGCCACTTCAATCATGTGGGACTGATACTCTTCTTTCTTGTTGTCCAGGGCTGCATAAAACCTTGGCACATATCTGCCCATGTCCTCTACTGTCTCAGCTCGTTGAACATTGTGAACAGCCCTACTTTTTTCACCTCTGTGAGGACAATCTCTAAACCTATGGTCTCCTTTACAACCCCAACATTGCATAGGTGGTTGTCTTGGCCCTTGACTCCCTATGTCAATCACTCTGGGTTCTTTATGCATTTTTTTCCATTGTGGATTATTTATAAAGAATGGTGGCTTAACTCCCTTCTTCCTATGATCTATCTTGAATTTATTATTGTCTTCCCAAGCCTTTTGGAAAGTTGGCCTTGCTTTTAGTTGATCATATAAGCATTTAGCTCTCCTTATGATCTCTTCTAATGTCTTGGGATCATCATATTGTATTTTTTCACTGATGAACGATGGAAATCCACTTAAATACCTTTGAATCTTGATTGTCTCATTCTTGATGAAAGAGACATACTTCAACAATTCCAGAAACCTTCTCTCATATTCATATATGGTCGTACTTCCAAGCTTAAGTTCAAAGAACTCTTTCATTTTCTTGTCATATCACATTTTAGTTAAGTACTTCTTCTCAAAATAATTATTGAATTCCTTCCAAGTAACATTTTTCTCTACAATGTGTTGCACCTGCACAAGTTGATCCCACTGCATGGACGCCTTTCCTTTGAGTTGATAGATAGTGATTCTACCTTCTGCATGAGAAAAATAATTATGCAATTGAAAATATTTCCTCATGCCTAGCAACCATGTTTCTGCATCTTCATACTTCTTGTGCTCACCATCAAATATAGGAGGTTTGATTTTGTTCATTTCTCCTCATAGCTCATCCACCCCAGATCTCTTATACCTTCTGACAGGGGATAGACTTGAATTTTTGTCTACTCTCTTATTGGAATACCTTTGGGAATGATGGTGATGTCTACTAGCACTTTTTACTTTTCCCTTATCCTCTGAAGATTTGCGACTCTCAGATTTACTTGAGTCACTCTCCTTAACCAATTTCTTTTCTATTTTGTTCAAAACCTCCAATAGCTCCATGTTGAAGTCATTTTGCTACTCTTTGGCTTTCATAAGCCTTTCCTTATCAGTTTTATGTCTTTGGACATCCTTCTACAAATTCTTAATGGTCTCAACCATATTCATATCCTCATTCCTTTCTTCTCCATGTTCGTTGGAGTTTGTTCCTTCCATGCCCAAATGGGCATCCACCCCTCTACTCTCATTTTGTTGACTGTAATTCCCCTGTGCTTCTTCCATTCTTGTGGATTCCGCGCTGGTCTAATCCTAATCGATTTGTTGTTAATTCTGCAAAACGTGTAGCCATCAAAACTTATCTGCCTAAATTTCAACAATTCATGAGAATAAGCACCTTTTGATCCTATATACACATCAGAATTATCTCTCCCAATTTCCTAGTGTTATCACCATGGAAATTCTAGATAAGACCCAAGTCTTGAAAACACAGACGTGTAGTACCTTCAGAGATACACTTGAGCAAGAAGGTGGTTTTTCGAAACCACTTTCACCAAGACGCAGTCTCACATTTCTCAACTTGTCAAATCCACCACTCGTGGAGCGGGCGACGACTAGTCATATCACCCTACTTCACTCGTTCGGTACTTCGTAGCCATGTGATGTCAGTTGAATGCCTCCATGTAACGAAATCAAAAGATAATCATTCAAAATGGATTGGCCAAGCATGGAAACCCAATTCTCTTGTAAATAATTCATCTACGCTTCATAAATGGAGTTCTATAATTACCACTCCCCAAGTATGAAGATATTTGTGTATCCATAAACGAAGTAATCTCCAAACTTCTTGACTTCCTGCTCTCTGTAAAGACACATTTCGATATTCCCGACCTGAGATACATGGACAAGGCTAAGTCAAGTGAGACTGGTTATTCGAGCAACATGCTAGACTTTCCTGCAAGTAAGGAGGAAAGGGTCCTTGTGCACATTTTAACAACTAGTTCCACACAGAGTTGGCTATAGACTCGCGATTGGAAGTCAGGTTGAATCCCACTATAAAGGATTTAATCATCAACAGGCCAGCTACTAAGAAGAAAAGGAGCAAGCAGTAGAATAAGGAGGGATCTACGGTTGAAGCAATCGAAAGTGTTGGAGAGAATCAACCGCTCTGGTTAGACTCTTCTTTAAAGGTGGAGATCGCTAAGATGAAGTAAGTCTTCAACTAAAATAAGCATGTCTCAGCAAAATTTGAACAGCCGGTAGTGGAGGTAAAGAGTACCAGAGATGATAGGCATGTTCTTAAATGACCCTTTTTCAATAGGCTAACTGTTGTCATCCCCTTTTTGTAATTTTGTAATTATTACGATTATATAAATACATAAACGGATTTTAGACTGTTTTATTACAATTTCTATTTGGTGATGTTATGAATCTTGTTCTCTTTATTATAAGTTTTTCTTGTAATCTTATATTTTATTTTCATCTATCTAAATTGGAAGAAATTAAAGTTCGGAATTCTTTTTAACTAATGAATGCATCAATGTGGTTGTGTGTTTCTTTTTCTTTTATTATTATGCAATTTAAACTTAGTCTCATCACCTTCCAAGCGACTTCCCGTGCACTAAACTTTGACCTGTTCATTATATTTAACGTGCATATCAATATCACAAGGTAAAATGCTTTTCCACACACCTAAATTTACTGTGCATGTCTTCTTCGTCGTACCGACTACTTACGCGCATTACTCTGACGTTGTATGCCAATATCCACTATGCACAATTTTGATACCGCACACCAATATTCCACATGCATTTTTGTCCTATGCATGCACCATGTCAAGTTCAACATATTTCATCGCACCCAATTGTCTATGCACACTACTTAATACACTATCGTGACACAACTTATACTCATACTTATGCACGTACCAACCAAACTCCTCTGCATTAAGCAATACTTGCACACCCCATGTGCACCTTACTATGTATGTGCTCACCACACAAGGCTAATTTCAGTGCGTGCATCTACACATAATAATCTTCCATGCGGCGCCACAATTTACCGCGCACACTAGCATGCCAACGCTTTCCCGTGTGGTTCCAAATTTCCCACGTGCGCCAGTATGCCAACCTTTTCCATGGACACTCTGTGACTCCAATGTTGCTCACTAGTTACTTTTTTGTGAATATTCGCTTCAATTGTACCCCTCTGGCCCATCCAATATTAGTGTTGAACTGAAGCTCTGATACCAATTTGTAACATTCCCCCGTCCAACCACAGGCCTGTGTGCACCACTCCAGAGAAACCACTCATGCTCTGACACCATTTGGTACATTCCCAGTAATCAAATGAGTTATGCCACCTATACTTACTCTTTAAACTGCATGCAGCTAAAACATATACATACAGCATTCTTGCAGAAGCTTTAAAGATAAACAACAATTTTCTTTCTGTAACATACAACTTTTATATTGAAATAACAGTAACTACAGATATGCAACATTTACAGGACATTACCCATAAGCACACAAGCAATCATAATCACATATATGATAAAATTGCAACATAGGCATGAAAATAACAAAGCAGTGTATCATTTTATCATACAATTGGTACTTATATTAGAAAGATTGTCACCAACTACTTGCAGACCGTCCACGAACCTCCCAGCCATAGACTACACTGTTCATCACTCTCAACAGTGAGTCACCCCCGAGCTGGGATTGAACTCCACCCAGGGTGAAGGGTTCTTATCCAGGCTAAGGCTCAAGGACAACAGGAAAGACTATGTCTCAGGTGCTCACTCAACTAACAGCCTACAACCTCTCATTCCCCACATGCCTGTCCCACGCAAGGAAGTGTTCCCCTTCTCTGCTCAACATTCCCTCGACTGCCCCACTTCCCTTCTAGGGCATCAGCAACAGGACAGACTGGAAGTCTCAGAGCGTTGTAGCTGCAGTTTAGCACCTTCAGGAATCAATCCCCAGCAATTCTCTCGCTCATAGAACTTCTCACGGGCCTAACAAATCGCTTCTTCAATCCCACTCCAAGCTAACCAGGTACACCAACCAAAAAGGGTTATGGGAACAGGTTTCGGAATGGTGAAAAGGTTGTCTCCAGGATAACATAATGCGTGAGTGAAAATGGTCATGGAATCATTGACTGGATAACTGAGTGTGTACAGGGATCACTGTGAATCCTTCGTGAAAAGTGATGGTGAGAATGATGGTCAGGCTCGCGTCTCTAGAAATCCCCCAAATGAGCTAAGTCCCCCCACAATATGAATGCATGTCCCCAACTTGACACTTGTCATGTCGAAAGTTACTTTGGTCCACTTGTCTCCAACTTTAGAACTTAGGATAAAATAATTATCCATACTTTACATTTTAGGAATATTAATATAATATTCCATTGACTTTTGGCCCTCCCTTTCCCTAACTGGTGAATTTCAGTCCCCCATCTCTTTTATCATGGTTGGTCTGCACGCAGCGATGTATTTTATATTAATCATGATTCATGTACAAAGTAGGTGCATTGACCCTTGACATATAGGCGTTCCGGCCTAATACCAAAACATAAGCATCCCAGCTTATAATAACTGGCTCACTAGCCTATAACACATATCATATACATGAGGCTCATTGTCCTCCATACTACATGCACCTTAGTTATTGTGCGTGGTATCTTGAAATGTGCATATTAAATCATTTTACTGCGCAGTTCATGCGTGCACTATGTTGCATGATGTGCATTACCAAATGAGGTCAAAACAACTCACCAGCTTAAGTATATTTATATTACATTTACAATTGGGTTCGGTCAAGGGATATTACAGGTTTACACCATTAGAAATATCTCTCTAAGATCTATTATTTGGGATGAAATAAAACATGTGTCTTGGAAGGACATATAGTTTTGAATTTGACCTCTCAAAAACTTTGTTTAGGCCTTCGAAAATGGCATACAAGTTATTGAACTGGAAAAACACTGAAATTTTATGGTGATTTCAATTAATTTTTTCTAATTTCTACGAAATTTAGTTGAATTGTGTTGACTCATATGTTGACATGGAATCCTGATTCCACCTATCACTTTAGAGTGTTTCCTCATCAGCCTCCGACCACCATGTATTTTTCGTGTTGGCCCTTACTTCCTTCCTCTACAGGCGTGCATACTAAATTTTTTTTCTTTTGTGGGCCCCACATCCCATGACACTCATTCATTTGGTCACGGGAATGGGAGGGCCCCAACCGCACCCATTCACCATGTGTTTGTGAAGTTAAGCGTCATTTTTATCAGACTTTTAATGATTAGAGGGCGTCAGCGTTGATCGACGATCCACATCGCATTGCGGCACCCCAAGTATGTTCGATTGTTTACGTATTGGTGAGGGGTTGCAAAACCTAACCAAGGTTTTGTTCATGGTGAAATGTCACACATCCGTGCATTGTGCGCCCCCCCCCCCCCACCTTGGGTTACTCTAACCCCACTCGACCCCCCCTAGCAATTTAATTCAATTCCGTAGATCTAGGTTCTAAGCTCCACATGTAGGAGGGCGCCCACCATTGTGGCGCTAGGTCACCTAGCACATGTGCCATCATGCCACCATGGAAGTAGACGTCGCATGTATTCCACATCAGCTGACACATGGCCCCCACGTCATGTTGACGTCAGTGGTACAGAAAAATTCTTAATTTTTCCAAATTTCAAAAATTTATGAATATGCCCAAAAATATAAAATTTCAAAATTGTTTCAATGGATGCCAATAAAACTATATATCTACTTCATATGGCCATTTTCGGGTCCTGTAAAAATATTTTTGACCTCGGTACTTACAATTTGACTCCCACGTATCGAATTCCTCATGAAATTAACTGTAAAATTTGGGGCTTTGGCCCAATTTCGCCCCAAATTCACAATGGGACTCTGCAAGTATGAAATTTAACCAATTACAGTTCTGAATTTTACTCAAATGGAAATTATAATTTAGGGATTTCTAATCCTTTGACCGAATTTCCCAAATTCCCATTAAGTTAACAATGAAAATTGGGGATTTTTCCCAATTTCACCCAGTTGCTTCCAATTTTCACCATGGATGGACTGTAACTCGTAATTCATCCATCTACGGACCTAAATTTGTTCATTCTTCCAATAAAATTTGGGAATTTCCATTCCCTAGTTAAATTCCCTCAACTTGCTTATGAAATTCCTCTCAATTCTATTGTTGTAATTTCAAAAAACGAATAGCAAACATCCTCTCCAACTATATTTCTACAAATTTTCAGCTTTGTTATCTGTTAATTGGCCCATCCATGCTCATTGTTTAAAACTAGAGCTATGATACCAATTTGTAACATACCTAGCCACCCACAGATTGGCCATATCATAGGTTTCTCAACACACAACAATCCAAAGTACACCAGCTCTCTTCTATCCAGCCTACACCACCCAAGAGAATGGACCCCCTTCTATGCCACGCAGTCCCTCTAGTTTTCCACCTCCTTCCAGGACTCCAGTGCATATGGTCAAGAATCTCCATGCTGGGACTCTCAAGACTCACAACTGTGAATAAAATCCAATACATGTCAATGCATCTCATGCATGCATGCACAAATTCATGGTTGGAATGCATCAGTCATTACTACAGCCAACAAACAATGGTTGCTTCCTCAACAAGCCCCCCCATGTCCCAATCCAAGAACAAGAATTAATGAGGAATGATAATTGAGAAACAATGAATGAATGAGGAATGATAATTAATCAATAATGAATGAAGGAGTGAAAGTGTGAATGGAGAAGAACCCCCAAATATCCCACAAGATGGGTTTATATATTTACTTCGGAATCAAGAACCACATAGTCTTCCCGAAGAATCTCATGTAACCACTTCTTTCAATTAAAGAAACTATGGGTAAATAAAAGACTTATCCATTTAAGCCATGTCTCTCGTGGAATAATAGCCCCCTATAACTCATGTCATTGTCCATCTAGTTGTTGGTTGTGGATCATGATTATCTTCCTGATTCAAAGGTTTCTTTCAGTTGTTTTTGGATCCCATTTCCTAAAGGGGGGTGTGGGGGTCGTGCCCCCCCACTATTGTCATCGTGGGGGTCCCGAAGTGAATGTTTGGGGAAAATTACCTTGTAAAATATTGTAATTTTGTAGTCAATATGGACCATTCATTATAAGTTCGCAGATATGATGGTAGAATTTATGTTAGGGATTTGTTCCCTAGAAGGAAACCCTCTTTTCCTAAGGGGCGCTGCATTTTCATTGTGTATGAGAGTAAATATTGTATTCATTTTTGTTGGATAACAAAAAGGAAGGACCTGGAAATTTATCTGGTGGACGTATCCCACACTGGGTGAACCACGTATATTTGTGTCTTTATCATACTGTGTATATTCTATGTTTTATTTCCACAATTTTCTTTTATTTTATTGCTTCATAGTCATGTTTTTCTAACAACTAGTATCATATCCAAAGGTAACTCGCAGGAAAAGACGGTTCCTAGTTCGAGTGGGAGCAAGGGCCGAAGATGGAAATTTTAAGGTCGAGAAATTTAACAGCCAAAATTACCAACTATGGAAGATGCAAATGGAATATTATTTATATCAGAAGGATCCATTCCTACCATTGGAGAGAATAGCAAAGAAGTCGATGAGTATGATGAACGAAGAATGGAAGGTTCTTGACAGAAAGGCACTAGGAACGATACGGTTGTATCTGGCAACGTCAGTGGTTTTCAATATTTCAAAAGAAAAGACAATGAAGGATCTAATGGAAGCATTGGCTAAACTACATGAAAAACCCTCAGCCTCAAATAAGGCATTTCTAATTAAGTGATTATTTAATATGAATATGTTAGAAGGTGGGTTTGTTTCCGATCATTTAAATGAATTTAATACGGTTACTAATAAGGTAATTTCTGTAAAAGTGGAATTTGATGATGAGGTTAGGGATATTCTAATATTGTGCTCATTTTCATAAAGTTGGAATGGCTTGGTCATGGTTGTAAGTAACTATGTCTCTATTTCAAACACTATGAAATTTGATGATGTTGTTGGTGTTATCCTTAGTGAGGAAATGCAACGGAAAAGAACAGATGAGACATCAGGTAATGCATTGACCGTGGAGAACAGGGGGATACAAAAGGATAGCGGAAAGGGCTTAGGGAACCACGGAAATTCTAGGAAGGGTAGATCTAAATCCAGACTAGGAAAGATAGTGTGTTGGAATTGTGGGAAGAAAGGACACCTAAAAAAAAGACTACAGAGCTCCAAAGAAACAAAGAGATGGACAACAAGAAAAAATCATAAGCAAATGTAACATGTGATGTGTTACAAGATGCTTTGATTCTTTCTTTAGTAATATTATTGAGTCTTGGGTAGTAGATTCAGGGGCTTCATTCCATGCCACACCCCATAGGAAATTTTTTCTAGATTATGCTCAAGGCGATTTTTGACAGGTTCATTTGGGTGATGATGCACCATGCAAAATTGTTGGAATGGGTAAGGTACAAATAAAGAAAAATAATGGAAACCAATGGTTGTTGAAAGAGGTAAGACATGTTCCATATCTAAGAAAAAATCTAATTTCAACCGGGCAGTTAGCAAGTGAAGGCTATATATCTATATTTACAGATAAGGCATGGAAGGTGATCCAGGTGGATATTGGTGGCCACCCACCTTTTTCGACTGGCTCAAAACAGTTTTCTGGCAATTTTGGCAATTTACTATTTTTAGCAGGTTTAACTTCCGGGGCCATTTTGAGGGCCTAAATGAAGGTTTTTGGAGATCAAGGTGCTCAATGATATCTGAAGGCATGATTGAACCCCCAAAATGAATCTCCTCGACGATACCTTTCCAATGAGCTATCACACGCCTAAAACGGAGATCGTATGCAAAAGTTACGACCCCGGGAAGTTGATGTACTAACTTACCCAAACGGGGCCCACGTGACTTTTGGCGCTTCATCTCCTAGGGTTAGGTTTTTGGATGTCTATGACTTTTGGCATTCTCGTCTATTGTAAAAAGGCCTCTAGAGCCTCATTGTAATCATCTTCTGATGGATGCGAGTAGCAGACACATCTCTTCTCAGAGATAAGCTACCAGCACCTTAGCTAGTTTATTTACATT
>ML789476.1:728301-755344 GCA_009831015.1 Picea engelmannii | reverse complement strand
AAATGGCTCACCAGGGACCAAGTTCAGCAGAAGTTTCCTCATCTCATGGAGGAACTCAACGCAATGGGGACCATTGCTTCCTAAGGAGGGAGGATTGATCCAAGTGGATATTGGTGGCCACCCACCTTTTCCGACTGGCTCAAGGTGAGTACAAGAAAAAATGCAAATTGACATTGTCTCAAGGTGAGTACATAGAGAAGGTGTTGGAGAGGTTTAGAATGCAGAATGAAAAACCAATTAGTGCACCTTTGGCCATTCATTTCAAATTAACCAAAGAAATGTGTCACAAGACACGGGAGCAAATAGAATGCATGTCTAGGGTCCCTTATTCATCAGTAGCTGGCATATTGATGTATGCGATGGTGTACACAAGACCATATATTTCACATGCAGCGGGAGTTGTGAGAAGGTATATGAACAATCTAATTAAAAAACATTGGGAGGCAGTAAAGTGGATTCTCAGGTATTTGAGAGGTACTTATATTCATGCATTATGTTTTGGAGGTTCAAACACTATTCTGAAGGAATATGTTGATTCAAATATGGCATGTGATAAAAATAGCAGGAGGAGCACCACAGGGTATGTTTTTATTGTAGGTTGAAAAGGAGTAAGTTGGATTTTGAAACTGAAAAAGTTTGTTGCACTTTCAACAACGGAACAAGAGTGTGTTGTTGCTACAGAGGCTAGTAAAGAAATGATTTGGTTACAAAGGTTTATGGAGGAATTGAGAAAGAAGAAGGAGAATAGCATGTTGTACTATGACAATGAGAGTGCCATTCATATTTCAAATAATTTCTCCTTCCATTCTAATACTAAGCATATACAGCTCAGGTACAATTTCATATGATCCGTCTTGGAAGATGGACAATTAAAGTTGGAAAAGATACATACTAGCCAAACTCTTGAAGACTTTTTAACAAAGGTAGTAACCAGGGAGAAATTGAGTTCATTCTCAGTTTCAGTTGGCCTTCAAGCATGAAGGTGAAGATGAGAAATTTGTCAGGTCCAAGGTGGATCATATTCCAACATGTACAATAGCATTGGAGTTGTTGTGATCAATTTCCAAGTGAGAAATTGTTGGTTGTGAAGCATGATTATCTTTTTGATTCAAAGGTTTTTTTCAGCCATGTTTGGATCCCATTTATTGATGGGGGGTATGGGCGGGATTTCGCCCCCACTATTGTCGTCAAGGGGTCCTAAAGCAAATTTTTGAGAAAAAATGTCTTGTAAAATATTGTAATTTTGTAGTCAATCTTGACTGTTTATTATAAGGTATCAGATCTGACCATAGAA
The DNA here is from genome assembly GCA_009831015.1 of Picea engelmannii. Lineage (NCBI taxonomy): Eukaryota > Viridiplantae > Streptophyta > Pinopsida > Pinales > Pinaceae > Picea > Picea engelmannii. Next base: position 754,050 of record ML789476.1, on the reverse strand, counting down.
GTTATGTTAGGGATTTTTTCCCTAGAAGGCAACCCTCTTTTCCTAATGGAATTGTATTTTGGTTGTGTGTGAGAGTGAGTATTGTATTCTAAGAGAGGAGATTGTGAGAGAAAGAAAAGAAAGTTACAGCGGGTGTGATGTATGTTGTATCCCTTCATGTTAGTTGGATAATAAAAAGGAAGGACCTAAAAATTTCTCTAGTGGGTGTATCCCACACTGGGTGAACCACGTATATTTGTGTCTCTATTGTATTGTGTTTCTTTTGTGTTTTATTTCCACATTTGTTTTATTTTATTGCTTCATGATCATGTTTACACCCTTGTTGAAAGGCTTAGCTATGGTTTATTTCTCTAGGAAGTAAGAGGGTTTACACCCTTGTTGCAAGGATTATCTAGGGTTTATTTCTCTAGGAAGTAAGCGAGTTTACACCCCTAGAAAAACTTTAAACCCTAGTTCATCTTGGTTTCCAATATAGACGATTTGGAAGGATTTTTGTTAGGTTTTATAAGGGTTTAACTCTCAACAAAAATATATCTTTCCTCTTTGGTTAGTTATCCATCCAAGCGACTCCATTCACCCAATAATAAGGCACTAATATTTACATTGGAGATTATTAATTGTTGCAATGGTAAACGTGAAAATTGAGGTTTTGGAATTGTTCAAGTTGGATTTGAAATTTATATGCTTTAGGCTCTCTTGTGCTTCAAGGGAATATTAATTGGTTAAGTGATTAGTATGTTGTAATAAAAATTATGCTACGGCCATTAGGGATGTTGCAAACAGTCTCTCTAACACATTTTCATCGCTATTCTACCGCTTAAAATTGCTTGTACCTTGTGATAATTAATCTACTATTGAATGACTATTGTTTGGATGGTTTACTTACTAATTTGAGTGGCTAGAATTTGTTGTTGTAGCAAAATTTCTCTACAACCATAGGGATGTTATAATTCTTTGTTGATAACACTCTTTTACGACCCTCATTTGACATCAAAGTCTTGGTTTAAACATTGGAATATTGTTCACTAATTATAAGTTTTCTTATCCAATGTCATATGTTGATTTTGATGGTCTAATTTGTAGTTGTTATAATTTTATTGTTGTTGATACATCATTGTTATATGTTGCAGTTTTTGGACAACAATGTTTCTTATTGATTTCCCTCTTTTCTTGAGGCTTATTTTACCATATGTTGTCTTGGTTTGGTTGTCTAACATATGTTTTGCAGATACTACCAATTGGAAACCTTTTCCTTGACCTATACTCATCCTCCATGAAGCCTCAAGACCTTCTAATCAAGACCTATAGGAGTGTTTTCTTCATCGATTCTCCTCTCTCCTCGCAATCCCTCTAGGTAATTGGGGAATCCTCCCTTGTGTTGGATTTTTCCTTTACTAAAACGAGGGAGATATATATTGAGGTGACAATGATAGGTGTCCATGAGTTGTGTCACACACTTGTTTCTTGTGTTGGGATTTTCCAAAACTACAAACTATGTGATAACACAGCCTTCTCCCCCTTCTCGCATGGCTTCAACGACAAGGGAAAACAACCCTATTCAACATTTATTCTTGGAACAAATCCTCGAGCAGCTGGTCGGGATGGGACTTTGTCTCTCCCCCTCCCCCTTTTAAATCTCTCTCTCATGTTCTCATCTCTCGGCTCAAAGGATGTACTACAACACTTTTTTTCAACTAAATATTCCATAGGTTGGGGTACGTAGGGGTATTCAGTTAAGAAATGTACGTGTATTCCCTACTTGCACAATCCAAGCTCCCCCTTCCTCGGCGAGTTGGAATCGAATCTAGAATAGGGACAACCTTTCTAAAATAAATGTTTCATGTTGGACTCTTTGCCATGGTAAAATACTAATGGGTGAAAGTCTCTTCAAAATAGGCTTTCACGACCCTTTCAGGTGCTCCCTCTGAAAAAATTATCCTGAATTAATTGTTCATCTTTTTTTGGAATGTTCCTTTTCTCGCTCTATTTAGAAGGAAATTCCACAATATCTATACCTAAAGGTCAATTGGCCCTCTTCTATTGGGAACTTGATCAGCATGTGGTAGTCTCAATACAAAGGAACCTTTCATAAAAAATATCTCTTTCAAAGAGTGTGGATGGCATTGCCCAAATATATATGTTGGAAGATATGGTTCACTTGAAACAAAGTAATTTTTGTCGAAGGGAAATTCATTCCATCCTCAATTGCAAGTAAATCCATCAGCCTTCTATCAGAACATTTCAAACAACAGAAGTAAGCTTCCAACTCTTTGCAATTCTTGGACAACAATGAGAAAGCTTGGGTAGACGAATTTTCTCTTCTATTTTATGAAGTGGCCTCCTCTCTGAAATATCCTCATTGGAAATTTCATCTCTCTTATTCAGATTTCCTCCAATGGAAAAACTCTAGAAACATTTACATCCTCATCTTTGATGGAACCTCGAGGTGGCAGGTGCGGGAGGGGTGTTGTTCAACCCAGGAAGAAATTTGGATTTCATCTTCCCTTGAGCATTGATCACTCATATAATAACCAAATCGAAGCTTATGCATTACTTCAGGGTTTGGTCCTAGTAAAAGATAAAGGAATTTTGAATCTCACAGTGGTATGAGACTCAAAGCTAATCATCTCTCCTGCAAGACACAAATCACTTCCAAAGAATATCCATCTTCGAACTACTCTTATCATAATACAATAAAAAATCCAAACCTTTAGGGTAATTGAGTTCTTTCATGTCCTGAGAGAAGATAACTAGGACATCAATAGACAGACAGGATAATCTTGCTACCATGCAGCCTTAAGGAACTCTGATAGTAAATGGACTCTAACACAAATTAATGATCACATGAAAATTTTTGTACACGCCATAATTCTCAATCGGGGAGGTCTATGGCCTCTTTACCCCATGTGTGGCATAGAAATCATCGATATAAGTTGGTTGATTAGAAAAAATAATCAAAGAGGGTATCCCCCTTAGCAGACCTCCTTTCATTTTCGCTCATGTCCAATCATCCATTGGAAAGAGGTGGTATCACGCCATCGCCATCCCTTAGCTGCATGGTTGACATGCAGTCTCACGAATCCTCAATAAATCCTTCGAGTCGGGGACTGTCTTTTCCACACTTCATTCTCCAGTTTTCTCTATGATGTGGGATGTATTGGGTTGTACCATACGCGGTCGTAAAAAGAGAAATGATAACATAAGGTGAGTATACAGGGACAATGACTTTGTCTATATGTGTGCATTCAATTGCAAAGGTTGGTGATGCATCGTCGATGGAAAAGCTCGTGTATGGGGTTCTAAATACTCTGGGAATGGATCAAATTTCGTATCAATCTCCAATTGGTTTATTTGTGGATGTCCAGAATTCCATCTCTGCTTCTCCGCTTTTCTTATTGGTTCTTTGGTCGAGAACTCCAAGATAATGGTTTCCATGGATTCCTCCTAGTAGATGCACAGGATGGATCAGATGGAGGTGGACCTGGTAGACTTCAGGAACTCTATTATTACCTTGAAAATTTTCTTTAATGGATTATCTACCCATCTTCTTACTATTCTGGAGGAATCAGTATCTCAGAGACAATCAATTAGTAAAATTCAAGATGAATGTGATGCACTCAGGAAACGATTGGAGGAAATTTTAGATCACCCTCAGCAAAATGACAACTCAAGGAATTTAGAGCAGGCCTCCTCTCTGCCATCAGTTCCTGTCTAGTTCGATCCGAATGCACCAGCTCTTGTAAATGACTGATGATACCATCCTATTCCAGTCCCAAACAATGTTTTCCAAATTTTTTATTTTTTTATAAAAATATTGGGTATCTACTACAGAGTACATACTAGACACTAAATTTTTGTATCTGGGGAAGAAAAAAAATACTTTGGTAGTTTCAGTAGTGGCCCTACATTAGGGATTTTGGATAGTTCAGAAGCAACTCTTGAACTTATGTATCTTTCTTTTGACTTTACAGCCACCCTTTTTTAATACAATTTCTTCCCCCTCTTCCTGTTAAAAAAAAATATTGTTTATTTGTGTTCATAATTTAAACAAAGATCATTAGGGGTGATCATTCTCGATCCCAAGGGAAATCATAAAATTACCTTTGAATGGGGTTTAGGTAGAGCGTCAAATAACCAAGCAGATGTATTGGCTCGTTTCCACGGGTTGAATCTCCTCGATGCAAGTTATATCAGAAGTTTAATTGTTATTGGGTATTCAGAATTAGTTATCAAATTGATGCACAAAACTCCCTCTCTATACGATGGCTAAGTCGCAAGAATTGTTAGGCGAATACAAAAAGAAGTAAGCAAATTTGAAATCATTGAATATTGTTACATCCTAAAGAAGCTTAACAAATAGGTGGATCAATTGGCCAACGTGGCCTCTCAATTGAATTGTGAAGTCCTAAGAACTAAAGAAGGATCTCAACTTCCCCCATCCCTTAAGTTTCAAATCATAATTATGAATATGCTTTGCATGAGAGGAAAATGGCACATCAAATGGAATGGATGTTCTAATCTTGGAATGCAAAGTTCAAGGCGTATAACCTTCACGATACCCTCAGACACTTGATGTTTATGTCAAATAAGGATCATCAATTTCACTTAGACTTGGGTTGTTATGCAGGTGGGATAATGGATTTGGCTTCAGGTGTGCAAGTTGGGGAGTCTATGTGGATTCTTGATATGCGGTTTCTTGTTATGTTCTGTCCCAACTTGAATTCGGTCTTTGGTGTTAAGACGAGTTCTAGCTCATTCCCATGGGAATTTGGTTCACTTAGTGACCTTGTATGGTGACTTAATGGTTCTTACACTAATCACTTTCTGGTATGGACGGCTTGGAATTATGGATCAATTCATGCTATCTATTTTGAAGACTCTTATGCACCTCTCTATGTTGGAAATCAAAAGGTTAATGGAATAAACTTTGAAATTGAAAGTCTCTTGCTCTATTGTCGATTGTCTGAGAGAATGTTGGAAAAGGGTCTAGTTAATGGTTATGATAGTCTATCATTGGAATTCGTGAGTTGTAGAAGGGAGATTTTACAAGTTTTATGAAGTGCCTTCATAATGGACCACCTACATTATGGGTGATGTCCATTGTGTGAAACCATTGATATTCATTGAGTTCTGAGGAGATAGGAAGATTGTATTACAAATCATAGGAACTCAATTTTCTTTATTATTGGTAGGATGCATTCTTAGGAAGAAAATAGAAATAATGAATATGCTTTCATCATAGAAACCTTGCACGATCACAAGAGGAAAATAGAATCCCTTCAAGTTTAGTATGTTTCTCTCCGACAAATATTTGTGAATCTGGTCAAAAGTCCCACTTCAGCTACTTCAAATGCGAGATTGTCTATTAGGTCAATAGTTGAGGAGATCAAGGAAGACAAAACCGACAACAACAACAATGGGACAATGTGGAAATGATGGGTGTAAACTAGAACTAAGAGGAAACTTATAGTCGCCATGCCTTTATCCAATGCTAGTGTTTAATGTTTTAAAATTTCATTTAATCTTAGGTTTTTTTTATAGAATTTATACCAATATTATCTTTTCAAAATCTTTTACAAATGATTGTTATGTTTTTTTTTTCCAATAAGTTCCAAGTTTTGGACAAGTTTCAGAATTTCTTTTTAGACAGACTACGTTTTTTTGTATTATTATGCTAACCAATGCAACTACAACAACTTTATAATCTAAAATATAGCTATTCTTATTTTTTTTTAAATAAACAAAGATCATTAATTGCAAATTTTGAATAACCACTAAATTTAAATCCAAATCAACTAAGATTATTATTCGGTATGTTTTGTATTTCTAAAGCTTCTTTAACTAATTTAAAAGTGTAACATTAAGTTTTGGAGAGGTCTCCCATTTTGCAAAATTAAGAGAATGTTTGGTTTGATCCTAATGTTTTGCTAAAACTAACTTAATAGTCCTAATTGTGTCTATGGTTAATGACATGTTATTTAACGCTAACACAAATGGGACGATTTATTTGATCTAGTAAAAGTAAAAGATATTTCATAAACACCTTGAGTTTTGAGGGGTTGAAAAGGTTTCCAATATGTTAAATAAAGTGAAGTTAGCTTAAAACATTTAACTCCTCGAGTTTTTTTTATTAAAAAGTTGAGTGGTAAGTATCTATTTCATCAAATTTGTCTAATACTTACACGTGGTCCCAACCACTTTTGGGAACACTAGTACAAACATAAGTATATTATTTGAGAGACTTGAGCTCTAGTTTTGACAATATTAACATCCCATTTTCATTAACCCACATATTAATGTTATTCTATATAACCACTATTCTTAAAAATAAATAATACATGACATTTTTATAAGATTAAAAATATCAAAAACTATAATATTTAAAATAAATTTTAGAACCATGAAAATATAATGATATAAATTAAAGTAGAGTTGTATCCTTCCATTTTGCAAAATTAAGAGAAGGATTGGTTTTCCCTTAATGTTTTGCTAAAACTAACTTAATATTATTAATTGTGTCTCAGGTCAATAAAGTTAATAAAGTTACTTTAAGCTAACACAAATGGGACTATTTATTTGATCCAGCAAAAAGTACAATGTAAATAAGATATTTCATAAATACCTTGAATAAGAGGTTTTCAATATAAAAGTGAAGTTAGCTTAAAACATTCAACTTTTCAATTATTTTTTTTAACCAAGAAGTCATAAAATGAAAAGTATCTATTTCATCAAATTTTTAACTAAAAAATCATAAAATGAAAAATATCTATTTCATCAAATTTTAACTAAGAAATCATAAAATGAAAAATATCTATTTCATCAAATTTTTCCAATACTTGCATTTGACCTTAACCACTTTTGCCAAATATATTAAGAAATGAACTTTAATTCTGATTATTCTATATAACCACTATGACATTTTATCATTAACTTATTCTATATAACAAATATTCTTAAAAATAATAAATAATAGGTGACATTTTATAATTAACATAGTTAAGACTAAAAATATAAAAAACTGTAATAATTAAAATGTTCTAAATACTTTTTAGAACCATAAAATTAACATGGAAATATAATGAATAAATTAAACTAAAACTTTATCCTCTAATTTTGTAAAATTAAGAGAATGTTTGATGTTATCTTAATGTTTTGCTAAAACTAATTTAGTAGTCCTAATTGTCACAACTGGGACAATTTATTTGATCTAGTAAAAAGTAGATTATAAATAAGATATCCCATAAACACCTTTAGTTTCGAGGGGTTGAAGAGGTTTTCAATATGTTAAATGAAGTGAAGTTAATTTAAAGCATTTAACTTCTCAAGTTCTTTTTAACTAAGAAGTCGTGGGTGGTAAGCATTTATTTCATTAAATTTGTTCAATGCGTGTACTTGGTTTCAAACACTTTGCTAGTACCAGCACAAACACAAGCATATTATTGGAAAGGCAACTCTAATTTTGACAATATTAACATTTCACTTTCACCAACCCACACATCATTGTTATTATAGATAACCACTATTTTTGAAATAAATAATAAATAAAATTTTAATAATTAACATAGTTTAGTTAAGATTAAAACTATAAAAAAAAATTGTAAGTAAAATGTTTAAAACAATTTTTAGAATCATAAAATTAACATGAAAATATAATGATATAATTTTTATTTCCAATTATAATTTTGCTTTAAGAGAAATCATTTTATTTATTTATTTATTTATTTTAATGATTAAACTTGAAAACTTTATATGTTTACTTCCAAATTGTATTTTTTCTTTGAGATAATCATTATTTTTAATTTTAAATAGTTTTAAAAATTAAAAAATTGTGACCAAAAATTTTAACGGTTTTACATATAAAATTAATAATGCAAACATATAAAGTTTGAAACTGTTATATATATATGGATGGAGGCTCTGTGGTTTTATGCAGTAGGTTCGCTCCAGTCGTATGGCCACAAGGCCTAGGGTCATAGACCCAAGATCTCATACATCCCTGTCCCCAGTCGTATCATGTCACATCTATATTCGACAACCTCTCTTGTATCCAGTGGGTTTTTTTTTGGCGAAGTTATTTAGCGGGTTAGGTGGATTGATTGGTTGATTTATTTTAATGATGTCCACAAGGTTGAACAGCCTAAGGGACCAAGATAATAATAGCGCTAACTCATCTTCACACTCTTTTCAATGTCAGATCTTCTACTGTGAATCTTGACTAGAAGACTAGCAATCTGGTTGATCTTATCCCCGTCAAATAGTTGGTGCATGTTGTTGACCTTTAATTTGCTTTCATACTGACTGTGGATATCCTCGTAGGTTGTACATTCCATGACAAAGTGTCACTTTGTCTCCACCACACCCTTATTGCAGAATATGCATGTTCTCTCCTCCCAAACTTCCTTGGGTACCCTCCACCTATCGGTCTCACATCTAAGGTGATGTGAACTTGTCCTCAGTTATGCAACTAACAATCTTGTTTTTCCTTTAATAGCTTCCCCTAAATATGTTTTCTCGCTATGATCACAATTTGGGTTAAACTTCTTGATGTAGTATGTTTTTGTATGCCCACTGTGATTGGTCCACATGTTTTTGTATTTCTTCCTTCGTGTTAGGACATTCATACAGCTTAATATTCCACTTAATCAACCACTTTTTATTTTGCTTCATCCAAGTTTTCTTCCTACGGTCTAACTCCTCCATAACTAACTTGGGCCAGCGTTGGAATATCTCAAAGGTATCCACGTGGTAATGGAGGCATCGAAAGAGGAGCTATTGGATTTCAGTGTGAGACCTAATAAATGTTCCACCTTTAGATCACAAGAATTTTTTATGAAGGGGATTTTTTGTATTGGAATCACGTCGGAAAGGAGGTATCACCCCAGAAGAAGAGTAAAGACACAGATGGGCTTGTCCTATCGAGAGCAATGGGTGATACTCATGGATTAATTGCTCAGGAGGGGTCTAAAGGCCAAGTCAGAAAATCCTTTCCTCATTCTTCTCTAGTTTCTCATACCCTCTCTTCTCCTCCACGATTGGAAGTAAAAATCAAGGAGGGATTGTTGTAGGGTAAAGTATCTGGTTTAGGAGGGGAATCCTGGAAGAAAAAATCGAAGTGTATCAAGGTTCGATTTGGCTCGATCCAAATGGTAGTTGGGAAAGAAATTGAGGTCGCGGAGGTTGACAATTTCTATGGTAAGACGTTAGTAGGGATATTGAGCAACAAATCTCCAAAAGAAGCCTCCCTTTACAACTAGATCGACAATCAATGGAGGTCGGTGTTGGACTACTCATCGGTGTTCCATATTCTAATTAGGGGCTAGTTGGTTTTAATTTTCTAAACGAAAGTAGATTGTGGTCCTATACTTAAGGTTAATTGGTCCTGGAGTCCGTCCGATCTGGTATTGAGATAAAGGAGGTTCCACCATTATCATGAATAGTGATGATCCACAATCTTTTCATCATGACTTATAAAGAATTGCATTAAATGAGCATAAATTAAAGTGCACCATTAAAGAAGGGAAAACTAAAAATGAAGAGACATAAGAATCATATTTGAACACAAAAACTTGATAATGGAGTTCGTCCCTGGTGGACTACGTCTCCGGGTCCTACTCTCAAATGGGTAGGCTCTTTCATTAACTCAACAAAAGAATTTGGAAAAATACATAAGTATACCTCATTCTGAAATCAAGTTGCAGAAATAATGCTCAGATCAGAAAACAGGCAGCACCACTGAATTCGTGGCGTCGAATTACCTAAAAATGATTGTCTCCACACTTCGATCTGACTCTGGCACTCCCAAGCCCAAGAAGAATTATGTCTCAGTTTTCATGCCCTCTACAACCTGCAATAATGACTGTATTGCCTCGAAATTTGTGCTTGTAGGTCATACGGTCCGCGCCTCCTCCCCTCCCGTATCTGGGCGAAATGCACCTTTTTAATATTAAATGTGGGCGGATGTACCAAGTGGTACCCGTGGCGTAGTGGTTATGGGCAGATGTATTAAGGCTTGGGCTTAGGCGGAGGTTCTGGGGTCGAATCCCACGGACTTCATTTTTGGTGTGTTGGTTATATATATTTGCAATACATATTGATCAGCCACTAACTTTAGTGGTGTCGCTAGAATCTCTTTCAACTTGTTTCCAAAGTTGGCGTGGTCCACCAGATTTGGTGGACCCACCAATTTTTGTTTTCAAAATTCGTTCACAGGTTGTCCTTGGGCATTTCCCGCCTACCATGTGGTAGCCGCTAATTGGGCCATGTGGCGGCCTCTCATTGGGCCATGATGCCCCCTTCCAAGTCATCATGCCAAGTCAACATGCCAAGACAGTTGTATGGACTGTATGGACTGCCATGTTGCATGATATGACTCGTCCATGGATCAGTTTGAAAAGCCAATAATCAGGTGACATGTGGCAGCCTCCGGTGAAGCCACATCATCATGCTAACGTCAACATGCCACATGTCACTTCCATCCTTTTCCATGTGCATTGTACGGATGATGACGTCAATCGTATGGATGCTGACATCAGCAATATGGATGTTGACTCATCCCCTATTGATTGGGCTAGGTTGACCAAACTTTGACCGTGAATATCTTTCAATCTGTAACTTTGTTTGACAAGCCATTTGCGTCGTTAAAAATATTGCAACGCTCTCTTCACGATCATGCTATTTTCACTGAGTCTTGGGAAATTTCAATTTTTTCCCTTTCTCTGTCTGTTGGAGCCATTATGAGCATTATGAGTTGCCTCTATGAGTTCTGAGTTATTCTTAGCCTTCTCTAGATCCTTTTTGGATCATGCCTTCCCACTAAGAGCTTTTTAGACCACCAAAATCTTTCATCAATCAACCAGTAGGTGAGGGAAGAGTCTCCTCACTTTTTCCTTCTCGGTCCACTTTACCTTGCTTGGATGTGTGCCTTTTAAGCCTACTCGAAGATAATCAACATCACCCCTACGTGAAGTCCTCATCCCCTTTTCCAGGATGATATATTCATGTAGCTCATCCAAGTAATCAGGTGCAAACTCATCAACTGAAGGTATTGAAACTTCCTCATCTTGATCCATGATCATGGGAGGCTCAAAAAGTTTCAAGCTCTCAACATTCACAACTGAGTAAATCTACATATAAGGTGGAATATCCAGACAAAAAGAATTGGTACCACTTTTATCCAAGATAGTGAAGGGTCCATAACGAATGGGCTTGAGTTTCTTGCCTTCACCCTTCAATCTCTCCTTGATGATGTGAAGCCATACCCAGTCTCCAACCTGGAACTGATGATCAACCTTGTGTTTGTCATGTCGAGCTTTATATTGTGCTTGAATTTTCTCCAATTGTTCCCTGACTACTTGGTGTATCTGTTGGATCCTCTGGATGAACCTGCGGGCTCTGTCCTTTGTTCGTTGTTCATTCACATTGGCATCTCTCACATACATCAAGTCGAAAGGAACCTTCATTGGGTATCCAAAACATGTCTCAAAAGGCGAAATCTGAGTGGATGAATGTAAATATCAATTGTACGCATGTTGTACATAGGGTATATGTTCATCCCATAACCCGGGACGCTTGTTGCAGTAGCCTGAAATAAAAAGTACCACTGTTTGGTTTACCACCTATGTTTGTCCGTCGGTTTGTGGATGGAAATCAATGCTCATATTCAAATTGGTGTCCATCATTCTCCGCAAGTTATTCCAAAAGTCCCCAAGGAAACGATAATCTCAATTCGAAATGATGGATGTGGGTAATCCAAAGTGAACCCAAACATATTGAAAGAAGAGATTAGTAATCTACTCAACAGTGATCTTCTTTTTACATGGCATCAAGATACACATCTTTTTGAACCTATCCACTACCACATACAAATAATCATGACCCCCTTTGGTCATTGGTAAACCTCCTACAAAATCCATGGATACACTTTCCCATGGATGGGATGGAACAGGAAGTGGTGAGTACAGCCCCAGTTTTCTATTAGTGGGCTTACAAGTATAACACATCACACACCCCTTTACATATTTAGTTACAATTGCTTTCATTTGAGGCCAGTAACAAAACCTCTTCAAATGAGCCATAGTTTTTCCTACCCCAAAATTCCCAGACACAAGAGAAGTGTGAGCTTCTCGTATTACATGGACTCGTTCACTTGTAGGAACACATAGCTTCCCAAGATGATAGAGTAGTTTTCCCCGTAGACAATAGTTCTCTACCTGTGCACCAAGGGTTAGCTTCGCATATACTTCTTTAAAATCTTCATCGATGGCATATTGTTCTACATATCTATCATGAGATAAAGAAGTATTCTTCAAAATAATAGAAGCAGCAATAGGAGCTCTAGAAATCATATCATCTACCTTGTTACTTGTACCCTTTTTGTACTTGATTACTAAATGAAATTGTTGTAGAAAACTCATCCACATGTAGTGTCGAGATTGTTGCAATTTGGTTTTTGCTTGAAGACACTGTAAGGGTTGGTGATATGTATGTATGATTGTTTCCTTTCCTAACAAGTAGTGCTTCCATTTATTTATTCTCTGGACTAATGCATACAACTCTTTATCATATATAGGATAGTTAACAACATCTTGGTTAAAAGTTTCAGAGTGGTAACATATAGGCTTACGATATTGCATCAATACTGCACCCATGGCGTATCCGATGGCATCTGTCTCGATCTCAAAAGGATGTTGAAGATTCGGCAGTGCTAATACTGGTGCGGTATTGATCTTCTCCTTCAAAATATTGAAAGTTTTTTGTTGCTTTCCTTCCCACTGAAAAGTATTCTTCACACTGGTTAAGGCATGCAAAGGAGCTGCTATAAAGGAGAAGTTTGGAATGAATATCCTCCAATATTGGACTACACCTAAGAATCTTCGGACTTTTGTTACACTCTTTGGCTCAATCCATTTTACAATTACATCATTTTTGGAAGGATCAATTTTCAATTGTCCTCCTCCTACAACATGACCTAAGTACACAAGTGCAATCTTTCCAAATTCACATTTAGACAATTTTACATACATTTTTTCCCTTTGTAAAGTATCCAATACTTGCTTTACATACCTCACATGCTCATCCCAAGTCCTGCTAAAAACAATAATTACGTCTAAATATACAATCACAAAGTCATCTAGGAAAGGCATGAATACATCATTCATCACACGCATGAAATTTGTCGAAGCATTACAAAGCCCAAATGGCATAACCAACCACTCAAACAATCCTTGTTTGGTTTTAAAGGAAGTTTTACATGCATCTTGTTCTGCGACTCTGATTTGATGATATCCACTATGCAAATCCAACTTAGTGAAATAAACAACATTGTTCAATTGATCAAGCAAATCATCTATACGAGGAAGAGGGTATCGATTTTTCACCGTGATTTTATTTAAAGCTCGGTAATCGACACACATTCACCATGTGCCATCTTTCTTTGGCACCATCACGATCGGAGAACCATAAGGAGATGAACCGGGCCTGATGACCCCTTGATCCAACAAGCCCTATACCTGCTTCTTGATCTCTGTCATCTCCACAACCGACATTGTGTACATGCCCACATTAGGAAGAGAAGAATCTTGTTGAAGATGTATCTCATGTTGGATTTCCCTCTTAGGAGGTAATCCATATGGTTCATGAAAAATATCATCATACTTAGAAACAATATCAATTAATTCTTTTTTATGAGATGGATCACACCCTTGGAAAGCGTCGGATGTCCCGACATATTTCTCTCTGATGACCATGAGTACATATATCTTATTAGTGTTTATGAGTCTTTTCATTTTCCCTACACTAACAAGTGTTGTATTTACCCTCATGTTGTGAGCTCTAACAATATATTCCACTCCCCCTTTGGTAAGGTGGTATTTGTTCTCATGATGAAAGAAGATTGTTTTTCTATCATAAAGATAAGGACTTCCCAACACTATGCCACATATATCAAGTGGTACAACATCCAAATCCACATCATCAATCAATTTTGAAGCAATATCAAATATGATCCTACATTGTCTGGTGACATTATGTTTTGCTTTATCACATACCCAACCAAGAGGATAAGGCTTCGAATATGGTTTTGTTTCAAGACCCGTTTTCTTGACAAGTACTTCAGATATTAAGTTTACTTGGGAACCCGGATCAAATAATATATCTATCTTAGTATGTTTAGATACAACTCTTATATGAAATAACTCATTCCTCTTTCGTTCATCAACATGAGATTCATCATTGGAAATAGAACTAGCATGAAGAGAATCTTTACCTTGTACTCCAATGGTTGTGATCTTTCCTTCATCTCCTGAATCGGAACCAAGATCTTGTTGCACTGTAGCAACGGTATTTGTCTTCCCCTTTCCACCGAACTGTTTTGGTTTCTTTTTTGGATGCAGTTTCCAACAATGTTCTTCATCACGATCACTCTTCTTGCAATGAGTGCAAGATGGTTTTCCTCCTTCTCTCGTCACTGTAGCATTCTTCTTATCCTTCCATTTAAACTTCTTAAAAGTCTTTTGTGGGAAATTGGAAGGTTTTTTTGTGTGATCTTCTTGAACATGTTTCCCCATGTTCTCAAGGTGAGTGGCTTGCACAAAAACTTCGTCAAGACTAGTGGGGTTAAACAAGATAAAAGTATGATGAATATAACTGTGAAGTGCACCAATATACTTCATTAAAGTTTCATAATAATCCAAAGGAATGTTCAATGCAAGAGATTTCTTCCTAAATTATTCTCTGAAACTTTGTACAGTTTAACCTTTAATTTTCCTTAAAGTTTTCCATTCCATCATTGCTTTATGTAAATACCCTAATGGATAAAATTGCTTCCTTATCACTGATTTAAATTCCAACCATGAAGAAAGAAGATTGGCACACTTACTTTTGACTTGAATCTTTCTCTCCCACCATACAAGAGTTGTGCCTTCCAACCAAAGAGAATCTAGTTGCACTTTAACTTCCTCTTTGTCAATATGTTGGACATGACAATAAACTTCAACCTATCAGATCCAATTATCTAGCTTTTCAGGATTAACATCTCCATTAAACATAGATAAAGAAAATTTCACATCAAGATTTAATAATGGTTTCTTAAAAGAGGCTTTATGGCTAGAATGATGAGAATGATGAGAATGATCAGAGGAAGAAGAATTAGAATTTGAAGGTGAAGACGGAGGCTCAGGAGGATCTCCTCCGGCCCCTTGGTTTACCGAAGCATCATCATCTGCATTTGCTTCATTTTTCTTCCCTTTATTCTTCATCCTCTTCTCGTAATCTCCATACATTCGTTCGACCATTTTTGACATGCGATAAAAGACCATGTGAAAAAATTTCTCCTGTTCATCACACTTGTCCTCTTCTGCCATTTTCTTCCTTCTGGATACACAACCAACTTTGGGATTGAAAGTCTTAAGAGTTCCTTCACCATGTTTATGCTTGGCCCTAGTAAGCATTCACACTCAACAATTCAATTCAAAGACGATTGCTCTGATACCAACATGATCTGGGATCTTTTCATCGTGACTTATAAACAATTGCATTAAATGAGCATAAATTAAAGTGCACCACTAAAGAAGGGAAAACTCAAAATGAAGAGGCATAAGCATTAGATCTGAACACAAAAACTTGATAACGGAGTTCGTCCATGGTGGACTACATCTTCAGGTCCTACTCTCAAATGGGTAGGCTCTTTCATTAACTCGGCAAAAGAATTTGGCAAAATACATAAGTATACCTCATTTTGAAATCAAGCTGCAAAAATAATGCTCAGATCAGAAAACAGATAGAACCATTGAATGTGTGGCGTCAAATTACCCAAAAAATGATTGTCTCCACGCTTCGATCCGACTCTGGCACTCCCAGGCCCAAGAAGAATTTTGTCTCAGTTTTTGTGCCCTCTGCAGCCTGCAATAATGATTGTACCGCCTCGAAATTCATGCCTGTGTGTCATACGGTCTGCGCCTCCTGCCCCTCGTAGATGGGAGGAATGCACCTCATATTAAATGTGGGCATATGTACCAAGTGGTACCTAGGGCGTAGTGGTTATGGGTGTATATATTAAGGCTTGGGCTTAGGAAGAGGTTATGGGTCGAATCCCACAGACTTTGTTTTTGGTGTGTTGGTTATATATATTTTCAATACATATTGATCTACCACTAAATTTAGCGGTGTCGCTAGAAGATATTTCAACTTGTTTCCAAAGTTGGTGTGGTCTGCCAGATTTGGCAGACCCGCCAATTTTTGTTTTCAAAATTCATTCACGGGTTGTCCTTGGGTGGTTCCCTCGTGCCATGTGGCAGCCCCTGATTAGGACACATGGAGGCTTCTCATTGTGCCACGCTGGCCCTTTCCAAGTCATCACACAATGACAGTGCCATGTTAGTCGTACAGACTGTACGGACTTCCACGTAGCATGATCTGACTAGTCCAAGGATCGGTCTGAAAATCCAATAATCAGGTAACACGTGGCAGCCTCTGGTGTTGTCACATCATCATGTTGATGTCAACATGCCACATGTCACTTCCCTGCTCTTCCACATGTGTTGTACGGATGATGATGTCAACCGTACGAATGTTGACGTCGGAAATACGGATGATGACTCATCTCGTCTTGATTGGGCTAGGTTGACCAAACTTTGACCATGAATATCTTTCAATGTGTAACTCCGTTTGACGATTTGTTTGCACCATTAGAAATATTGTGACGCGCTCTTTGCGATCATGCCATTTTCAATGAGTTTTTGGAACTTTGAATTTTTTCCCTTTCTCTATCTATTGGAGCCACTCTGAGCGTTCTGAGTTATTCTTAGCCTTCTCTGGATCCTTTTTGGATCAAGTGAGGACTATAAAAAAAATATGATTGAGAACCTCACTCTAAGTGGCAGCTACATGAGACTCGTTGGTAACCCAATAGCTAGGATAACTAGGGAGGTCAAAAAGGCTATAAAATATTCCAACTTAGATCAATTAAACACGTTGGTAACCCAATAGCTGGGATAAATAGGGAGGTCAAAAAGGCTATAAAATATTCCAACTTAGATAAATTAACCAAGAAATGGTTGCTTCCCACCTGCGATATAACTCCTAGGATCTATGGTCTTCCAAAAATTCATAAAGAATGTGTTAGCGATTAAGCTTGTCATGTTCTGGTGGATGGTGATTTTGGCCTAGGTTTGTGATTTTGCCTGTCTTTTCCCACCTTTTGTGCAGACCCGATCATAGATTTATCTTCCTGACGTATATTTTCCTTTGTTCTTTTCTTTCATCCTTTGGTCGACTGGTTTTCCTTGTCGAAATTTTCCTGAGCAATATCGGCCCCAAGCTTTTATGTTCCTCCTATGGCCGATTACTTCTCTTTTTTCCTCTATTATCGAGTCTTTGTTTTTTCCCAAGTCCTAGTCGTGTCGTCCAAGTCTTAATTGTTGCAGGTCACAGCACTGAGAACGGTCTTATATGGAATCAAGCGAGTGCGGGAATCGGGATTTCAAATGTTGAGAGATTATGCATCAAGGATCTCAAAATCCCGATTTGTGAAGGGGAAGATCTAGGTCGTTCATTTGTGAGAAGCAGAGGGTCGTTGATTTGACTTCGACGATTTCGGGAATCGAGAGTTCAGGTTTCTCGTCGACAACTACACCCATAGACCGAAGCCCGGAAATAAGAAATCTTGATTTCATGATTTTGTGAATTGGAGGTTTCCCAGGAGCAGTATCTCTTTCTCCTGAAACGCGAAATCACGAAAGCTCCCAGAAATTGGGCCCACTGTCCTAGTGCCCGGTCACAAAGGAAGCAGGTCCAAGAAAAGGGGTTAGCTCTTGTTGCATAGTTGGTATTTCGTATTGTCAAGGGAATGATTGTGGCCGTCCATTTTGAAGCGAGTCTGACCACCGATCTCAGCGATCGTTTCGTGATTTCAAGCATCGTGATAATGAAGCCAAGATGGGGTGAAAACTCTCAAAATGAGAAACCCCGAAACATCATGTAGGACAAGCGTGAGGTCACGGCCCACAGTCACATGGGGTGGTTCAAAAGAGCCACGCCAAATGGGTCAAGAGCGTTTGTATTAACAGCAGAGGAAGGCAACATGGTTTCAAGGTGCCAAGTTTAACTCAGCAAGTCAGGATCATCGCTTAAGAGCATTCATGGACGTTTGGGCTCGTCCCGATCCCAATAAGGGCAGTTAATGAAGCATAAGAAGGTGGTTGAAGCCTTGTTTCAACCATAAATAGGAAGCATGCAAGCACCGGTCGTGGAGGAAGACTATCATCCCAAGGTCACCCTATCATGAAATTTTCCTGCAAAACCCATACTATCTTAGATTTGCGTCTGACAAAGGAAAGCATGTGCAGTCTGACAGAAGGAGAAGAAACACAAAGCTTTGAATGCAGGGGTCCAATTGCATCCCTGGGGGACGTTAGCAGTTCTGAGTATATATACTCATGTTTTATATTTTGTAAGTGTCGATGGTTGCACGGAGTCCCGATTGTAAAGATTTAGTAAAAGCCTCTGGTTCTCTTGTTATGTTATGTATTTGAGACTTCTTGTCTAATGAAAGTTAGTTTCATTTTCATCTCTTTGTAATGGTTGTATTAGAACACTCGGGTATGGAAGATCTAGTCGAGGATAGTTGTGTTTGTGTGATGTATGTTTGATCACAGTGACACCACTGTCAGTTTTAATCAGTTCCCTGTGTTGCTTTCCTTCCAACACTGAATGACCCGGGCATGGACGATCCAGTCGGGAAATTACCATTGAATTGTGATGTATGATCGATTTCAGTTCATGATAATTTCATTTAATTCCCTGTAGCTCTGAGCCAAGAAGATCTTGTCTTTTGAGTTCTCTTCTCCTTTGGCTGCCAAAAGACCAGACGTCCACAACAGACCACTTCGTCTTCTTTAGGTTCTTCCCCCTACTCACCACTATGAAGCAAATCACTGACTGAAGTTAGACTAAGACCTCACTTGTCTATGTATGCCAACCCAGTTTTCTGAATTAAATCAATATAATCTTGAGACTATGTCCATTAGACCACCCTTAAATTTATTCATTGTGACATACAAACTGATGGGTATTGGGCTTACCTCTGCCAGAATCCAGAGGTGACTTTTGGTGCTAACATTTCTGGTGCCATTGTCGAGGATGAAGTTGAAGATTTTCCCTGGGATTGAATGACAAAGCTTACTAGTTCTGAAGGTCCATCCAAACTTAGTACATTAAACATTGAAATTGTGCACCTGGCGACTCCACTATGGTGACTCCATTGAGGCGGATCCACCAGCGAATCCATTGTTTTAGTTGTGGCTTCTAGAAGCAGACACACAAGGTCTACTCCACAGTTGCCTTTAGCAACACCTGAAGCTGACCCAGAGAAAATTGTCAGAAAGGGAAAGGCCCTCCGAGAAGGTACTTCTACTGTTGAACCAGGCATTTCTGATAATTTCCACTGTCCTTATTTAGAAACTCCAATTTTTGCTTCTCATTCCCCTGTTATACCTTCTGTTGGAGTTTCCTGAACTTTAAATTTTGGAAGTGTTCTTGTTGAGTTTTCCCCTCCTGGTCTGGGATTGGAGGGAGAAACCCTTTTCACTCCTCTCTCTCCTGAAATTGTATCGTGGTTTAGACCCAATGCGTCTGAAGATTTTCCCACCCCGGGCTTTACCACTCCTCATCCTTTTGTTGTTGTTGCAGACGGAGAAACCTCTTTTCCTTCGGGCCCTTTGGCATTTTCTTCGAATCCTTTGTTGCTTCCCTTTCCTCCCAAAGGCTCAGTCCCAGTATCTCCACTTCAAACCCCTTCTCCTCCTAATTATCCTCCACCTCATATCCATATGGTAGGTGTTAATCCCCCTAGAAACAAAATGGATGCCATAGTGGCTGCAAGATATGCCCCTCTAGTCCTACCTCAGCCAATGAATTCCCTCCCTGCTAAAGATTACCTAAACTATATGCCTAAGTTCACTGGAGATGAGGACATAACTGTTGAAGAGCACCTTGTTGCCTTCTACAGTTATGCAGACAATCTAAATATTGAAAATGAAGTTGTTTGGATGAGAGTCTTTGTCCAGAGCCTTGATGGTGAGGTTAGGAAGTGGTTTAGGGGATTAACCCCTGGATCTATTGCTGGTATTGAGGCTATAGATGATGGCTTCTTGAGACAATCGGGGGATAAAAAGGACTTTATGTATTATATCACAGAGTTTGGGTCCCTGAAGAGAAAAGAGGGAGAATTTGTTTATGATTTCTCCAAAAGATTCAATAAGATGTACAATAAAATCCCTATTGAGATAAAGCCTACATAAGCCTCTGCCAAAATCACTTATGCTAGTGCTTTTGACCCTGATTTATGCCTCCTGCTCAGGGAAAGATGAGCTACTTCCCTGGCTCATATGCAAGATGCATCCTTGGAAGTAGAATCCAATGTATTGGCAGTTGACAGACTTAGGAGAAAAGCCGACAGAGACAGATGAAGAGGAATATATGAGTCCTAAACCTCTGGTTCTTATGCATCCTACCCTCTAGTAGATGAATTAACCAAGATGGTGAAGTCCCTGTCTGCAGAAATGGAGAAGATGAAATTCGAAGGGAAGCAAGGTTATAAGAATGTCCCAAATACCGATAACAGATGCAGCTTCAAGAGGCCAAATAACAATGCTCCTCAAATTATGCCAAGGGAGTAGAGGGACAGAGATAGAAGCGATCAAAGAATCCAGACTCCCCTTCAAAATAACCTTGCTATTGATGAGGAAAGGGAAGAAGAGGAGCTTGACCCTAAAATTCACTGTATTGGATACACCTCCCCATTTCCCCTTTTGACTCAATCCGCATATGAGGAATCCCTCTTGAACAGTCAAATAAATGAGCTAAGAAAGGGAGAAAAGGCCAATACCAGTCCCAACAAATACAACCTCATGTCCAAGAGGAAAATAGAAAAGTCTGACATCCCTGCTTAGCCTCCCATATCAGGGAAGCCTACTAAGCATGCAGCGAATACCATTAAGGAAAAGAAATCTCAGAATCCCTCACCAACAGCCAAAGACCCTGTCCCATAGGTGAAAGAAATTTTGAAACCCCCTTCCTCCTTTAGCTTTGAGCATGAAATTCAGAAGATCATAATCCCTATCCCCCTGGCAGAGCTAGTCAAGCATGAAGACCTCAAAAGGTTCCTCTCTAATCTGTTGCAGCCCGAACCACCATGTCATTCCACAGACTAAGTAAACCTCCAAGACAAAAATCCTGCAATCATCTCAGGTCCTATGGTAGAAGAAAGAGATGATTCATCTCCTCCCTTCTACACATCCCTGAACATACATGACAAGGTGTTGCACAACTGTCTGATGGATTCAGGGGCTTCCCATAATCTCATGCCCAAAACTGTCATGGAATAATTAGGATTGGAAGTCACAAAGGATTATCATGATTTGTATTTTTTTGACTCGAGGAGAGTGAAATGTCTTGGGGTCATCAAAGATCTGGTGGTAACCTTGTTTCAGCTGCCCATGAAAAGTGTGGTCATGGATATCATGGTGGTTGATGTTCCTCCCAAGTTTGGTATGTTTTTGTCAAGATATTGGATAAAAAGACTTGGGGGAACCTTGCAGATGGACCTCACATATGCTACCATTCCAGTCTTTGGAGGGCAGCATAGGAGACTGTACAGAGAAGCTCAATTGGCCTACATTATCAGTGATGAAGCCAATCCTACCAATCATCCTATATTTTCCTTTGATATTGATTTGGGTTCCAGTCTATTGCAGATCACCGATGCTCCTAAGCACCCTCTTGAAATAAGAAAGCCTATTTCTCTCTGTGAAGATTCTCCTCCAATTACCTCTGTTTGGAAAATGTTCTTTGATGGAGCTTCTTCTAAAGAAGGTGTTGGTGTTGGGGTAGTTTTTGTTTCCCATGCTCAGGAAACCACATCTCTGTCGTACAAATTAGAATTTGAAGCTACCAATAATGTGGCAGAGTATGAAGCTCTTGTTTTGGCCTTAAGGGCTACAAAGGACATGGGGATTGAAGAGATATATGTGTTTGGAGATGTTGAACTGATTATCCAGCAGATCGGAAACATTTATCAGGCCAAACACCCTCAGCTTAGGAGTTACAGAAATGAAGCATGGGACCTCATTGACAGTTTTTTCCTAGCTTTCAACATATCTTTTATTCCAAGAGGAGAAAAAACTGTGGTTGATTCTCTAGTTGTTTCAGCAAGCAATTTTAGAGTTCCTTTGCCACCTAAAATCAGGTACGATGTAGAAGTGATATATAGACCCTCTATACCTGACAATGTCAAGCATTGGAAAGTGTTTGAATGTGATATTGAAATCAAAAGATTCATGGATACTGTTGATGAGTTTTCATCATTACATATTGATCAAGACCCTGATCCCGAAATAAATCCTCATACCTGTGCATTTCTGAACAAAATTGTTGACCATCATATTGTTCAGTTGCCCAACAATCACATTCCAAAAGGACTAGTTCCTTTGGAAAGATTATTTGACAAAAATGATGTGGCAGCAAAGGGAAAAATCTCAAATGATGATGTTGATGCAACGGAGTGCAACAATGGCACAGAGAAGGAGCCAAAGTTTGTCAAATTGTCAAGCAGCTTGACGGGAAAGCAGAGGGTCGAGTATGCTAAGTTATTAAAGGAATTTGTTGATGTATTTTCTTGGACCTATGAAGACCTCATAACATATGACACAGTTGTCATTGAACATAAGATTCCACTGAAAGAGGAAGCCAAACCATTTAGGCAGAAATTAAGACAAATAAACCATATGTTGTTTCCTATTATGGAAAGAGAGGTAAAGGCCCAAATCATCATACCCTTGAGATATTCAGAGTGGGTGGCCAACCTAATCTCGGTAAGGAAGAAGAGTGGGGAAATCAGACTTTGTGTCGATTTCAGAAACCTGAACAGGAGCTCAAAGAAAGACAACTACCCCTTGCCGAAAATGGAACACATATTACAAAGGGTAATTGGCCCATCAAGGATATCCATGATTGGTGGCTTTTCGAGCTACAATCAGATATCGGTCCTGCCTAAGGACAGAGAAAAAACGGCCTTCACCACTCCTTGGGGTATGTTCATGTATGCCAAAATGCCCTTTGGATTGATGAACGCAAGGGCGACCTTTCAGCAAGCAATGGATATAGCTTTCATTGGAGAAAGGGACAAGTTCATGGTCATCTATCTCGATGACATTACAGTTCTTATCCAGGTCTGGTATAGAGCACTGTGAGAATTTGAGAAGGGTGTTCCTGAAATGCAGAAAGTTTGGTCTCTCCTTAAATCCCAAAAAATATTTGTTTTCCATGAAGGAGGGAAATTTTTTGAGCCACATAGTATCAGTCAAAGGAGTCAAGATTGATCCAAGTCAAGTTGAAGCAATTCAAACCTTGTCACTCCCAAGATCTAACAAAGAAGTCCAATCTTTCCTGGGAAAAATTAATTTTCTGAGGAGGTTTGTTTCCAATTTTGTTGAGATGGAAAAGCTTATAACAGACATGTTGAGGAAGGGAAATGAAGTTAAATGGACTATTGAGTTTTGAAATTCCTTTGATCTGATAAAGAAGGCCTTGACTAAGGCACCTGTGCTTATCAGTCCCTATTACTCAAAGGATTTCTTTATTTTCTCATTTTCTTCATTTGACACTATAGCGGTTGTTCTGTTACAGAGGAATGTTGAAGGGTTGGAGCAGCCCATCTCCTTTTTCAGTCGGGCATTGAGAGATGCTGAGGTAAAATATGACTTGATGGAAAAGCAGGCCTATGCTTTGGTTAAATCTCTCAAGGCTTTCAGAGTCTATGTCCTGTAATCAAAAATCAATGCATATGTCCCTTCAACTGTCGTGAAGGAAATTCTCATTCAGTTGGACATAGATGGAAGGAGGAGTCGATGTATTGCCAAAATCCTCGAATTTGACCTGGAGATAAAGCCCACCAAATCTAATTGCAAATCCTTAGGGGTAAGCTTCATCAACGAATTCTCAGATAATCAGTAGGTTGAACTATATGATACAAATGCTCAGGAAAACCCCCCATTAGTAGGATGCCCTTGGTACAAGGATGTCATATATTTTCTACAAGAGTTGAGGCCCCCTGATGGCATGCAAAGGAACAAGGCAAGAGCTTTAAAGCTCAAAGCCATTAAAAATTGCCTTGTTTGTAAAAATTTATATTGGAAAGACCCCATGGGGGTACTTCTGAGATGTTTAGACCCACACGAAGCACAAAGGATTATGTCGAACTTTCATGACAGTTCATGTGGGAAACATCACTTCTGGAAAACGACAGCTCATAATATTCTCAGGGCTGGTTATTTCTGGCCCACTCTGGTCACTGATGTTTGCACAAAAGTTAGAGTTTGTGCGAAATGTCGGAAATTCTCAGGAAAGAAGCAGCTAAAGCCCCTGCCATTGAAACTTGTGATTGCTTCAGGGCCCTTCCAGCAGTGGGGCCTAAACTTCATTGGGGAAATTCATCCTACATCCAGCGGTCAGCATAGATGGATCCTGACGGCCACAGATTATTTTACCAAATGGATAGAAGCTATCACCACAAGGAGCGTGTCCCACAAGGTAATCATCAACTTTCTGGTGGATATCATAGCAAGGTTTGGTTGTCTGAGCAGAATTGTCACCGATAACGTTGTATCTTTCAAAGTTGAACCATTGATCTGATTCTATGAGTAGTTCAGAATTGTGTTGATCCACTCTACCCCCTACTATCCACGAGGCAATGGATTAGCAGAGTCCTCTAACAAAAGCCTCATTCAAAATCATCAAAATATTGTTAGAGGACAACAAGAAAGCATGGGATTCAAAGTTCAAATTTTATTTTTGGGCTGATAGAGTGACAGTTAAACAGTCCCTGGGCATCTCTCCTTTCCATCTTGTATATGGGACTGAAGCAATTTTTCCCTCTCATCTCGCCTTGATATTAGAAAATTTCTTCCAAGACTACCAGGAAGAGCCCGATGATATGATCGGGAGGATTCATTAGCTGGTAGAACTACAACAGACTAGAGATCAAGTGATGGGCAGAGCACATGACCGTCAGTAGAAAATCAAGCAGGCCTTTGACAGGGAGAGCAGAAAAGAGGATTTTTGGCTGGGAGAGCTAGTGCTCAAATGGGATGCACCCAGAAAAGACAAGGGAAAGCATGGTAAATTTGAGGCCCTTTGGATCGAACCCTTCAATATTTCTGAGACATTTCCCAATAATACTTATAGGTTACAGAATCTGGAGGCTGCTGAATTTTTTGTTGTCCCTATAAATGGGCACCTCTTGAAAAGGTTTTTTGTTTAAAAGTCGCAGTCGGCATCCCACCATTGTAAATATCGTTCTTGTTTTATGTTTATTCTTGTTTTAAATAGGAGACTCCATAACCCAAAGAAAGGTGTTGGGCTCCGGATTTATAACATTTTCTTGTTGATATTGTTTACTCTCCTGAAGTCTTTTGTTAATAAAATGGCTTTCTTTATGTGCTATTCATATTCCGTTACACATATATGTTCCATTGTATACAGAAATCATGAAGTACTTCCAAAACCACAAATGAGCGAAGAATTAAACTATAAATGCAATAATAATCCTCTTCTGCGGAGAATAGCTGAACTTTGAAAAAATGCAGGGTGTTGGCTTGTAGTGGATAATACTTATGAGTATTTTATGTATGATGGGTTGAAACATACTTGTGTAGAGGCTCCACACATTATCAATGTATTCTCTTTTTCTAAAGCTTA
>ML789476.1:691396-713781 GCA_009831015.1 Picea engelmannii | reverse complement strand
ATTGATTTAATAGAACAGAAATAACATTTCATTTGATTGTAACAGAGGGTTTAGCATTTCAAGATTCAAGTTTAGATGTTATCTTTTTCAGCCATTGATTTCATTTTTTAGTTCAGACTGCTTAACATTCAGGAACTAGCCTGTATATCTCATGAGATAGAGAAGTTTCCTTTGTATACAGTAGAGGGTTTCATTGCATTATATAATAGAAGGTTGTTGAGTTGTGTGGAGTAATAAGTAGCAGAATCTTAATTGTTTTCAGTCATCAGTGTGCAGTAGACCTTTTACATGCATATACAGAGCAGTTTTATGAAGTTAGTACAGGTTAGTACAGATTAGTGCAGAACGAGTGCAAGTCAGTACAGAGTAGTGCCGAACAAAGTAGAGTACAGTAGCTTCTTTCAGCAAGTTTCTTTTAGCAGTCCAGAGATTAGTTTGGCATCCTTTAAACCCCCTCTTCAGCCTTGCATTTCCTATGTTGGTTCCTCTAAGTCTACCTTCCCGGGTTGACAATTAAATGTTGATTTACATTATATATATTCAGCTCGACAAAAGGCACTGGAGTTGCCCATTCTTGGAAACTCGCAGGGAGCATGCCATCCCCCGTGGAGCCAAATGTTAGCAATTAAGATTTTCATGTTCTGGTGGATGGTGATTTTGGCCTAGGTCTATGATTTTGCTTGTTTTTTCCCCCCTTTTGTGCAGACCCGATCATAGATTTCTTCTCCTAGCGTATATTTTCCTTTGTTGTTTGCTTTCATCCTTTGGTCGACTAGTTTTCCTTGTTGAAATTTGCCTGAGAGATATTGGCCCTGAGATTTTTTGTTCCCCCTATGGTCGATTACTTCTCTTTTTTCCTCTATTACCGAGTCTTTGTTTTTTCCCAAGTCCTAGGCATGTCATCCAAGTCTTCATTATTGTGGGCCGCAGCACTGAGAGTGGTCTTATATGGAATCAAGCGAGCACGGGAATCGTGATTTCAAATGTTGAGAGATTATGCATCAAGGATCGTGAAATCCTGATTCGTGAAGGGAAAGATCTAGGTTGCTTGTTTGTGAGAAGCAGAGGGTCGTTGATTTGACTTCAATGATTTCAGGAATTGGGAGTTCGAGGTTCTCATCTACAAGTGCACCCATAGCCCGAAGCCCTGAAATGCGAAATCTCGATTTTGTGATTTTGTGAATCGGAGGTTTCCCAGGAGCAACATCTCTTTCTCTCGAAACGTGTAATCGTGAAAGCTCCCAGAAATTGGGCCCATGGTCCTAGCGCCTGGTCACAAAGAAAGCAGGTCCGGGAAAAGGGGCTAGCACTCGTCGCATAGTTGACATTTCGTATTGTCAAGGGAATGATCATGGCCGTCCATTTTGAAGCGAGTCTGACCACCGATCTCAGCGACCGTTTCGCGAACGATATTGAAGCCAAGATGGGGTGAAAACTCTTGAAATGAGAAACCCTGAAACATCATGTGGGACAAGCGTGAGGTCACCGCCCACAGTCACATGGGGCAGTTGAAAAGAGCCACGCCAAAGGGGTCGAGAGTGTTTGTATTAACAGCAGAGGAAGGAAACAGTCACATGGGGCGGTTGAAAAGAGCCACGCCAAAGGGGTCGAGAGAATTTGTATTAACAGCAGAGGAAGTAAACATGGTTTCAAGGTGCCAAGTTTAACTCAACAAGTCAGGAGCGTCACCTAAGAGAATTCATGGACGTCTGGGTTCGTCCCGATCCCAATAAGGGCAGTTAATGAATCCGAAGATGGTGGTTGAAACCTCATTTCAACCATAAATAGGAAGCATGGAAGAACCGGTCGTGGAGGCGGGCTCTCAACCTAAGGTCACCCTTTCATGAAATTTTCTTGCAAAACCCATACTGTCTTAGATTTGCGTCTAACAAAGGAAAGCATGTGCAGACTGGCAAAAGGAGAAGAAACGCAAAGCTTTGAATGCAGGGGTCCAATTGCGTCCCTGGGGGTAGTTATGAGTATATATACTCATGTTTTATATTTTGTAAGTGTCGATGGTTGAGTGGAGCTCCTGATTGTAAAGCTTTAGTAAAAGCCTTTGGTTCTCTTGTTATGTTATGTATTTGAGACTTCTTGTCTAATGAAAGTCAGTTTCCTTTTCATCTCTTTGTAACGGATGTATTAGAAAACTCGGGCATGGAAGATCTAGTCGAGGATAGTTGTGTTTGTGTGATGTATGTTTGATCACAATGACACCATTGTCGGTTTTAATTAGTTCACTGTGTTTCTTTCCTTCCAACACTGAATGACCCGGACATGGATGATCTAGTTGGGCGATTACCATTGAATTGTGATGTATGATTGATTTCAGTTCATGATAATTTCATTTAGTTCCTTGTATCTCTGAGCCAAGAAGATCTTGTCTTTTGAGTTCTCTTCTCCTTTGGTTGTCGAAAGACCAAACGTTCACAACAGACCACTTCGTCTTCTTTAGGTTCTTCCCCCTACTCACCCCTATGCAGTAAATCACTGACTGAAGTTAGACTAAGACCTCACTTGTATATGTATGTCAACCTAGTTTTCTGAGTTAAAGCAATATAATCTTGAGACTATGTCCATTAGACCACCCTTAAATTTATTCATTGTGACATACAAATTGATGGCAACTGGGCTTACCTCTGTCGCAATCCAGATGTGACTTCTGGTGCTAACAGAATGAATCCCCTTCAAATTGGTTGTCAATACCATAGGTTCTCCTACTTATCAACTAGTGAAATATGTGGCGAATACTCTAGGCCCCTTGGTTGGGGCACAACGGATTCGTTTATTAAGGATTCTTATCACTTTGTAACAATCATCAAGAATGAAAGAATGGAACCTGGTGATATCATCATCAACTTTGACGTGGTTTCCCTTTTCACAAAAATACCCCTTGGTGAAGCCATTTGGATTATCAAGGAAGTCAACGACCTTGAAACCACCAAATAGAATAAGTTTTCCTTTGATCAACCTTATTCAACTTCCAAGGAGTATTCTACAAACAAATGAGCGACATAGCACTGGGGTCTCATCTTTTCCCCATTGTGGCCAACCTATTTATGGAAAAGTTTGAAGAAAGGGCACTAAACACATACCCCATGAAACCAAAGAGATCGAAAATTTGTGTGGATGACACTAATGTGGTATGGCCTCATGGAAGGGATGAACTCAACAAATTCTTCGAGCACCTTAATGGCCTCTCAGATGACATCAAGTTCACCATGGAGTTGGAAGAAAACAATAGCATCCCCTTTTTGGATGTATTGATTCTCAAAAAATAGGATGGCTACCTGGGACATCAAGTCTATAGAAAAAATACGCATAATGAGAGATATCTACATGCAATTTCTCATCACCATCCCACTCAAACTATGGGAGTTCTAAACACCCTATCTAGGCAAGCTATTAGGATATATGGTGATGAACACTTAGATCAAGATCACCTTACCAAGGTGTTCAAGAGAATAGGATACAAGAATAGAGACAATAGAATGTCAATCAACAAATCCATGGAAAGAGCAGGAGGTGAGCCACGTTCTAGAAACAATCACCCTGGCAAGACATCCTACCTCCCCTACATCAAAGAAGTCACTGATAATATTTCCAAAGTCTTGAGGAGGAAAGAAATTATGACCTCTTTTAAACCATTAGAAATTGGAACACAAAATACAAGGTCAGTTAAAGACATGTCAGACCACTGCCAATTTCAAGGAGTATATAAGGTTATTAACTCTTGTGGTAAATGTTACATATGGGAAACATGATGATCCTTTCAAGTAAGGATCAAAAAGCACGGAGTTGATATCATGAATGTATGCACACACACCTTAGCCTTAGTCAAGCATTCAAATGTAACCAAGCATCATGTGTGTCTAGAAGACACTAAAATCTTGGTCAAATACGATCACTACTACAAGCGCAGGATTAGGGAAGTTATAGAAATCATTAAACACACTAACAATTTTAACAGGGATGGAGGTTTAGAGATTAGTGAGAATTGGTTTCCGCTAATCAAAAATAGAATAAATGGGTAATGTGAGGTAAGTATCTTCCTTCCCCTTTCTCTTTAGTCTTTCTTTCCCTCTTCCCCGTTTTATTTATCCAGACTTTGTCCTCTCTCTATTTGTGCTCTAACCCGATATTAATAATATTTTATTAATATGATTTCCATGGTAATAACTTAGTATTAATAATACTTTATTAATTTGTATTTATAATATTTATACTTTAATAACTCTTAAGGTTATATATAACCTAAGTGTTAATAATTCCTTAGTCCTATATTATTGTTGTACTTTTTATTAACTAACATTTTTAATCTGGTATTATTATTACTTTAATGATACTTTAGCACTATGCTATTAATATTTATACTTTATACAATTTACTTATTATACCTTAAGTTAATAACCTAACACTATTATATTACTATGATATTATAGTAATTTAATATCGTTATATAGCTTAGTAAGATTTTTAAGGTCCTATGTAATTTAATATTAATAATACTAGATTACAAATTATACGTTATTATATATATTAATAATAACCTAGTACTAATTAATGCCTTATTAAAAACTTCAATAATACCATAACCTAGTATTATAGTTCTTCAATTTCATAGTATACTATTATAGAACCTTTTATAGTATACTATTATAGTATTTTAATATGATTGTAACCTAATATATTTATATACTTTAATATCATTGTAACCTAATATCTTTATATACTTTAATATCATTGTAACCTAATATTTGTATATACTTTAATAAGCTTTCCTATATAAACTAGTATTATTAATACTAGGTTTCATATTATATTATAGTTTATTATATATATTAGTAATAACGAGGGGTGGAGATTGAGGGTGAAATGGGTTGTGAAAAACCCTGGTCATATCTCACTAGGTCATTTTATTTTTCCGCTTGCAGTTGTCTGTGGTTTTCTAGCACCCCCCTAATGGTCTTCAGTTTGTTACGTCAATTCACAACCCCCAAAATTTTAGGTATGACAGAAGAGGAGGAGTTACTAGACTATTCGGAGGATCCGATGGAGGGTTGGCTCACTTGGTGTGGGTCAGGTATTCAACATTTTGGGACTGACTTATCTGCTAGTGTCGCAAAATGTGGGTCGAGAGCGGGGATGTTTTCTAGGAGGGAGTAGGACCGATCTGGCCCTAGCTTGGCGAGGCTTGGACACACTTCTATATCAGAGTCCCCTTCTAGTTTACGTCTGGAAGTGGCTTTGGGTTCGGCAGGTGCGTCGGATATTCCTTTCCCATGGAAGACCTCAAAGGATAACACCGAGGCGGGTGTGTGGGGCCTCTCTTCTTGGTATGGCTCTCTTATTTTTTGTTCCTTTCTCTTCCTCAGAATCTTCTATTTTTTTTTGTCAAGGGGACTATAACGGGTTTGAGCTTGGAACTATTGTCCCTCTGTCATTTTGGGCACAACCCTCTTCATCTCACCCTGTGAACCAGTTTCCCATTCATTATTACGTCCTAGAAAAAAAAACCTCCCTGTCGGCTGGACCCGAGGTTGGTGGTTTAGTTTCTAGAACATTTATTAGCGCTCCCCGACATCACAGAACCAATGAAATTAGTATGCCACAGGAAGGAAACTCAGTCGAATAGGGATCCATGGGTGAAAGATTGTAGGGAAAAAAAAGGAATAGTGGAGGAAAATCGGGAGCCCCGCTCAATCTGGTTCTTGGGAAAGATATTTATATCCCAATGACAGTGGATATGGAAAATCAAGCAGTGGTTGGCAAGCTAAGAGGTCGAAAATTCGGAGTCAAGATTTTGAAGGAATTGGTAGGTTGTGTTTGGGTTCAGGAGGTCTTTGTACTCCCTGAGGTGACGACTTTAGCCAAGGGCGGGATTTTCTTTAAATTCTGAAAATAGAAGGATGAAGAGAGGGTTCTATAAAAACCATGGTTTCTAGATTCGACACCTCTGCTGCTAAAGAGGTGGACGCCTCTTTTTGATGCAAGTAAGGAACAATTGAATGTTATGTTGATTTGGGTTCATCTTTTGGGCCTGTCGTTCGAATTTTGGAATGAGCTAAGTTTTAAGGAGATTGGAAATGTGTTGGGAACATTCATGGATAGAGATATGTCCTTCAGAGAAACAGGTAAAATTCCTATAGCTCGAATTCTGGTAGCTTTGGATGTTAGAGTCGGTTTGGCAGAAGAATTGGTTTTGATAAAGGAGGAAATATGTTTTCATCAAATATTATATTATGAATGGATACCTTTCAGGTGTCGGCGATGTCACAAGCATGGGCACAATGCTAGTCAATGTGTCTTTCCCTTTCGACCCCGTAATGCAGGTCACGCTACTCCCCCCTCTAAGAAGCGAGCAGAACCATTGGAAGTAAAGTACCATGATTAGGCCTCCTCTAGTTCCCCTGGTTTGGTGGTTTCAGCCCCGAAGGAGACTCGACGAGAGAAGGGGGAAAACAAAGAAGTCTTGGTTCTACAACAAGTGAATAAGAAGGGGAAAAGATTTAATGAAAAAGAGACTCTAGACTCTCAACTGTCCCAGGTGACAAAGGAGTTTTTACAAGATCATACTTCTCATTTTAGTATGCTTTTCCCCCCCTCCACCTTTAAATTTTTGTATGCATTATTTATCTCTTTTGGGTAAAGATTAGCTTGGGTATATAAAGACTTGCAAGTGCCCCCTCCGCCCCTTTCTCCATTTCTACAGTCCTCTGAGGCCTCTTTTCTTCCATGATATCCTTCCTAATTCCATATTACATCTCCTCTCCCAACCCCCTGCCCTAACCCCAACTCTTCCCTGGACTCTTCCTAGACTCAGAAGAGGATGGAATAGTCTATCAATTGCGAAATCACCCCATTTTAGACCCTGGGTGTGAGAAAGGACTTGGGAAAAATCCTCCTCCCATACAAGGGGGAAAAGGGAGGGGAAGGAAGTTCCATTTGTTGAAGGCTCAGAATAAATCCTTAGCTGATATTGAAGCTAGGAAGCAAAAATCGATTTTTGGGGCACTTAGAGCATCGACGCATGCCCTAGGAGGGTTTCCCTAATGAAAATACTCTCTTTCTATTATATGGATTTGATAGGTTCCCTCAAAATAACTTACCTCTACATGTTGGTGGATTCAAACGAACCAGACATTATGATGTTACAAGAAACAATGGGTGAGGAAGTTTTGATCATTCCCCGGCTTTGCTCCCTACTCAATACATGGGAGTTTGTAGGCCCAGATGCTACGGGGTGCTCGGGAGGTCTATCCATTGGATGGAACCCCAAAACTTTCAAATTTATAATTTCTTGGGGTTTTGAATCTGGACTTGGTCTAAACATCCTCTCTACAGAGACTGGTTCATAGGTAACAGGCTTAAACTTATATGGTCCTTACTAGTAAAGGGACCCTTTTTTAGAGGCTCTAGGCCAGAAATCCTTCTTGAAAAGTGAAAATCTTATCCTGGGTGGGAACCTAAATTTTTCTCTTAGGGAGGATGAATCCTGGGGTCCAAGGGCTCGACTGGATCCTTTGACATATTTTTTCAACCATATGTTAAGGCGAATGAAATTGATTGATATTCCTCCCATAATACTATGCTCCACTTGGAGAAATAAAAGGGTGGGAGAGGATAGTGTCGATAAATGTTTGGATCGTTTTCTAGCCTCTGAAACTTTAGTAAAGGCTTGTACTCATATCAGGCAATGGGTTGGATCAGGGGGGGTCTCAGATCACTCCCCAATCTTCATGGAAATTGCTCTATGTCCCCGGAAACCTCCCATCCCTTTAAAGTTCAACTCGGAGTGGTTAAAGGAGGAGGGTTTCCTATCCCTTGTCAAGGAGCATTGGATTCCTTATGATGCAACTCTAGGAGATAGAGTAGGAGTCAAGTTCATGGAAAATATTCGAAGAGTGAAGAAAGCCACTTTGGAATGGCAGCGAATCAAAAAACAACAAGATGCACAAGATCTAATTGATATCGAAGCTACATTGCAGACAAACTATGATTCAGTGGGATGGGGATACAGTTCGGTTGAATCTAAGGAAGAGATACTAGCCCTAGAAAAAATCGAAGGCATATTTTGGAGGTTCAGGAGGAAGAATGGTGCCTAAAAAGTTGGGCATTGTGGCTGGAAAAGGGGGATGATAATGTTGGTTATGGAGCCTGATTATCTTCTTTATTCAGAGGCCTTCGTTTTCAACCATTTTTATACCCCATGAAGACTTTACACCCTGGAAGAATGTACACTCCTCGATGCAGAGGAGTGCACGGGGGGCTTTCCCCTCTTACGGGGTCCCGGTACAAGTGGGCCCTTGGTGGGGGTTCGAGAAACAGTTTTCCCCGATGGGGGTTGAGGGGAAAATACCCCGAAGGGAAAATTTCCTTGTAAATGTATATTGTAATTTCATAGTAAATTTGGACCGTTCATTATAAGGTCGTGGATTTGATGGTAGAAGTTATGTTAGGGTTTTTTTCCTTAGAAGGCAACCCTCTTTTATGAGGGAAATGTATTGCGGCTATGTATCATCAAGAATATTGTATTTTGAGTGAGGACACTGTGAGAGAAAGAAGAGGAAGTTACAGCGGGTGTGTTGTAGGTTGTATCCCTTCATTTTTGGGATAATAATAAAAGAAGGACCTGGAAATTTCTCTAGTGGACGTAGCCCACACTGGGTGAACCACGTATATTTGTGTCTCTATTGTATTGTGTATATTTTGTGTTTTATTTCCACAATTGTTTTTATTTTATTGTTCTGCGATCTTGTTTTTCTAACAACTAGTATTAGAGCGAAAGGTAACTCACAGGAAAAGAGGGTTCATGGTTTGAGTGGGAGAAATGGTGGGAGATGGAAATTTTAGGGTCAAGAAATTTAACGGCCAAAGCTACCAGTTATGGAAGATGCATATGGAAGATTATTTATATCGGAAGGATCTATTCCTACCATTAGGTGGAATAGAAAAGAAGCCGACGGCCATGAAGGACGAAGAATGGGAGGTTCTTGACAGAAAGGCACTAGGAACGATACGATTGAGCTTGGTGGCATCAGTGGATTTAAATATTTTGAAAGAAAAGACAATGAAGTTGTTGGTGGACGCATTGGATAAATTGTATGAAAAACCCTCGACGTTCAATAAGGTATTTCTAATAAAGAGATTATTTAATATGAAGATGTCAGAAAGTGGGTATGTTGCAAATAATATGAATGAATTTAATACGGTTACTAATCAACTAAGTTCTGTAAAAGTGGACTCTGATGATGAGGTAAGGGATCTTCTAATCTTGTGTTCATTACCAGAAATTTGGAATGTCTTGGTCATGGATGTAAGTAACTCTGTCTCTGGTTCAAACACTTTAAAATTTGATGATATTGTTGATGTTATCCTTAGTGAGAAAATGCGACGGAAAAGCACTGGTGATACATCAGGTAATGTGTTAAACATGGAGAACAGGGGAAGACAAAAGGATAGAGGAAAGAGCTCAGGGAACCACGGGAATTCTAGGAAAGGTAGATCCAAATATGGACTTGGAAAGATAGAGTGTTGGAATTGTGGGAAGAAAGGACATATGAAGAAAGACTACGGAGCTCCAAAGAAACAAAGAGATGGACAGCGGGAGAAAAATCGGGAAGCAAATGTAACAAGTAATGTGTTAAAACATTATTTGATTCTTTCTGTAGATAATATTTATGAGTCTTGGGTAGTAGATTCAGACACTTTATTTCATGCCACACCCCATAGGAAACATTTTCTAGATTATGTTCAAGGTGAATTTGGACAGGTTCATTTGGGTGATGATGCACCATGCAAAATTGTTGGAATGGGAAAGGTAAAAATAAAGAAAAGGAATGGAAACCAATGGTAGTTTAAAGAGGTAAGACATGTTCCATATCTAAGGAAAAATCTAATTTCAACAAGGCAATTGGCAAGTGAAGGTTCTATATCTATATTTACAGATAAGGTGTGGAAGGTCACCAAAGGATCATTGGTGATCGCAAATGGAGAGAAGATAGGTACATTGTATTTATGTACTGGTAATACTGACTATTCTATCTCTTTAGCTTCTACAGGAGTGGATACATCATTGTGGAATCATAGGCTTGGACACATCAGTGAGAAAGGGATGCAGATACTTCACAAAAGAAATTTGTTTCCGGATCTTAAACAAATTTATTTGGATTTTTGTGAGCATTGTGTTTATGGAAAATGGAAGAGAGTTGTATTTCTCAGAGTCGGAAAAGAAAAGAAGAGTGAAAGTTTAGAGCTTGTGCATACATATGTATGGGGAATAGCTCAGATATCATCTCTTGGTGGCTCTTGTTATTATGTTACTTTTATATATGATGCAACTAGAAAAACTTGGGTTTATTGCATTCAAAAAACATCTGATGTTTTTGATACTTTTAAGAGATGGAAAGATTTGGTTGAGAATGAAACAAGAAAAAGGTTGAAGTGTATCAGATCAGACAATGGAGGTGAATGTTGTAGCAAGGATTTTGATGATTACTGTTCATACCATGGAATTCGTAGAGAGAAGACAGTTCCAGGAACACCACAAGAAAATGGTGTGTCAAAAAGGATGAACAAGACAATCATGGATCGTGCAAGGAGTATGAGATTGCATGTTGGTCTGCCCTTACAGTTATGGGAAGATGTTGTAGATATTGTTGTTTATTTAATAAACAGAGGACCTACAAACTCTTTGGATGGTAGAATTCCATAGGAGGCATGGACGTGTAAAAAGGTAAACTGTTATTTTTTGAAGACTTTCGATTGTGAAGCATTTGTCCATATTGATAAAGAAAATAGAACAAAGCTTGAGGCAAGATACAAGAAGTGTACATTTATTGGATACAGTGTTAATGATTTTTGGTTATCGCTTATGGGATTATGAAAATCAAAAAACCATTAGGAGTAGAGATGTCATATTCAATGAGAAGGCCATGTACAAAAATCAGTTGCAGGGAAAAATACAAGAAAAAGGAAAACCAGAATACACAGTGCTTGATGAGATAACTGAAAAATAAATTCCAAAGGTACCAGAAAATCAAAATGTTCAACAACAGGAGCAACATGTACCTCAAACTCCTACAAGTGTTTTTATAATATCTACCAGGTTAAGTAGACCCCATGAACGATACTCTCCTTCATTATATTATTTATTGTTGACTGGTTCTGGTGAACCAGAATGTTATGAAAAGGAAATGCAGGTAGACACTAAAAAGAAGTGGGAGCAAGGCATGAAAGAGGAAATGGATTCCCTGGTAAATAACCAGACTTGGGATTTGGTTAAGTTGCCTGCAGGAAAAAGAGCATTGCATAATAAATGGGTTTACAAGTTGAAGGAAGAATATGGAGGCAAAAAGCGATACAAGGCTAGACTTGTTGTAAAGGGGTTTGCACAAAAGAAAGGTATAGATTTTGATGAAATATTTTCTCCTATTGTTAAAATGAATTCAATTAGGACTAGTTTAAGTCTTGTCGCCGTAGAAGATTTTCAGCTTGAACAGTTAGATGTAAAAACATATTTTCTCCATGGGGATTTGGAGGAAGAGATTTATATGTAGCAGCTACAGGGGTACGAGGTCAAAGGGGAGGAGAATTTGGTATGCAAGTTGAAGAAGAGCTTGTATGGCCTAAAGCAAGCTCCAAGGCAATGGTATTTGAATTTTGATAGATTTATGACAGAACAAGATTATAGTAGATATCATTTTGATCACTGTGTTTATTTTAAAAGGCTAGAAATTGGAAGTTATATTATCTTGCTATTGTATGTAGATGACATGCTTGTTGTAGGGTCTAGTAGGCAAGATTTAAATGTGCTCAAGAAGAAATTAGCTAATTCATTTTCGATGAAGGATTTGGGTGTTGCAAAGAAAATCCTTGGTATGACAATAACAAGAGATAGGAAAAATCGCAAATTGGCATTGTCTCAAGGTGAGTACATAGAGAAGGTGTTGGAGAGGTTTAGAATGCATAATGCAAAACTAGTTATTACACCTTTGGCCATCCATTTCAAATTAAATAAGGAAATGTGTCCCAAGATACCGGAGGAGATAGAATACATGTCCAGGTTCCCTTATTCATCAGCAGTTGGCAACTTGATGTATGTGATGGTTTGCACAAGACCAGATATTGCACATGCAGTGGGAGTTGTGAGCGGGTATATGAACAATCTAGGTAAAGAACATTGGGAGGCAGTAAAGTGGATTCTCAAGTATTTGAGAGGTACTTGTACTCATGCATTATGTTTTGGAGGTTCAGAAACTTTTCTACAGAGATATGTTGATTCAGATATGGAAGGTGATAAAGATAGTAGGAGGAGCACCACAAGGTATGTTTTTACTATAGGTGGAATAACAGTAAGTTGGATTTTAAAACTGCAAAAGGTTGTTTCACTTTCAACAACAGAAGCAGAGTATGTTGTTGCTACAGATGCTAGTAAAGAAATGATTTGGTTACAGAGGTTTATGGAAGAATTAAGAAAGAAGCAAGAGAATAGCAGGTTGTATTTTGATAGTGAGAGTGTCATTCATCTTGTAAAGAACTCATCTTCTATTTGAAGACTAAGCATATACAGCTCAAGTACCATTTCATACGATCTGTCTTGGAAGATGGACATTTGAAGTTGGAAAATATACACACTAGCCAAAATCCTGCAAACATGTTAACAAAGGTAGTAACCAGGGAGAAACTGAGTTCCTACTCAGTTTCAGTTGGCCTTCAAGCATGAAGGTGAAAATGAGAAATTTTCCAGGTCCAAGAAATATCATAGTCCATCAAATACAGCAGCGGTGGAGTTGTTGAGATTATTCTCCAAGTGGGAGATTGTTGGTTGTGGAACCTAATTATCTTCCCGGTTCAGATTCCTTTGTTTTCAGTTGTGTTTATACCCCGTGAAGTATTTACACCCCGAAAGAATGTACACTCCTCCATGTGAGGGAGTGTAGGGGGGTTTGCCCCACCTGCAAGGTCCAAGTGTAAGTGGGCCCCTGACGAGGATTTAGGGGCGAAGCCCCCGAAGCAAAAATTTCCTTGTAAATGTATATTGTAATTTCATAGTAAATCATAACCATTCATTGTAAGGTCGCAGATCTGATGGTAGAAGTTATGTTAGGGTTTTTTTCCCTAGAAGGCAACCCTCTTTTATGAGGGAAATCTATCGTGACTATGTATCATCACGAATATTGTATTTTGAGTGAGGAGACTGTGAGAGAAAGAAGAGGAAGTTACAGTGGATGTATTGTAGGTTGTATCCCTTCATTTGTTGGATAATAATAAAGGAAGGACCTGGCAATTTCTCTGGTTGACATAGGCTACACTAGGTGAACCACGTATATCTGTGTCTCAATTGTATTGTGTATCTTCTGTGTTTTATTTCCGCACTTGTTTTTATTTTATTGTTCTGTGATCCTTTTTTTCTAACAGATAATACAAAGTTCTTCCAGGCTTATACTAAAGGAAGAAAGATGGTTAACACCATTTGGAGTCTTAAGGACTTAGAAGGAAGAAATATATCCTCCTTTGATGGAATAGATCGTATAGGTAAGGAGTAATTACATTCTCTGTTCAAAGCTGACCAAAAGGGATCAATGGTTGACATAGTGAGGATGGTTCTTTACTTCCACATATTTTTCGGTGAAGATGAAAACAGATCTCTAATAGAGGAAGTCATGGAAGAACTCAAAGAAGTGCTCCACAGTTTTTAGAAAGATAAAGTCACTGCCTCGGATGGTTGGACCATAGAATTCTTCATAGGTCTCTATGAGCTCATTGGGCCAACCATCTTACGGGTAGTAGAAGAATCTAGATCTGAGGGCCACATGCATGCTCCTTTCAACTCCACCTTCATTGCACTCATTCTTAAATATGATAATACTTCTTCCTTGGATGATTTCTGACCTATCTCTCTATGTAATTGCATTTACAAATTGATCTCCAAAATAATAGCAAGAAGATTCAAGGCCATCCTTTCAGATAATATCTTCCGCAAACAATTTGGTTTTTTGGAAGGGAGGAAAATTCATGAAGCTATTGGGGTGGCGTAGGAGGTGATGCATAGTGTGAAGTCTCGAAATGTGAAAGGGGAAATCTTAAAGATTGATCTTTCAAAATCCTAGGACCGGGTCAGTTGGATATATATTTGATTTCTTCTAACCCACTTAGGGTTTCAGGTTCATTTCATCAATTGGGTAATATATTGTGTAACATTAGTTTCTTTTGCATTTCTAATTAATGGTTCAGCCTCATCTTTCTTTCATGCAGAGAGGGGACTGAGAAAAGGATGCCCCTTATCTCTGCTTCTTTTTCCACTAATTGTGAAATCTCTCAACAGAGGCAAAATCTCGTGGTGAGTTCCAGGGTATTGCGAATCTCCAAATTTAAACATCACCCACCTCTTTTTTGTTGATGATGTCTTGATTTTATGCAACAGACAAAGGTGTGAATCCTAGAAGTTGTCTGATATCTTGGAACTGTTTAGAAAGGCCACGGGTATGAAGATAAATGAAAGAAAGTCCACCCTCTCAACTCACAACATGGAGGTAGAAGAACAAAGGAGTTATATGGACCTTTTCCTTTTTGAGCAACAGGAGTTGGAGAAAGGTCTCAAATATTTGGGATTCCAACTTAAGCCAAACAATTATAGGAAAGAAGATTGGAAATGGATTATATCCAAATTAGAAAAAAGGTTAAAAGCATGGAGATTTAGGTGGCTATCTCGTGCAGGCAAGTTGGTCCTTGAAAAATATGTCTTAGAAGCCATCCCAATATATTGGATGTCCTTAGCTTGGATCCCAAAAGGTGTCTTAGAAATAGCTAGGAAACTTTGTTTTAAATTTATTTGTGTTGGTACAAAGGATCAGTTTGTTCATCCCTGGGTTAAATGGAATGCAGTTGTTGTTCCAAAAACACTTGGAGGATTGGGGCTCAAAAACATTTATATTTTATCCAAGGCCCTAGCAGCTAAGTCAATATAGAGATTGATCGCTTTCGAAAATTTGTGAACTCGGGTGGTGTACTAGAAATATATCTTTCCGAAATCTATAGAGGAATGGATTCAATTTGAAAAAAAATTCAAATTGCACCATAATTTGGAAATCACTTATCCACTCTTTTTATGTAATTGGGGAAGGATTAGCATGGATAATAGGGAAAGGATCAAAATTCACAATAGGGGTAGACCTGTGGCCTGGTAGCAGAACTATCCATATTTTCCCTAATGATTTGGTGAAACATCTAAATAAAAATGGGATGTTCTTCCTAAACCAAATATTTGATCATGTGTGCTCATCTATTTGGGCTCAAGAGTGGAAATCTTGCAACCAGGTTGGGTTGGATGAACAATTTACATAAGTATGGGAAAACTAAACAAGAAGCCCCAAACATGCCCACGTCTGCATCACTGAAAAGGAGGATGAATTGGTCTAGTAGAACTCCCCTTTTTGGGAATACACGTCGAAACTCGGGTATACCCAGCTAATGATATATCTACATAAATAGGAGCATGTTTGCTAGTGGAAGGGGTTATGGAAGATAAAATTTCCCTTAGAAGCTCGCATTTTCATGTGGTGTATAATTAAGAATAAGATCCCCACCTAGGATAGAATAAAAAACCGGATAAAAGAATGGACATGTCGGTGCCCTTTATGTAAAGGAGATGAGGAGACTGGAGTGCATCTCTTCCTTATGTGCTCTTTTGCAAGACATATTTGGGAAGAGTGCTCGCGGGTGTTGGGATAGAGGTTTCATTGGCAAGGGAATTCAGTGGAAGAAGCCTGGAAAGACTATCTTGCCCATCCTCTTAATAGAAACATCAAGGCACTACCCTTAATTTTGAACTGAGGGATCTTGCTAGCCAAGAATGAAATGATTTTTCAAGACAAATCCTCAGTCCCGGAGCTACTAATCAGCCAACGATTGAGCATTCTAGAGCATTTCTCTCAAGAAAAGGGAGTTAGGAGAGGAAGAATGCTTCAGGAAGTCTCAGTTGATTCAAACAAGCCCTGGGATTTTTTGATGGAGCCTCACAAGAAAATAGCACTTGTTGTAGTGGAGGAGCAGTTTTGTTCCTTTCAAACACTCACCTTTTCAGACTCAAAATGGGGCTTGGCCCTGGCATGAACAACTTTGCAAAACTTTTGTCTATCAAACTGTTGTTGCTTTTTTCTTTGGAAAAAATGGTCCATTCTCTTAAGTTATTTGGTTATTAATTTTTGGTTATAAATTGGATTCGAAAATCTCAAAGATGCCAGAACATCATTTTTTGTCCCTTGCTTGAGGGAGTATTCAAAATTTTGGCCTCTTTTGACAACTACTCGTTCTGTCATGTTTATAGGGAATGCAAACAAGAAGCAGACTCTCTCTCTAAACAAGGCTTGAAAATGGTTGATGGGACATGGATGATCAAGGAAGACAAGCATGGTTCATTTTTTTTAGGCACAGGTCTTTTATGGATTTTTCGGACCACGGGGATGATGTTGTTTCATCTTGACACCGTCTTGGTATGATTGATACTAGATCACAGGGGGTGGATGTCTCCTGTTTTTTATTGCTCTCCTTTGTCCTGAGAAGCTTGAGTCTCTTCTCATCTTTTGTTCTTTTTTGTTCTATCAACGGGGACTAGTTATATATAGACCTATAGAGGATGTGGCTCGATGATATTTGTAACAGATTTTGTATACCACAAATTGGCAATTTTGTTGTTCTTCAGTATACGGTGATAGAAACAGGGGATGCTTCCTCATTTTTTTATTTTGACAAAGACATTAGTCTTTGGATTAGTTTTTTTTTCTCTCTTGAACTCATACATGCTAGGCATGTATCTACAAAATGTAAATTTCTTTTCTCCATCAGATGAAATAAGATTTACGGTTTTTTTCCTCAAAAAAATTAATAATAACGAGTATTAATAA
The DNA here is from genome assembly GCA_009831015.1 of Picea engelmannii. Taxonomy (NCBI): domain Eukaryota; kingdom Viridiplantae; phylum Streptophyta; class Pinopsida; order Pinales; family Pinaceae; genus Picea; species Picea engelmannii. Next base: position 696,877 of record ML789476.1, on the reverse strand, counting down.
TACCTCATTAAATACTTTAATAATACCATAACCTAGCATTAATAACACTTTAGTAAATACTTCCCAAAGGGGTTGGATCCAATGGTGGAAAGCGAGGAGTTTTTCACCGTTGGGCAAGGTTCAATTCTCGTGAGGGCTTTACCTGGAGCCATGGGGGCACCTTGAGGTAGTGGTCGAACGTGTGGTTGCACCCAGAGATACTATATTAAATGGTATCATGACCTGTGCACACATAAGTGGATCAAATCCCATCCCCATGTCCTTCAAATTTTGGTTCCCGGAGGTGTAGGACAGTCGGTGACGAAGTGAGTTGTTAAGGCACTCCGTGATGTTAAAGTCATTGGTTCGAAACCTACGGGGATAAAAAATCCATCCATGTTAAGGGTTGGTGTGGCTTAGGTCGGGTGTGATCCCCGGGTGATTTTGACGGCTTAGATGCCCCTGAGTTGCGGTTTCTTAGCCACGGGTTAGTCCCACATGTCACGAACAAACTAACAAACAAAAAAAGCACTTTAGTAAATACTTTAGTAAATACTTTAGTATTGTATTATTAATATGCTTTTAGCCTAGTTTTAATAATATTATTATGGTATTATCATTAACTATTATACGTTAACATTAATAACTTTAATATTGTAGTATTTTAATATTTATTTTTATTTTTATAGTTTTTAAGGTTCTTAGTGATCCAGATTTTATAAGCAGAATGAAATGAACACAGATTTTTAAAATATGCTTAACACAGAATAACAGAGATACATTAAAAATGGTTTTCTATTCAATAAGGAAATAAGCTGAAATTGTAAAATGTAGCGGAAAACAAGCTTATTGGAATGGTGGCGACTTATATCTGAGAAGAGATGTGATGGTTGCACTCTTTCACAAGATGGTTACAATGAAGCTCTGAAGGCATTTTACAATAAAAAGGAATGTAAAAACCCTAGACATCCAAAAACCTAACCCTATAAGATGAAGCGCCAATAGTCATGTGGGCCCCGTTTGGATAAGTTAGTACATCAACTTCTCGGGGTCGTAACTTTTTCATACGATCTTCGTTTTAGGCGCACGATAGCCCGTTGGAAAGGTCTAACCAAGAAGAAAAAATTTCTAATGGCCCAGTTCAATGCCTTTTCCTGTCATCTGGGCCCCAAATCCAAAAAAAAGTCGGTTGGGGCCTCAAAACGGCCCTGGAAGTTTGGAACCCGAAAAAATTGTCGAAAAACTGCCAAGGTAAAAAATTGTTTTTTGAGCCAGTGGACTAGGTGGGTGGCCACCGATATCCACCTAGATCAATCCTCCCTCATTAGGAATCAATGGTATCCATTGCGTTGATTTCCCCCATCATATGAGGAAAAAAAAATTGAATTTGGCCCCGGGTGAGCCACTTGCCTTGGTGCAGGAGTTTCCCTTCTTTGACGACTCGATAAAGATGGATCCTTTGTTGTCGAGTGCCCTTGATCTATGTGTCCACAATCAGATCATTGGATGCATGTTGCATGCAATTAGGGTTGAGATATGTTGGTGTCAATTGCTCTGTTATCTCTAAGGTGTCCAATAATGGTGGGAAATATGGTCGAAGGAGAACCACGTTGAAGACTGGATGCAGACCAAGGAAGGGGGGATGTTGAGATCAAAAGAATTGTCACCCACAGCCTTATTGATGGTGTATGACCCATAACGAAGTGGGTGAAGCTTTCGATGGTGCCATGTAAGTCGTTCTTTCTGCAAATGCAACCAAACTTTGTCGCCCACCTTAAACTTATTTGGCACTCGATGTTGAACATGGCGCTGCTTGTACTTGGCATTAGACTTATATAGAATATCCTGAACCTATCGACGGATGTGTTAGATCCACTCAATGAACCAGGTGTCTTTGTCAGATTATGGTGGAGCAAGGGATGAGTCGGTCGAGGTGGTCGCCAAGGGTAGTGCAACATCCATGGGGCCCAATGGTTGGAATCTTAACCCCACCTGAAAGGGGCTATGGCCAGTTGAGTTATGCAGGGCTCGGTTGTAGCTATGTTGAACATAGGGAAGACTCTCATCCCATGTGTGAGGGTGTTTTGAATTGTACATGCGCAGGATATGTACAACCATCTTATTGACGACCTCAATTTGGCCATTGTCTGGGGGTGCAAGGCAGTGGATTTGGTGATCTTGGTATCCAGCAATGACCAGAGGCTTGACCAGAATGATTTGAGGAACCGACTGTCACGGTCTGAGATAATGGTTTGTGGGATCCCAAAATGTACCCATACTCGTTCAAAGAAGAGCTTGGCAGTGGCTTCTACTGTGATGTTCTTCTTACAGGCAGCTAGAATCCCCATCTTGGAAAAGTGATCAACAACCACAAAGACACGGTCATTTCCCCTCTTGGTGGATGGGAGGCCCGACATGTATTCCATTGAGATGGATTCCCATGGCCTGTTAGGAGTAGGCGGAGGGGTGTACAAGCCATGTTTCTTAGTGGTCTGTTTGGCAATAGCACAGGCGATGCAGGACCTGTTATACTTGTCGACATCCATTCGAAGTTTCAGCCAGTACAAATATTTCTGCAGCACTACCACTTTCTTTCGACGCCAAAGTGTCATGTCACCCTACTATAGTGAGCTTCCCAAATTAGCTTTGCGTGCTCGCTTGATGGAACGCAAAGACGGAACAGACGACACAATAGCCCATCCTAAAGATGGAAATTAGCGACCACTGAGTTGGCGCCCAACATTTGGTAGGTGGTGGAGAAGTCAGGGTATGTCTCGTAGAGGTGGGGCCATACGGAGGTCTCGTGGCCGTAAGAGTCTAGCACCGTGGTGAGTGTCGCGACTGGAGATCAACTGAGACAATCAGCAACTCGGTTGGTACTTCCTGTTTTATACTTGATGTTGAGGTGGAACTGTTGTAAGTATGTTGACCACTTCCGATGGCGGTCATTCTACAATTTGTCTTGGTTCTACATGAACTATAGTGGCTTGTGATCAGTGTGGATGACTGTCTCCTTCCCAAGAATGTAATGTCTCCACTGGCAACATGCTTGTACAATGGAGTACATTTCTTTTTCATAAGTAGAGTACTTACAAACAGCATCTGATAGTGTCTCACTATGATATGCCACAGGGTGACCGCGTTGAGTGAGAACGGTGCCCACGGAATAATCTGAAGCATTTGTCTCGATCTCAAAGGGATGTTGTAGTTCTGGTAATGAAAGTATCGGGGATGAGCACAAACGCTTCTTCAAATCATCAAAGACTTGTTGTTCGGACATGCCCCACACAAATTTTGTCTTATCGCCACCTCTAGTTACTTGGCTGAGGGCCCATGTGATATGAGATAATCCCAACACAAACCTGTGATATAAATTAGTGAGTGTTTCAGGATAAATCCGTGAGTGCGGACACAAACCGATCTCCCTAGATCCACCTGGATCTAGAACAAAACAGGACAGAATAATACACTTTCCCTAGATCTAGACTATTGAATGAACTACGAGATAAGGATTATGGACATACCCTATGAACGATTTCCTTAAATCTCTGTTGTTCCAAGCTTCGCTCCAATGCTCTTATCCCATCCAGATCACAACAGTACAAACCAATCGAAGTGAAGGAAGATCAATATATTCAATAGCTAATCTATACATATGATCAAGGAGTTATGTAATAAAGTGACATCATCTTTATGGGAAAGGGACATATTACTGTATTGAATTAGTTGAAAGTGAAACTTACAACCTGAGCCTTGATGTCATAGGTCTCCTTTAGATGGCTCCTAGCTCTGACACACACACTTTCTCATGCATGAATAAAATCAACCACTTTTGATGACCTTGTTGTTGTCTCTAACTGTTGTAGCATCAGTCCTCCATACAGTCTTGCACTAATTCTCCAATCAATCTCTTGCTAGTCTACTTCTTGCTTCTTAACCCTTTCCATGAGCAATCTCCTCAATATATAGGAGAAGATAGATTAGTTACTTGGATAGGAAATGATCCAAAGATATCAGGAAAATCAGTACTTAGATAACCATTCGCTAGCCAACTCATTCTTCTCGAAGATTCCCTTCTAGAAGGCTCGAGAACTTCATATTTTTCCCCTTTAAGAATATGTTCGCACCCTAGTTATTAGGTACAGTGCGAACCCCTCGCACTCCAGCTTAATTCAGCCTGCGAGAATCAGGCATTCTCGCAGGCAAGTATATAGGTAGCCTGCGAACCTCTTAAAAAATATGATTTCTGGAAGCAGACAAATAAGACTTTTCTCAAGAAAGTGTCCTTAATGAAGAGCTTGATTTTCCATCATCATAACATCATCATGACATCATCACGATGACCAAAATTGTGGATAACAGAATGCCCCCCAAAGTCCGAGAGTGGAACCAGTGATAGTCGATGGACTTTGTAAGCTGCATGTGTGTGTCGAGAACCAAGAACACATCTAATCGGAAACCTGCAAACATCCAAGCATCAACAGAATATCATGTATACCAATTCTTTAGGTAGGCATTCCCATACTCAGATCATAGAGTGATGTCATCATAAACAAAGGTTATGGCCACCAATCATACACCGTGGATCCATGCCGTCACCATATAGCACAGCCACTTGAATACACTGTGGATCCGTACGACAAATTTTCAATCGAGATAACATAGCCACGAAACATACACAGTGGATCTATGTGTCGCAAAATATAAATACTCCATCACAACCTGGATCACAAAGACAATATCCAGGGTCTTCAATCTTATCACCCCAAAGTACGAATCTAACCATGTGAACATGTGTCGAAGTCGAACATGGTAGAAACCACTTGATTATCGGTCATTGATGTAACCGTTAAAAAGTGCGAGGGAAATCACCATTGATGTCAATGACTCCCAAGGTACTACAGTACAATCCATCGATTGTGAATAAATGAGTTGATGTCGAACAACCGATGGAATCTCTCGATCAAGGGTCAATGATGTAAACCCACTGTCAAAAGCGAGAAACTTGCTATTGAGGCATGCAAGCGTCAAGGTACTAAATAATTTCTAAGTCTTGATTCTGGATAATGTGTTGAAGTCGACGGAACAAAACTCGTCACAGGAGGGCCTTAATGTATCCCCCATCAATGACACGAAATGAGTAACTGAGTTTGAAAGTGAAACAAAGCATGTGACAATTGGACTTTGGACACAGGGAAGGCCGACACGGAGTGAAAGGATAACTGCATATGGACGACTCAATAGAGGTTTCAGACGGACTGCTCTTGAACATATGAACGACACAACCAATGATTTGGTAGCATTGACTCAACGATGACACATGGAAAGACCTTGTTATTGCATCAACTGAGAGACAAACGGATTTCCCAAACCGGCTTCAAATGATGAATAGGGGGTGTCATGTTCAAGAGCGACACTTACTGCCAATCAATTCAACGATGAAACATATCCCTTTCCCAAATTTTCCCCCACCATTTCTGGCAAGTACCTCTTTATTTTTAC
>ML789476.1:645648-658269 GCA_009831015.1 Picea engelmannii | reverse complement strand
ATTGTTTGTATAATAAATCCTCATTCCAATAACTAAACCATTAGTTATGAGAACTGAACGTTTGTATAATAAATCCTCATCCCAATAACTAAACCATTACTTATGAGAAATTAACTATGTTGCATGACTTTTTGGAACATAAGAAAGTTGGGAATGTGGATACAAGTGTATGTGGGTGGATACGAATGTTCAAAAACGTTGTTCCTACTGCAATAAGTAACAACTACAATATCTAAATTATTATTAATAATTTTATATGAATATATTTAACACAATATTGTAAGTATGGAAAGTTTAATATCTATAAAGATTCCATTATATAAAGTTTTAACATCTTTTAAAAATTAAATTTTACATATATAAACTTCAAACATTTTTGTAAATTTTATGCATTATTCTTGTTCTGATTGGAAAAAGCTAAATAGTGGTACTCTTATAATTTGGAAATACAATAAAAATCAATGATATGGTTGGTTGATAGCAACAACAAAGTGGAATAAATGTTTGTCATGGATAGAATATTGATTTATTCTACTTTCATGTTTAGTGTGGGCTTGAAGAAAAACAACATTGCATTAAAATATTTTCATATCCACAACTATAAAGTGAGTAGTATTATTTTTTTTTACTTAATAATATTTAGTGTAGTTTAATTTTTGCTTTATAGTGATATTTTAAATAAATATAATGAAAATATTTGTAATAATGGAATAAAAATATTTATATTTTATTTTAATAGAATTTTCATTTAAAGCTTTTTATTTAGGAAGCTAGTTTCCAAGTTCTTATTTTCTTGATGTTGAAGCTCTCAAAAAAAATCCCAAATTCCCAAAATAGTTCCCAATCAATTGAGGACTTTCCCTACTAATTCCCAAGCTCAGGAAACAGGGAACCAATTTCAGAGGTGTTGGAAATGCAACTATGAAACTAAATTATCTATGTAACACAAAACTTGAATTAAAAAACAAATAAAAAAGAAAACCACCCCATCATCAACAACAAAAAAATTATTTTAGATTCAACCACATTTAGGAAAGAAAAGAGAATTACACTTAATTTATCTAAATTATCAAATACTCCACATACAAGTATTTCGAGGTGAGATTAAGTGCGTAAAGCTCCAAGATAAGTCGGTAAAATGATCATACCAAATAACAGGGTATTCAAATTTAGCAATGTCTTAACAAAAGAATCAACCTTAATGACAACATGAACATATGCAACCAAACCATTTGGCCCAAGATCAAAATAAACAACATTGAAAATGGAATCAAAATATAAGACTTCACCACTCTTCCTAGTCCATGTGCTTCCAATAAAATTGCATTAAAAGCAATGTTCCACCAAGACTCCAGAATAGGTTCCGTCTTTAAAATTATTAAAAAAAAAAAAGTATAAATATTAATGATAGAATCCCAACAATAACAATTCAACTTAGGTAAATTTTGCAATGTAAATAGTAAACAATAAACTAGTACTAAATTCAAATTTATAAATGATATAAATAATAAACATGATTCACATTTTGATTAAGTAATGAAATATATTGATTCATATATCATAAATGAAACAAATATAGTAAAATAATGTATACATTGATTTAAATTCATCATTCATCATTCTATAATCTAATTATTAAATTAGTATTAAGAAAAATAATAGATAAAGAAGTCTGAAATAGTAAATTTAAATTACTCAAACTTAAAATAATAAAATAATGTATACATTGATTTAAATTCGTCATTCTATAATCTAATTACTAAAACAGATAATACTGGTTCTTCCGAATTCTAATAAATAAAACTCACACCACAGAAATCTGAACTATCATACTAAATTAGTATTAAGAAAAATAATAAATAAAGAAGTCTGAAATAGTAAATTTAAATTACTTAAACTCAAAAATAGTAAAGAACAATCTCATAACTCTCTACATCCATCTGCTGCATGAAGTCATCAAGACTATCAATGAAAATGTCACTATATGAGATATGTTTTTAACTTTTTAATAAAATTGTTTTTAGTTTTTTTAATTTTTGTGAAGTCATCAAGATTATCAATGAAAATGTCACTATATGAGATATGTTTTTAACTTTTTAATAAAATTGTTTTTTGTTTTTTTAATTTTTGTTTTTGTTTTGTTTTTTTTTTCAAATCTTATTAGCCAAGAAAGAAGAAAAAAAATAAAAATGATGCCCACAAATCCCCTTTGAAGAGGATGCATCCAAAAACACCCCTTTTGGAGAAACACACCCCCCACATTGAGAAAACACACCCATGTGTCTCCCCCTGTTTCCCAAAAGGAAGACATGGTCCCGAGTGCGTGGGAAGCATGGGGAAAGTGCACCCAACCCTGTTGGACGCACCCCGTGGAACACTGATAAAAAATCAATAAATGCAGTCTTCGTTATAGCGATTGTTAGCGTCAGAAGTCACCCTTGGATTGCTTGCAGGAGCAGAGCCCAATGCCCATCAGTTTTATGTCACGATAGTTTTGAATGGGTGATCGAATGGATAAAGACTCAAGAAGATACAGCTTTAACTCAGGAAATTGGGCCCTAGTATGTAGAAAGCAAGGGAGGTCTTGATCCAACTTCTGTCAGTAAATGGTTATAGGGTGGTAGAGGAAAGACTTGTGAGAAGGGCGAGCGAGACTGCCTCGGGCGACAGGCCTTCGGAAGCTTGAAGATGAAAAACTCGGAAGCCAAGATCCTCTTGGTCCAGAGCCTCAAGGAGCTGAAGGGTGACTCGACTGGATCCTCCAATTCCGAGTCTTTCAGCGTTAAGAAAATCACAGGAACCGATTAGAAACAATGCAACTGTTACAGTTATCCAACCTACATCATCCTATAACAKTTACAACTCGACTGGATCCTCCAATTCYGAGTTGTTCTAACACAGTAAACAAAGAGATGGAAAAGAGGCCGACATCCATAAAGTAAGAAGTCTCCAATGCCTTATACATTAACCARAGCGACCAACGCTTCATCAAAACTTTACAATCGGGAGCCTCGCTCCACCATCGATGGATTACAAAAATGCAAAGACTGAGTCTATATACTCAGGAAAAGTCACCTCACCGAGGCGTGCCTAGTCACCCAAGGCTTGGTGTCACTTCAGTCGAACTCGTACTGATATCTTTCTTCAAGCACCATCTTAACTATGCATGGCTCCTGCAAGGAGGGCAGCTGAGCCATTAAGCGCTGAGCTAGCGTGTGCAAACTTCTCTGTCTAGTCGAAGACTCCGGCATGGTTCCTTTGAAACAATCGATACGCAAGACCTCTTCGAGCAAACCGCTTGCCAAACCTTCCATTCTTCACACGTAATGAATGAAAGGAGGCTTCAACCACTCGTCCTCATCTTCATTTACTCTAAGCAAAAACCAGGATCGAGGTCGCATCAGATGGCGCATTGAGATCACGATGATCCTTTCGATGACTAGACCCAACGCCTTTGCCCCCTTTGCGCAGCTCTTTTCTTTCCTGAGTGATCGCGGGCTGTGACCCTGTGCTTATTCCCAAGGCGCTTTCGGTGTTCGTGAATAAGAAGGGACTGATCCTTGCTTCTTGAAATTGTGATGAGCGAAACGTCGAGACGGTTTAATCTGGCGCCATGCATCCCTCTAGATTTGACGGTTCTGAAATCTCCCGACGATGTTGTACCTTGAGCCTTGGAATCGCGATGGGCGAAACGGCGAGGAACCTAATCGCGCGCCAGGTGTCTCCTGCAGGTGGACGGTTGAGATTGCCTCGTAATACTGCGGGCCCGACTTTAGGCGCCTTTGGTGCTTTCGAGGTTCGAGGTTTCGAGACATAGGACAACAAGGAACCTTCACCCTTAGAATCCCTGAATGCCAAAACGCCGACGCAACTAGATCTTGCGCCACGCGTCTTCTGGATGGACGGTTGTTATCTTTCCCTGCACATAATATGGAAGCTATCCATTGCGCTAACCTCGACGTAACTTCGTTAACCGTGATTTCCCGCCGACCGTCGATCTGCTTTTATAGATGAATCCGGGCCGTTGACAACGTAATTTCGCCCGCTTACTTGATTTTTAGCCTAAAATGGGGCTTTACGTGCTACACTTGGGCGTTCTTCGTGCAACCTGCAACTCTGGATGCTCTTGGGCCCAAGACAAGAATTGTTGCTAACAGCCATATGGAAAGAGCACATACAATCAAAGTTGAGCTTCAACTTTCAAATTAGGGAAACTCTTTGCATGTTGCAATGATAATGATCGGATAAGCAAAGGAGGCCAATTAGTTTGCTTCATGTTTCCTACGAGGTACTAGCTAAAGTCCTAACAAACAAAATCAAATGGACACTCGTAGACTCTCTCATTGTTGGATTTAACCTTCTAACTGAGCATTAAAAACTGACTAATATTGCACAATAGAATTACATCGTAGGAAAGCATTGAATGCGCAAGGAAGTTACACAAAGGGTACCCTTTGTAAAGATTGGCTTCAACAAAGTTTTCAAGAAAATTCAGTGGAATTTCATCCTTGATGTGTTCTCATTGCTCGCATTTGGGAGCTGTTACTCGATTCGTGCTAATGTCCTTTAGCTTATCGTATTCGTGCTAATGTCCTCCTTGAAGCTACTCAAATGCAAGGCAAATCCAAGGCATTGTTTTCCCAGTGGTAAGGAGTTTCTAAATGTTCAATATGCTAACAATTCAACTCCTACCCTGCAATTGAGCCAAACCTATGTTACAGAACAATGTGTTGTATAGATTGTTTTCCTAAAGCAATAGGAGCAATGGCGAGGAAAAGGCCAATATAGCATATACCACTTTTTAACAAGCCAATATATGATATACCACTTTGTTGATTGACTTGTCAGAAAGTGATATATTATATAGCCATGTCAAATAATAAGATACTTACGTATTTGTTTTGGAGTTGATGTGTCTTTGAAAGATCTGTGAGATTGGTTCATAAACAAGTTTGAAAGCAAGCGTTTGAGATGGATCTTCCAAGATGTTCACTAAGAGGTATAGTCACCATAGAAACATCATTTTCACAATAAGTTATGTTATTATTCTCATTCCTTTCTTTTTCCATAACAAGATATAGAAAATTACAAATGCTTCTTCGACAGTTTCTTTGGGGCAAACAAGAAGGCAAAAGAGGCCTTCCACTGTCCATTTGTACTTTGCCAAAGGAAGCTAGCAGACATAGTGCAATTGATATGCAAACTCAAGGGACAATGATGGCAGCGGAATGGATCATAAGGGCTACGAGTGGAATGCACTGTAGTAGATTCTTCTTTGTCATCATCTACCAAATGCTATCCATATAGTAGACATAAAAGATCCTTTCGAAGATGTGTGATATATTTGGAGTTCAGGCTTTCAAAATCTTGAGATCAAGTGTTCTTATGAGGGTTTGGTACACTTTGCAATGAATGTCCAAAGTGATGCAGTCACTCTGCTGCAGTGGGTCTCTACACTCAGTCACAGAGTTAAAACAAAAAACGAACAGCACACGTTATATGCTGAAACACAGACAGTCTCGAGCTAAGCAAACTACTCATGCTCAGGAGAAACAGCTCCCTTTATTCATCAAACAAATGAAAGGCACAAAATACAAAACATACTGGAAATAAAAACTCCCCTGGCTCGGGGAAACACAGTCCCAGACTAATTTCATTACCAGACCCAGAACTCGAACAAATAAATTAAAATGAAATAAATAAAATAAAATAAAAAATCTTTAGAAAATAACCCCTCCCTCAGTTTTATCCGTTCATGCTACATTGTAACCTCCGTCCAGTTGATTGCAGAATTTTTATTAAATAACTGAGACAGGGCAAGTGGGATAGATCACTGAAAAAACACAGAATAGCACACCTAGAACTGACAGACGTGATCAGTCAGATACAAAATGTGGCAGATGCTCCACATCATCCTCCCCTCCTTTTAAAAATTCTGCCTCTTCTGGTTCAAGATCACCCGACGTAGCTTCTCAGCTGTACTTAAGGTAGATCAGTCTCGGTAATCCAACTGTTGTAGGAGTTTGGCAGACCTTCCCATTTAACAAAATACAGTTTATAGGACTTCGAACACGTTGCTGACAATTTGCTGTCTAGCACTTGTTCAACATGTTTTCTCCTCTTTTTTGGCAAGTGTTGTGTCCAGTTGTCCTCCTCTTTCTCACCTTCATCCGTTAGATCCTTGTTTGTCCCAGCTGAGTGTGAATAAAGATCAGCAACATTAAAAACAAGACCAATATCTAGACCGTCTGGCATATCAATCAGATAAGCATTTTCATTTATCTTTTTCCGATTCTTACAGGGACAAAATTTCTTAGGCTTTAAATTTGTTGTAAGTACCCTTGGGGTACCTCTACTTGCATAAATGCACCATGACCATTTCTCCTTCCTGAAAAACCTTTTTCTTCCTGTGCAGATCAGCCTGTTGTTTATACTGTTCATTCACTGACCACAATCTGTGCTCAACTTGCTGATGTATTTCACGAATATTCTCCATGAAATCTGTAGCATCCGGACTGATATATGGGTTTGCAGGCAGATCAACTAAGTCTACAATTTCATTGGAATTGACACCTTATACAACTTGAAAAGCAGATTTACCTGTAGATCTATTTATGCCGGAATTAAGGGCAAATTCAGCTTGGGGTAGTGCTAAATCCAACTGTCAAGGATTTTCACACACTAGGCACCTTAACAAATTACCCAAACTCCTATTCACCACCTCAGTTTGACCGTCACTTTGGGGATGATAAGCAGAACTGAATTGCAGCCTAGTATCCAATATTTTCCACAAAACCCTGCAAAAGTGGCTTAGCAATTTGGTGTCCCTGTCACTGGTTATGGTTTTCGGAATACTATGCAATCGTACTATTTCCCTAAAGAACAAATGTGCCACTTTGCTCGCATCATGTGTCTTTCTACATGGTATGAAATGGACCATTTTGGAGAAGCAGTCCACTACTACAAACACTGAGTCATGACCCCTTTGGGTTCACAGCAGGCCCAAGACAAAATCCATGGAAATATCAGTGCATGGTTCCTTTGGTACAAGTAAGGGCATATAGAGGCCCATATTTTGTTGTCCTCCTTTCGTTGTTTGACACACCCTACAAGCAGAAACAAACCTGTTCACATCTCTTCTCATGTTAGGCCAAAAGAATTTTTCTCTTACTATTTCAAAGGTCTTATCCCTTCCAAAGTATCCACCCAATCCATTCGAGTGCATCTCTCTCACAAGCTTTTCTCGCCCCAATCCAAGGGGAATGCAAAGTTGAGGACCTTTAAACAGAAATCCATCCAATAATAGGAAGTCTTCAAATGAGTGTAAACCAGAAAGGTCTCGTCCACCTAAAATTTCAATAATGCTACCAAAGTATGTGTCATTGGCATATTCGCCCTTCATTTCTTCAAAGCCAACTAGTGCATTACTCATCACTACCAACATATGACACTTCCTACTTAAGGCGTCAGCCACCACATTGGTTTTACCACTCCTATGTTGTACAACACATGTATAGGCCAGCAGAAATGAAGCCCATTTGGTGTGTATGTGGGACAACTTACTATGGGAATTTATGTACTTCAAGGCTTGGTTATCCATCATCAAAATGAATTCTTTATGCAGTAGGTAATGCCTCCAATATTTTAAGGCTTGTACCACTGCGTAGAACTCCTTATCATAAGTAGTATATTTATGTTTAGGTTCTTTTAATTTCTCACTGAAAAAGGCCACTGGTTTACCCTCTTGGCTTAATACTCCTCCAATTGCAACTCATGAAGCATCACATTCAACTATAAAAAGTTTCTCAAAGTCTAGTATAGTAGGAATGGGTGCTTCTGTAACCCTTCTTTTGAGTTGTTCAAAACTCACAGCAGTTGCCTTTGTCCAAGTAAATACCTTCCCTCTTGTGCAATCAATCAAGGGAGCAATCAACCCACTTAAATTTCGGATGAACCTCTTATAAAAATTTACCAACCCGTGGAAGCTCTTCATCTCTATGATACTTCAAGGTGTAGGCCACTCAAGAATTGCCTTTATTTTCTATGTATCCATGCTCAATCCATCTACTGAAATAACATTACCCAAAAATACCAACTTATCCCTAGAGAATTCACTCTTTTCAAGGTTGATAAACAACCTTTTTGTTTGCAGTATGTCAAGTATTTTTCTCAAATGTTCTACATGCTCCTCCATATTTTTGCTAAAAATCAAGATATCAATAAAATAGACTATGACAAACTTGCCAATGTGTAGTCTAAATACTTGATTCATTGTTCGCATGAAGGTAGTCAAGGCATTGAATAAGCCAAATGGCATCACTATCCACTCAAATAAACCATCTTTGGTTTTGAAAGAAGCCTTCCACTCATCTCCTTCACTAATTCAAATATGATGGTATCCACTTTTGAGGTCAATTTTGGAGAAGATCTTAGCACCTGACAGACAATCTAGTAAATCATCCATTCTTGGTAACGGATAACGATACTTCACCATGATTTTATTAATAACTCTAGAATATGTGCATAACCTCCATTTCTTTCCTCCCTTGGGAGAGAGTAGAGCAGGTGTGGCATAGGGGCTTATGATTTTCCTTATAAATCCCATTTCCAACAATTATGTAATTTACCTCCTCATTTCCTCATGTTCTAGAGGAGTCATTTTATTAATAACTCTAGAATATGTGCATAACCTCCATTTCTTTCCTCCCTTGGGAGAGAGTAGGGCAGGTGTGGCATAGGGGCTCGTGCTTTTCCTTATAAATCCCATTTCCAACAATTATGTAATTTACCTCCTCATTTCCTCATGTTCTAGGAGTCATCTTATAAGCAACTTGATTTGGAAGTTTGGCACCAAGAACCAAATATATCCGATGGGTAATGCCCCTTGAAGAAGGCAAACCAACCAACAAGTCAGATTGGGTCAAATCCAAATATTGTTTACTGACACAATTTTTGCACCTCTAATGGGATATGTTTGCTGACATAATTTCTCTTTTTCTCGAGGGTACAACAAATAGCAAATCCCACCCTTAGACTCCTTGGAAAACTTCTTCCATCCCATTGTAATCAAGGATAGATTTGTTAATTCAGTTGCTTCATCTTAAAAGGCTTTAAGATATGTTGTTTCCCTCGTGTTGTATCACATAGGTGTTTTCTTTGCCATGGTGAACTACATCCCGATCATATTGCCAAGGTCTACCCAATAGTAGATGGCAGACATCCATGGGCACTACATCACATAACACTTTGTCTTCATAAGGGCCAATTTTGAAGTCAACAAGGCAAGATTGATTCACAAGTACACTATGATCCTTTTTCAACCAAGAAAAACTACAGGAGTGTAATTTTGGAATGCATGCAAGTTGTAATTTTTGTACCATTTCGATACTTAAAAGATTATCAATAGACCCTCCATCTACAATCACCTTGCATACCTTGTCTTTGCACTTGCATCTTGTTCGAAACACACTCTTCCTCTTCCAATCCACTTTTGGGATTGCTTTGATCCCAAATGTCGAGGTCTCCTCAGCATCAAATTGTTTTCTTTCTCCGCTTCAATTTCCTTTGTCAAGAGCTCTTATCCTTCTTGGGCTACCACCACCCTTTTGAGATTTTGAGGGTAATCTGCAACCTTATGGGGTTCACCGCAAATAAAGCACTTCAATGGCTTCCAACTACCAAAAAAGGGTCTCCCTCGCCGCCCACTACCGAAGGTTCCCCTACCTTGGAAATCTACCTTAACATTGTCCACGTGTTTTTCTCTGTTGGTTGATTTGGAAGAACTTCCTCTCCCTCTATTCAAATTGCTACCGCCTCGTTTGATCACTACTTTGCCTCGCCTGTTTAATTTATCTTATGCTTTCAAGGCATGCTAATATGCTTCATCCACGGTGTTCACATTGAGTAGGGCAATTCATCTTGGAGTTGAAATCTGAGGGCATTGGTATATCTTGTCGCCGCATGTTCGTCATCCCCTTACAATCCAATCCTGATTTGCAGCCTCAAGAATTCTTCAATGAAAGCAGGTATGAATAACTCCTTATGTCTTAGATTTTGATACTCCCTAAAAAGCTTTTGTTGATAATCTGAGGGCAAAAGTTGTCTTCAAATGCTTTAACATCTTTGGCCACATTCTAATCTTGGCTTTCCCTAGCATTCTGGAGATTCTCCCACCACATAGCTACATGCGACTTCAATTTTGAACTTGCAATTTTGACCCTTCATGAATCAGCTTCTTCCATCCCTTCCATATCAAAGTATTTATCTAACTCTTGAATCCAATCCAAGAACAATTCTGAATTTAGTTCACCTTTAAAGTCGAGGACTTCAACCTTAACTCTGGTTTCTTGCTTGGTTATAGCTTCGATGAGCCTCTCCATGGGATCTATGGCTCCAACCCATCCTCTTTGAACTACCAACTCTTCCTCAGAATCTTCATGAGGCAACCTAGACTCAATTGCCTCCAACCTTCGAGATAGTTCTTCCTACAGATCTTCTCTACACCTATCATCCCTCCTGCCTCTTCTTCCCTAGTTCAAGCATACTCCTCTCTCGACCATCAAGGTTTGCTTTGATACCAATCAGATGTGGTTACTTTGTTGCAAGGGGTCTTTGCACTCAATCACAGAGTTAAAACAGAAAATGAACAACATGCATTATGTTGAAACACAGACAATCTCAAGCTAAGAAAACTAGTCATGCTCAAGCAAAATAGTTCCCTTTATTCATGAAACAAGTGAAAGGCATGAAATACAAAACACACTAGAAATAAAAACTCCCCCTAGCTCGGGGAAACACAGTCTCAGCCTAATTTCATTACCATACCCAGAACTCTGGAAACAAAAAAAAAAAAAATCTTTAGAAAATAACCCCTCCCTCGATTTTGTACCATTCGAGCTACATTGTAACCTCCATCTAGTTGATTGTAGAATCTTTTATTAAATAACTGAGACAAGGCAAGTGGGATAGATCACTAAAAAAACACAGAATAGCACGTCCGGAACTGACAAACTTGGTTAGGTAGATATGAAATGTGGGAGATGCTTTGTATCACAATGAACTACATCGAGACCTCAACCAACGTACAAACACGAGATTTAATTGCAAGATCAATTTGTACCTTTATCTCAAATAATGGATAGATTGGTCTTGTAGCATAATAATTAGGGTGAGGCACAACACTACCATAGAGAGGGAAGAACCAAGCTCAATCACTCAAAAAGGAAGTAGAGCTCAATCACTCAAAAAGGAAGTAGAGCCACCACCCAATTTTTGGGAGAAAATGGGAAAACAGGGATGAGGAAGATCACTAAGTTTATTAGGGTTTTGATCTTGTTTATTGACCTATGGTTGTAGATTAGGGTTGATATGAGAGTTTGTTAGGTTAATTTATGGAACAAATAAGATTAGCAAATTAACAAAAGCAAAGAAATTAAACAAGGATTTACTCTCCTCTATTATTTTGGTGTGCTAATTATTATTACATGAAATGAAAGAGAATTGGAAATGAAATACGCACACCTGATTATTATTTCCAAATCTCTTTCATTTCGTGCACACCTAATTATCCCTTCTCAACCCAATGCAAACAAAAAAGTCAATATACATTAGATTGTTTTATCCAATTTCTTTAATGACCAAGCAACTGAGAAGAGAACCTATGGTTTGTCTCCTATGTAAACAAGCAAAAGCACTTAACTAGGTGTGGAGCAATCTAACCCTAATCTAATCTACCAAAAAGAGAACACTACTTAGGTTGTAGAGGGAACATGAACAACAAGCAAGAAAAAAGAGGGTCAAGACATATCTAACTTACATGTGAAGCACTCTTGCCTCACAAAAACAACTCGACAAACTATCTCCAATAATACAGAGCATGAACCACACAAGAAAACAAAACTATAAAACATAAACAATCAAATGCAAGTGTGATGAACTACAATGTCCTTGATTGAAAAGGATGCCTCCTTAAACATAAACTTGCATTGAAGCTACATTCAAGAGATGATGTTGGATGATCAAATGTGAAGAGGGGACTAGGCCAAATGCTTCAATCAAAGCAACAAAGGAGCTCCAAAGCTAAGTGGAACAAAAGATGCCAAATAAAGCAACCTCCAAGCTAGCGGAGGGTTGGAAGAGACAACCAATCCAAGCAAGCCAAAGAGCCTGCAAGGTGGAAGGTGAGAGCTAGATCACAATTGAGCTATCAATTCGGCAAAGTTTCAACGTTTCAAAGAGTGGAATCAAAGACCGTTTGGAATGAAGTTTAGAGTGACTAATATTTGGTGGATTCTGTAATGTCCTCATTTTGGGACATTATAACATTACAACATTTCAAAGTGTTATGCTTGCCCGAGTAGACAGATAGGGGTGACAGAGAGTTCGAGAGATAGTGAGGGGTTTATTTGGGCCCGACTTGTATCGTTCATCATCAGGATCCATTCTGCACAGCTGGGCTTTGGTTTCGTTGCATTCCGATAATTTCCGTAATTTTGAGTTATTATGGGTCATATCTTAATTAAATTCACTAAGAAGGTCATAATGGGCATATTACTTGGAGAAACATCTTAGTGTAATAGCTCATCGGAATCGGGAGGAAGAGTATTACAGGATAAGATGATG
>ML789476.1:625276-644407 GCA_009831015.1 Picea engelmannii | reverse complement strand
TCATTACCAACCATTGCACTGACCATCAAGGTGAGTGGTCCTCTTGGGAAAATTGAACTACAAATTGATGACCCCTCATATTGTAGGTATGTGGGCCATACTGAAAAAATTCTAAAATAAACCCTCAATTGTACCATAGAAAACAAGCACAATATGGTTAAATAAAATAACAAATTGATACACATGTGAAAACCGTTCAAGTTAGGGTAAAGTTTGACTAAGTAAACACCTCAAAGAGCATGTCCTAACAAATTAAGATCATTTAGGGACCCAAGGGAGGCTCCATAACTAACAAAGACCCCAATTAGTTCACAAATACCAAAAGGTATCTAGATTAACAAAGAGAGACCAAAATGAATCAACCAAAACACCTACCATAACCAAATGTGCAATTGAGGACAAAACCAAAGAGGGGGACCTACCAAGGCACTAGACATCAAATGGAAAAACACAATTGTGCATCTAGACCAGGGCAAGAGACTCTAAAGGAGATAGTCCAACACACTAGGATCCATCACTAGAATGGAGGACCTTGGTGTAATGGTAAGGTGGGTTGTGTATGGCCAATGGACCATAAAATATCCCATGCCAACATTCGAAAGGATGTGTATGGTCAATACAAAGTACAAAATCCATGCACTACAAACCTAACTCCCTTTTTGCAAGAAATAAATTAGCCAAGTTTCCACACATAAGTAGACATGCAAGGCAAGGACTCAACTAACTATTTGCTTTGGAGACCTATCAATGATTTTTAAAGACTAAAGACAATTGGAAAACAAGCATGCAAAACACTTTCTAAGAACATTTTGATCAACTTGTTTAAGATGAATTTAGACATGCAAGGACCAATTTGGGAAGATTAAAAATGGCCCTTTGTGAAGCCTTTTATTGATTATAGAACTAAAGAACTCTATTCTAAGATTCAACCAAACCACCCACTTGCAAATAAATGTAACAAAATTCAAGTTAATGAAGTGAAGATGGCTTAAGATGTGCTAAGATATATAGAAATCCAATTCATCCTTAAGTTTAGAGTGCTTGGATGATTGGAGCTCAACAACATTTTAGTGATTAAGGATGGGCTTTGCCACTAAATTTTAACAAATGGTGTGTAATTTTCCACAAAGGAGAAATTATTCACCTCTATGTTCCCAAATATTAAAAATCAAAACATCAAGCAATTTATGGTCAAGTGGTTAAGTCAAATAACTTTTAGTACTCTAATCCAAGTTGCCTCCCCTGCCAAGACATGATATCCCATCAATGCAACCAACAATGCTAACTATTGCCTCTAAGACTAAGTGAAGTCCCAATGACCTTAATGGCCCACAAATGCATCATATCTCAACAACCAAGGTCAAGTGCAAGTCTTCGGCAAATTTTGCAAAATAAATACCCCTTGATCAAGGCATCTAAGCCAAGCCCACTTAGTTAACATAGGGCCATTTATCAATTCGATCTAGCCCAAGTGACTATGGGATGGAGTGTTATCCTCTCTACCTAGGTTATATTTCGTAAGTGACATGTAGAACTTATAATGAGTATATTGTTGTAATGGCTTTCAGCCATGTTGTTGACATTGCCTTGCGCCCTGAAGAATCTAAGGTTTATTGTGGGTACGATCCTCAAAATGAGAAGTGCATGGAGGTTTTCCCAAAAATATGTTACATAGAAAAAAAAAAAACAAAGGGCTATTACCAACCAAAAAGAGATCAAAAATCAATACAAGAAATAATATTTCAAAAACAATACAAAAAGGGGCCAAAAAGTATCCAAAACTTGGGTACATTTGTTAAGAAACCATAAGAAATGCTATTAAATTATTTCCAAAAATGGGAAGAAAAATTCTCAAGCAAAATATATAGCCTATCAAATTTGTAACTTCAAGAAAATTTTCAAGTAAAATCTTTAATCTATCAAATTCTTTTTTTTTTGAGAAATACTTCTTATAGAATCTCTTTAGCTAAGTTGTCGCACTATGAGGGTTGTATTTGTGCCATCAAAGTTACCCAAGGTTTGTACCTATCTTCATTTGCATCCACTCGAGGGGTTTTGAACAAGTCCATGCATTAACACAAGCTATATCACCCCGTTGCTTGTCAGTAGACCACACTCCCATGGGTTCCAAATTCATTGTCATTCAAATATAAAGAAATAAAATTATTAAACAAAATTTACAACTTGACTCTCAATACATAAACAAAAAAATTTCATTGCCACAATAAAAATTGCACTAAATATTCAATGTTCATAATTAATACATATATTTAAGAATTTAGGAAGGAAATTACAAACAACAACATGCTTAATGGAAACATCATGGCTCAATCATCAACAACATGGCTACTCAAAGGTGCATCAAGTTAGAAACCACTATCATCCTATCATCCAATGAGGATCTACCCAAAAACCTCATGGAATGTTCTTTTATTTGTTAGTTTACTCTTCAAAAACCATGTCTCATCTTTTGAGTCATTTTCATTTTATTTTATTTTGATGAGTTAGGATTAGTGGGGCCTTTTAGGTAGGTTAGGTGATTCAATATGTGAGAGAGTAGTCGACACTACAATTTGGTATCACACTTAACCATTGTAGCAAAGCTAGTTGCAATGCAACAAGTGGTGAATTGTTGTAAGCAACAACTCAATTGAGCAAAACCAAATTTAGCAATAAGAGGGCATAAGCAAAGACATTGATCATTGGTCACAATGTGTAGGATGGATTATAGAGTGTGTTATGGCAACTTAGTGCCGAAGTGTAATGCACATTAACATGTTAATCAATAATAGAAATAACAAAGAGACAATCTAAACAAATAACAATTGGCTCTATTACACAACTATATTTTGTAAAAAACTAGCTACAAAGAATAGCAAAGATCAAAGCAATGGCAAAAATTGTTGTGAACAAAAAACTATTAGAACATTTGTGGGCAAGTTTGATCTCGCTAATTGATCACAGCAAAATTGCATAATGGGATGACACATATTTATACAAGCTACAACATAAGATCAACATTTAATGAGGTAGTTGCAAGTCAACTTCAATTATAACGAACTCTTGTGGCTTCTAGAAATCAATTAGCTATTTCTAAGTTGATCATTGAAGTTGGCATATACTTGGTCAACTTTGATCATCTGTAATGGTTGGCACACGAAAAATGTCAACAATATGATTATAATCGTGTGGCCAAAGAATCCAAAGTTCAAGAAACATTGTCAAATGAACATTGATCTATGAAAGGTGCCATGTGAATCACCAATTGATGTCAAATTTAGAGTTGAGGAAACGTGGTCAAATGAGTATTGGTCTATCAAAGGTGCCATGTGAATCATATATTGATGTCAAATTTATGGTACATTAAAAACCAAGTGCAAGTCACACATATATTGTTCGAAGTAAATGCAACAAGGCACAAGTGCCTTTTTCAAAGGGAATCACAACAAATCATGAAAGGAATCACCACAAATCATGAAGATTGCATATGGTCACATTGAAGGTTGAGAAGGGCTTATGACAAACCAAAATCGCATTAAGGCACAAATCAAGAGTCCCCTTGGGAAATGTGGTTGAATGAGTGTTGACCTATCAAAAGTCCCATGTGTATCATATATTGATGTCAAATTTATGGCATAATGGAGACACAGTGCAAGTCATAATTGCACTAATGAGAGTGAATGCAACAAGGAGCAAGAATCGATTGCAAAAGTAATGATAACAAATCCTCAAGATTACATACACTTGTCGCATCAAAGGCTAAGAAAGGCATGTCAAGAACTAGAATCATGTTAAGGCACAAATCAAGGGTGGCCCTGTTAGCACACTTTTCCACCCTCCAAGCAGATATGATATACGGGTAAAACAGCAATGGAAAGGGGCAAATTCAAGGATAGAATGCCCCAAATTGTCATGGGCAAGCCTCCTCCCTATTCGGGTTGGTCCATGCCAACCTCAAGGGGGAGTCCCTAGGTACCAGGCTATTGATTCATTAGCTGATTTTCTGCAAAAAACACAAAAAAAAAAAACAGCAGCAAAAATGATGTGGACAATGTGTAAACACACCACCAAAGTGTTAGGAAAAGAGAGTTTTAAGTTGCTTGGAGGGATCCTACAGTGTTAGCGCGAGAGAGGTGAAAGAAACAAGAAAAGAAACCACTTAAAAGACATGAATATCAAAATAAATGGTAATAAACTACTAATATATTTGCAAGAGTAAGAACATAATACCAATAAGAAGAAAAGTTCGTCAAAAACACAACACTTCCTTATTATAGGCTTGCCAAAGGGTTGATTGCACCACAATAGACTAGTCCATAACCGGTACAATGATTATCCTTGCTCAAGAAAGAGTAGCTAGACTAGGAGAGAATGAGAAGAGAGAGAGTAATTAATGTTGTTGCTGCAAAAAATCCGACCCATAATCCATGTAGAGACCTCTAATATATAGTAGTAGGTGTACTCTACCAAGTCAATGAATGAACATGTGCTTGAAGATTGGCATGGGTCAATTGTTAATCCTCTGAGCAAACCTAATGGTTCATCATTGAGCTCAAATTGGAGAACCATCAAGACAAGGTTTTGTGCTCGATAATCACAATGTTGATATTTTTGGTATCTGTGAGAGGTATTAACCTCCACATGTAACCTTGACAAGACTAGAATATTCTGGGAAGCAAGAGAAACCCTAAAAGCCTTGGACATAACCCTAGAAGACAAGTCGGCTAAAAGAGAATAATTAATATTGAGTTTCTAGCCACCAGAAAGAGAAGTCGGCCCAGACAACTAAGGTAGAGAAGTACAAATACAGAATGCTAGAGCTTATTTGTACACACAGCTCGCAATTGCAAAAATTTAGTAAGTGCACAAGTTTGGAGAGTAGTTGCAGCTACAAACTAGTATTTTCGGTTTTAGGCTTGGACTTTCTCTTGGTTATGGTTTGGATTTTCTGCTTGGTACGCTAGCTCTAGAGAGTGGTACGCTACCTTGATTGGTTATTGGACCTAGGGTTTGCTTCCAGAATCATTCTCTTTGTCAAGGTTAAGGTGCTCGAGGGTGGCTTCGACCTATGGTTGGGTGACAATATTGCTATATTGTCTATGGTGAAATGAGCACACCTATTTTTCTAACAGGTTATGGGCCCACACTATCTTCAAACAATCTAACCATTGGAAGATAGATTGGGAGGATTTTTGCTCAATTACAGTTGTGGTTGCAATCAAAGTTTTTGTTGCAACAACAAAACCCTAACCCTCTTGTTAAGGCACCTTAAGTGAAGAGATTGACCTAATTTTTGGATAGCCTAGTGCGCCCTAACATAACGCACCTCCTAGTACTCTCATCAAGCTAAGACATCAAGTTTGAGTTTTCAGTCAAAGTCAAAGGTTGACCAAGTCAAAGCAATCATGACTTACTCTATGAAGTTAAAAAAACAAGTTAGAAGGGCTTCTAACTTCAAAGCATGGAAGACAAGGATTGATCTCATCCTTGCCAAGAATAAAGTGTTGGATATCGTGAAAGGAAAGATCGTGGAACCACAGTTTGAAGAAGGAAAAGAGAAGGAAACTCAGAACATTGCAATTATGGAGAAGTTCAAAGATAATGACATCAATGCCATGAGTATCATAGTGGACTCTATAAAAGACCACTTGATACCCTACATCTCTCATCTTGACTCATCTAAGAAGATGTACGATGCCCTAACTAACCTCTTCTCAGTCAGAAACATTGGACAAGTAATGAGTTTGAAGAATGAGCTCTATGACATGAAAATGAATGATGATGACAGCATAGCATCATACTTGGTAAGAATCTCTCAGTTAAGAGATCAACTACAAGCTATTCAAGAAATCATTTCAGAAAAGGAACTGGTAAATATAGTACTCAATGGCCTTCCCAAGACATGGGATGCATTTGCCACAAGCATGAACACAAGAAAGGAGTATCCCGCATTTGAAGAACTTTGGACTTGTTGTGCACAAGAAGAATCAAGGATTAGCGCAAAAGAGAAACTCCAAAGGAAAGATGATGATCAAGCCTATACAACAAAGTTCAAAAAATTCAAGAATAAGAAGTTTGACTCAAGGAAGAAACCAAATCAAGAGAAGGATATGTCAAAAATACAATGCTTCAACTATCGAAAATATGGTCACTATAAGAATCATTATCCTGAGTTAAACAAAAGGAAGGAAACACATGAAGCAACAATTGCCGAAGAAAAGGAACCCTCAAAGAAAGTAAAACAAGATGAAGTTGATTTCTTCTTCCAAGTCAAGGTAACAATATTCTTCAAAGATCTTGTACATACCATGTTTATATAGTTTATGTACATATCATGTATATCTATTTCTTAAAAGATAAGATGTTCAAGTAAAACAACACCTATGGAAGAACAACAAGATAAGGATTGCTATCACAATGACTATAAGTCAAAGCAATACACATGAAAAGATGAAGTACGTTGACAATCTTTGGTAACAATTCCTATGGAAGCTATTATATAAGTAACAACTGCTAGATAAGCCGAAATCAAAATCAAACTTGAAGAGAACCAGAAGGAGTCAAAATATAAAGAAGTCAGCAATCAAGAGAAAATTAGTAAAAGACTTGTGACACCTTGTAGAAGGAAATAAGGATGCAGACGAAAGCGTGGACTATCTTAGATGGAGGGAGTTGGTTACAGAATTCCAAAAGAAGAGCATGCATTCATACATGAATGCAAGGATTAGGAGGGAACTAATCCTAAATATGATCCATTAAGGATTATGAAGTATCTATCCATGTTCCCATTGAAAGTAGTAGCCATGATAAGCAACATGTTTTCAGTTTGACTCTAGAAGACGTCTTCTTCAAAAAGAAGCCTTAAAGTATCCTTGGTTGTCCATCTACATCCATGATCCTATGATGAAAGGAAGAAGTTGGAATCTTCAAGGCATATAGAAGACCCCATGGACCCAAGAGCTAAAGAGAGACATGAGTAAGAACATGAAGATTCCAAGAAAGAAAGAAAAACAAGAACAACCAGTTATTATACCAAGAATCACAAGACTAACAACTTGGTTTGAACCCACTAAGAAGCAATCCAGCAGAAGAAATGGAAGTTATGATAAAGAACAATGTATGTAAGAAAATGTGAAAAAGACTTATGAATGGAAGCATTGCAAGATTCAGAGGTTCTTCCAGAAGGAGGGAGAAGACTATGACAACAACTTGTTCCAGTAAACCAGATATACCTCTTGTAGTATCCATGGATTGGAATTTACATGTAAAACATTGTTCTTCCCAATAAAGCAAGTGAGAAAGAAGCTTATACCAAAAAGAGACCCATGTATGCAGATATAAGAAGACCTTGTATGGATTCAAACAACTTGATGCAAAGTATCTCATATATAGCAGAAGCGTGGTGAAAACTTTCTATGACAGAGATAGTGTATCAGAATAGTTACTCAAAAGTATGGGATGATGGATTGTTAATCCATGGCAAACTCTCATGATGACAAAAGAAGTGCTACTTGGATATGTTTCAGTTTGAGCCTTGCCATGATGTCATGAGCTAATAGGAAACATAAATGTTGAAATCGACCATGATATATTGTAATGATCAAAGCTATATGAAGCCTTCAGAGAAAACCAGTGGTCCATGACAGACCGAAGTACATTGAGATCAACCATTATATTCTCAGTGATTAAGTCCATAAAAGAGAAGTGGTTCTCCAATATATCTCCACAGATGAGCAGATAGCAAATATTTTGGTAAAGCCTCTATCCAAGATGAAAAGTTTGTGTACTTAAGAAACAAGTTGGGGCTCGTGGAGATGAACTCCTTGTTGAAAAAGGAAGAGATTACTCCCAGGTTGGGAGGGAGCACTGATATGTTATTGATTTATGGACAGTCATTTTTCAATTTGAAAAATGGTCCAGGATGAGCAGTTCCTTTCCAATTCGAAAAATGGTTTGAGATTTCTTACAGACAAGCATTTTCCAGTTCAGAAAATGGTCTAGATTGGACAATCATTTTCGTAATGAAAATGATCCAATAGATTGTCGATGTACCATAGACAGCGATTCCCCTTGTGGCCAATGTGGGGGAATGGTCTAAGACAGTAATTCTTCTTAGCAATCACTCTAAGTAGTGGTCAAGTAGAATGGTCCGCCTCGTCGAGCAATCATTCGTTCAAAGTTCATAATTGTGAGCAATTTCAAAGAATGGTTTGTTTTGGAGGTTGGTGCAAGACATTCATTTCCATTAGGAAATGGCCCGAACAATCATTCCCTAGGGTAGACTCATTCTATTCAGGTTGCACTATGAATAGTGTCAGAGGAATGGTCCAGGTTCAACAATCAGGGACAAGCATTCCCTTGAGCAAACTCATTCTCTCCAAGTTGCACTATGATTAGTGTCGAAGGAATGGTCCGGTTAGGTGAATGGTCCAGGCTCAAAAATCAGGGACATTTATTCTTCTATGCTTGAGAAGAATAGTCCAGATAGCCCATGGCTGATGTTTTACCTCTTGAGGGGAGATGCTCTTCCAAATCTCACAAATGTGAGTGGAAGAATGGCCTAGATGACTCAGTTTGTATCATGATATTGTTATGCAAGTTGATATCAGATGATATGATTAATGTGGAGACTGTATGTCTCTGGACAGTAGCTATATGCCACTATGGTGGATGTGTTCCATTGGTTGTGACTATGTGTCACAGGTTAAATAGTCGTGTGCTAGTTGGTGTGGTTGTGCACCACTAGATAATAGTTGTGTACTACTATGGGTAGACATAGTTGTGTTCTATTGAATGGCATTGTTCTGATTGCCATGAAGACTATCAATAGTGTTGGAAACAATTGCCAGCTAGATGGATAGTCAGTGTATTGGTGGACAAATATTCTCCAAGCAAAAAATGACCCAGGACAGTTGTTCTTCTAGGACATATGTTCGGATTAGAAGAATAGTCCTTGTAGCCAATGGCGTGGCTTCCAACATATGTTGGAACAGTTATTCTTCTAGGACATATGTCTAGATTAGAAGAATAGTTCTTGTATCACTCTATGGAGTGAGTGACTTATTTAGCATCATGCCTAATTACTCAGATGGAGTATGGCTTCAAGAGATGATGTAGTTGATGCTATCAGATGATATTGATAGTGATGATGGTGCTCGTGATTCAATCATGAGATAGTCTGTGTGGCTATGATGATGCTACCAATCGAATGGTATGTTTGTGCTCAAGACCCTTGTTTTCAATACCTCCCTAGCTAGGACGAAGTGTTGATATTTTTGGTATCTACAAGAGGTATTAACCTCCACGAGTAACCTTGACAAGATTAGAATATTCTTGGAAGCAAGAGAAACCCTAAAAGCCTTGGACATAACCCTAGAAGACAAGTCGGCTAAAAGAGAATAATTAATATTGAGTTTATAGCCTCCAAAAAGAGAAGTCGGCCCAAACAACTAAGGTAGAGAAATATAAATAAAGGATGTTGAAGCTCATTTGGACACACAACTCGCAACTGCAGAAATTTAGTAAGTGCGCAAGTTTGGAGAGTAGTTGCAACTACAGCTACTGCAACTAGTATTTTCGATTTTAGGCTTGGACTTTCTATTGGTTATGGTTTGGACTTTCTGCTTGGTACGCTAGCTCTAGAGAGTGGTACGCTACCTTGATTGGCTATTGGACCTAGGGTTTGCTTCCAAAATCATTCTCTTTATCAAGGTTAAGGTGCTCGTGGTGGCTTTGACCTATGGTTGGGTGACAATATTTCTATATTGTCTATGGTGAAACGAGCACACCTATTATTTGTAACACACACTTGAAGAGTTATTCATCGTAAACACAAATTTCAAACGTCGAGCAAAGCATGAATTTCTTCAATCATACAAGCAAAAATCTAGCTAAGTAAAAGTCATTAAGAATATGATATTAGCAAGTCTATGCTCATCAAGGAGAAGGGAACTCACGACAATTTGTTGAGCAAGAAGTAAAGATCATATTAAGCAACGAAAAATGAAAAATAAGTATCAAAGCATTGAGAAAAGAGTCTTTGCTCAACATCCATACTCAAAAATTAGAAAGTTTCAATGCTTGATGAATGAGCCACACTTCAACCTACCAAGTCATCATGAAAAGATCACACACAAAAGACCAAGAAAAGGGCAAAAGGGACTAATAAAGGCACAAAGCAATGGATTGGATGCTCATCAACCATGTTCTCAACAAAAGAGGGAGACCTAAAATAATCCATCAAGCATAAGAAATAAGCCACCATCGAGCAAGAAGAAAATGCAATGTCCAACATAGAAGAATAAGGAAAACCATGATGTATTAGAGTGTCAAGCAAAGGGGGTTATCCAAGCATGGGACACACAACAACTTTGCACACACCCTCCTAATAGAAGCCTTGACACCTCTGAACAATGAATAAACCATCTAATTATTGCATCAAGGCACTTGGTAACTAGAGAACCTCATGAGAAACATTACAATTAGAAAGAAAGAGGCCCTCACCAAGCACATTAAACTTGGCATCATAAAATCTAAAGCGATATTTAAGAGGAAGACCAAGGCAAAAGACTCATATGTTTCATGCTCCATTATGGATGTAACATTTGGCAATGATCAACATTTGATGGAACAATGTAAGCTTAACACCATAGTGAAGGACGACCCTTATTTTGAATGAATATGAGGAAGCATAGATACAAGCAAGCACCAATGGACTCATATGTAAACCAATTGAGGATAGATATGTGGCAATGGAGCCCACCACTTCAACATTTCATAATAACACTTGATTTTGAGCAATGAGTCAAGCTAACCAATGGAAAATTAAGACAACCACTCCTCTTAAAGCACATGCAACAACTAAATATCCCCATCCTCAATCCACATGCCTTGCCAAATTGATCGAGGCAACAACTAAACAACACTTTCCCCTCATGCTAAAAGGGATCATTTCCTAACTATATCCATTTCAAAAGGGGTATGAGGTGTCCATACAAATCCCCAATGATCAACAATAAAAGGTGGAGGGGACCAAGATTGAGTCTCCCGAGTGGCCTATATATGCACAAGTGATCAATGGAGGAAATGGGAGGCTAAATTCTCTTGTACTAGCAAAAACCTCTATTGGTATTGTGTGTTCTTTTGTTCATGATCAAGTTGCATCCCCAAATCTTCCTTTTACTACCTTCCTAATGTATTGATTTGAAGTTGAAGTAGATATTTCATGGAGTTAATCTAAAATCTTTTTACTCATGGATTTTATCCTCAAGAGATATATTTGGGATAGGAGATTGATGAAGTAATTGTATCTTATCCCTTGATATTTCCTTATAATTTGAGCAATTTATAGCTCCTTTCTCAAAATATGTTGAAAGTACTTTGTTTGATAAAAGTTATTTGTTGCTTTATTTTATTGATTTTATGTGATCTGTTGATTGTTGTTAATGGATCTATCATTCATTTGCCTCCATTATTGCTTTAAAATAATAGTTTGGGATGCTTGATCTACAAGATTCTTCAAAAAGGCCATCACTTTAATAGATTTCAACAGCTTTTTAGACCCCTGATCATTAGCAATATGACTCCATAGCCCCATAGTTTACTCACCGCCTATTTGAGGAAAACTCTCCAAAGATCTCTTTGATGTTCTTTATATACCTTCAACATTTTTATCATTTGAGTTCTATTGCAAAACCTAAAGTACGAGATCTTCAAGGCAAATTTGGAAAACAAAAATTTTAGGAAAAGCCCCTTAGGTTGGAAAAGCACCAACTCTAAAGATAGCATGGGCATTGTTGAGATAACAATGGGTAGTGCCTCTCTGCAAATTAAGGGATGACCCCCTTTGGTCAAAGATGATCTCTTCTCAAGGCCTAAAGTGGAGAGGTTTTACACCTCTAATAGATACACATGTAGTTTGTTTTTGTGGAGGAACATCTTGAGGGACAACATCCCAAGCAACATTGTTCTCGAGGACAATGTCTAATTACCTAGAATCAATAATCCAAGCTACATAACATATTGTCTAGCAACTCTACCAAAGAGTGAAGTCCTATTCTTATTTACATGATTTTATGTTGCTTGTGTTTGTGGTAAGATAAAGTGGTGGTGATAAAGGCAAAAGAAATAACACTTTGGCAACTCCATATTGTGGGATTTGATATTTTACAAGATTGCATATGATATTGATCCTATTTCTAAACAACTTACAAGATAGAGGAATAGTGTGACAAAGTGATGAGCCACACTCATTGTCTCATGGAAGAGGTTCAAGAAGTTGCAAAAGGTCAAAATGCCACTCTAAGTATTCTCCTAGAGACAATGGCAACATGGTATGATGAATAATGGGTCAAATGTGTTTCCTAATGGGTGTGGTTTGAGAGATTGCCCAAAATCAAAATGTTTTTGCAACTAGTATTCTCTTGAAAATGATGACTTTAGTCTACCCTCCATTCTTCGTGAGTACCCCAAGTATGATAATGAAGCAATAGAAAAAATGAAACTTGGGAGACTTGGGAAAGTGATAAAGATGAACACCAATTCATTAATTCTTTATTCGATGAAGAGCATGGGAAAATGAAAAGATCCATGTCTCTCTTGGGCCCTACAAATATGTGTTAATTTTCTAATCCCAACACCTAGATAATTATTTCCTAGTGATTTTCTTGCTGAAATAATTAATTACAACTCATTAAATCATTTATATTGGCTAGAATAATTAACAAAAATTTAAATAGCAAAAGCAAATGAAACCAATTTCAACACAAAGTTTATATGCCCTTCAAATCTGCTTTTCATTAAAATAATATCCAAGCATACAAGGGCTCCCTCACTAGGATAATGATCCACTGAGAAAAATACAAACAACAACAAAACCTAAGCAAATATCTACTGACGAAACCCTCTACCCCTATTGTACAGCCATGTTGTACAACAACCAGTACAAAACCCTCTACATCGCTTGTCGCAACATGTACAACTACTACCTACAACCTATATGATCTCTCACAAGTTGTACGATGCTACCCACGAACTACATATCCTTATCCATGGGTTGTATGGCTCTGATGACTCCTCCTATAGGCTATACAACTCGAATGATTGCTCTTGCAGGTTGTACAACTCCAAAAAATATCTCAACCTCTCAAAATTCCCTTTCTACAATATCTTCCTCCTTTGGACTAAGCAAGAAGTCCTTCTCTTGCTCCCTCTATGAGTCATTGACTCAAATAGCTCCTCCATGAGTCTCTGACTCCAATAGATATCTCTCTTGTGATGTGTCTTCACATCTCACCTTGACTGCTTTTATAATCTTGAGTTGAACCCTAACCCTAATTTCCAAAATGATCAATGGTTGAGATTAGATCTCACCTCACTTGAGATCAGTGGCTAAGATTAATTAATTCACTAATGCCAAAAACTTAATCATTTCATTAAATTAAACTCCATTAATTATAAAATGACATTCACTTTAATAATTAAATTATTAAGGTGAATTTCTAAAGTTTTGAAGAACTAATGACGATTTCCACATGTCAAACACAAACCAATGTGAAAATACTTGTCTGAGCTACAAACTCCAACACTCCCTCTTAGCAAGAAAGATATTTTGCATCACTCCAAGTTTGTCTCTGAAGAAAACAAACTTCCCTTTAACCAAGGGTTTGGTCAAAATGTCTGCAATTTGCTCATCTGTGTAGATATATTGAAGCTTAACTGCTCCCTTATGGATCCTGACTTGGATGAAGTGATATTTGATCTCAATATATTTGGACCTATCACAGAATATTGAATGCTCAAAGAGTTTGATACAACTTTGATTATCACAATATATCACCATGAGATCCAACTCTTGATCAAATAATCCTGTAAGCAATTTGCAAAGCCAAATGGCTTCACAACCAGCCATACTCGTTGCCAGTCGAGATGTTAAGTTCGAGGAGAACTTGGCATCTAGGAAGTCTCATGAATTACCACCAATGATAGAGGATGAGGAGTGGGTGGCTTCGAAGGGAGAACAAAGTTCATAAACTTCTAGTTCAGGGAGTCAATCTTCAGGTGGGGAGGAGGAGTTAGCTCCTTCCAGCTCTGTCAAGAGACCCATATGGTTTGAAGACTCTATAAGCCTTTGATGTCTCGTTGTACCCCACGAATATGCCCTTCTCTCCTGAAGGCTCCAACTTCATCCTCTTCTCCACAAGCACATGGATGTATATTGGATAACTAAAAATCCTAAAATGCCCTATCTTTGGCGTCACTCCTATGAAAGTCTCCTCAAGAATCTTATCCCCCAATATCATGTGAGGACTCTTGTTCTACAAATATATTATTTTGCTATATGCCTCTACCCATAGAAACATAGGAAGACCTTGATCATGAATCATAGCCTTCACAAAACTGATGATGGATTGATTTTTTCTCTTTGCAACCCCATTTTGTTGAGGGTTGTATGAGATTGTCAACTCCCTCTTGATCCATGCCTCCTTGTAGAAATCCTTGAAGTCATTGGAGGTGCAATCTCCCCCATTATCCAACCTCAAGACTTTTATCTTCTTCCCTGTTTGGTTCTCCACCTAGGCCTTGAACTCCTGAAACCGACTGAAGACCTCATACTTGGTCTTCATAAAAAAAGATCTAGATTTTCCTGGAAAAGTCATCAATGAATGTCACATAGTATGATGTTCCCTGCGCTAATGCTACTGACATCTATCCACACACATCTAAATGTGGAAATTTAATGACAAAATCAGCAAGCTAATATTCTGTCATACACTTAGCAACCTAGATATAACTGTCTTGCATGAACTTTGAAATGTCTAAAACCCACATTCAGAAATTACCATAAGCAAAAATACACATTGCTAAACAATTTATGCAACAGAAAAAACACAATGAACAGCATTCAACCAACCATGAATAACTCATAAATTTAGGCAATGCCAAGGAAAACCCCAATGTGGGAAAACCCAATGAAAGAGAGATTTATTATTCAACTTCAGGAAAGTACATATCAACAACAATAACACATTTCCAACCAAGAGAAAACCACTAACAGCACAAAACTGTCCCACCACATTATGCATTGAAAACCATGCCACAATCCATACAGTTGTATAGATTTGTTGAAAACATCACCTCGAAAATGTGTGCCCACAACAAGTTGTTGTACCCCTTGTTTTAAAAACTAGCAAACCAAAACCGAAACCAACCAATTTGACTAGTTAGCTCACAAACCGATTCGAACTGGGACAAAAATTGAACCGATCGACCGATTTATGACCAAACCAATCGATTTATGACCAAATCGATCAGTTTCATCCAATTTTCCTCAAGCACGCCCGCAGACCTCAAAAAAGTGTTTTTTTTCTTATTGAAAGCCCTAACCCCCTCTAAACCCTAACAGCAGCCTATAAAGACATATCAACCCCCTCTAAGTGCCTCACACCTCTCTCATTCATCATTTGGGAGCTTTTGGGTTTTGGAGCAGCATTGAAGAGCTTATTGGGCAAGTGTTTTGGGCAATTTGTGGTGGATTTGGCATCTCAACTAGGAGGCTATAGTTCATCTTCAAGTTTGGAGGAGTTGGATTAGACTCTAGAGGTATGTTGAACATTTTCCACTCATTTTTTTTCCATCTTGAATCTTGATTGTTGAATGTTTGAAAGTTTGAAACTTGTAAGAGTCTAAGACAAGGTTCCTTCTTTGTATTTTCATATTGTTTGCATTGTGGAAATTCCACCTTTGAGTTTTCATTTACAAATCAAGGGGGGGGGGGCAAGGTGGCATTCGTAGGTTGAAAGAACACTTGGTTGGTGTTAAAGGCCAAGTTAAATCATGTGAGGCACCATTGGATGTTATTGGGCCTATTAGAGAAGAGATGCAAAAGGTACTTAATGACTACCAACAAGATAAGGCTAGGGAAAAAGCTATACAGGCTAAAATAGGGAGGAAGAGGGTTGTAGCACAAATGAGGGCAGCCAACCCCACTTTTGATTATGAGGACTCTCCATCTCTTCATTCTATCGATGTTAGAAATAGAGACACCTTACATTATGTTCCTCCTCCCCTTGATAGTGAAAATACCATGAATCAACCTAAAAGTAAAAAGAGGAATACCATCCAAAGCTATTTCACACCTCCCCCCACTTTTGGCTCTGACAATGCAATGAGTACATAGCTAGATGGTGATATCATGTCGATATCCCCTTCAATGATTCCCACTTACCATATTACCAACCTATGTGGGATGCCATTATTAGTTGTGGGAGGGGCTTCAAAGGCCCTAGTATACATGATTTGAGGGGATCTCTTTTGCAAAAAGGGGTTGCATCCATTGAAGAATACTTGATAGATTTCAAAGTATCATGGGCCAAAACAAGATGTACCATCATGTCAAATGGATGGAGTGATGGAAGGAACCGTACTATCATAAATTTCCTTGTCTCTTGCCCACAAGGAACCATGTTTTTGAGATCAGTCGATGCATCTAATAGGGTCAAAGATACAAACTTGTTGTTTGAGCTATTAGATGAGGTTGTTATGGAGGTGGAGGTGGGGGTGGGGAATGTTGTTTAGGTCATCACAGATAATGCTTCTAACTATGTTCTTGTTGGGAAGATGTTACAGGAGAAACACAAAACCATATTTTGGACCCCATGTGTTGCACATTGCATAGACATCATGTTTGAGGACATTGGCAAACAAGAATGCATCAAAAACACTAAAGAGCATGCCAAAAGAATCACAAAGTACATCTACAACCACTCATGGGTTTTGAGCCTGATGAGGAAAAACACAAAGAAAAGAGAACTTCTTAGGCCTGCCATCACTAGATTTGCAACTCACTTCTTGACATTGCAATCTATGGCTTCCTAATCAAGTAACTTGCAAAAGATGTTTGCATCTAATGAATGAAATTTATCTCAGTGGGCCCGCAGACCAGATGGCAAAGACACCAAAAAGAAAGTTAATGATCCCAGATTTTGGAAAAAAGCAGCAGAAATTGTGAAAATTGTCGAGCCACATGTTAAAGTGTTGCGACTAGTGGATGAGGAAAAATTGGCCATGGGTTACATTTATGAGGCTACGGATCAGGCAAACGAGCAAATAAGGGTAGCATACAAGGATAGAGTGACCAAGTATGGGCCTACTTGGGACATCATTGATCGTAGATGGAACAATCAACTCCATCACCCTATACATGCAGTTGGGTATTTCTTGAACCCAAGGTATCATTACAGAGCGCAGTTTGGAGAAGATGTGACTAGGGAGGTTAGAGATGGCTTGATTGATTGCCTTGAACGCATGATCCCTTCTGAGAGTGATCAGTTGGAGATACACCGACAGATCACTTGTTTCACTAGAGCCACAGGTACCTTCGGCAAGAACCTAGCAAAGATTGCAAGGGATGTGGATGAGCCAGGTAACAATTCCAAAGTTTAAAGTTCAAGTGTTTAAATTTTATATACTTTATATTTTATTACTTCAAGGAACTAACTCGACTAACTATGTTTTTTGCAACAAACTGGTGGGAGTCATTTGGCAACCATTGTCCTCAATTGCAAAAGTTTGCAATTAGAGTGTTGAGTCAAACTTGCAATGCTTCTAGGTGTGAGCACAATTGGTCTATCTTTGAGAGGATTCACACAAAGAAAAGAAACTGCTTAGAACAGAAACAGTTAAATGATCTAGTCTTCGTGCAGTACAACCTTCGGCTAAGGCGCAACCAATTGTTGAACAAAAGACCTGATTTAGATCCTATTGTGTTGGATGATGTTGATCCAACTTAAGATTGGGTAGCGGTGACTCACCCACCAGAGTTTGATGTTGACCATGATTTGGAGGTGGAGTTAGCAGGGCAGGTTCAAATGGATGTAGATCCAGTATTAGGACCCTGCAGTCCGATTCCAGTGTCAGACATGACAGGCCCTAGTGGAACTACAGGCAAGCGTAATCGATGTCGTGTGCCTCGTCGCGGTTGCACTCGTACTACTACAACTAGTGCAACTTCAGAGTGTGTAGTCACAAATGTCCCTAATGGTGATGAGTCTGAGGCAAAGTTCAAGTCCAAGCTTGAGTCAGATGATGATGTCGAGGGCGAGGATGCACATGTCATTTCTACTTCTAGCAGTAGTGATGATTGATCGTTGATCATGTTGATCAATGAGATAGTGACTTGTAGTCTTGACTCTTGCTAGTATGTGTTTTGTTGTTGTGGTCTATAAAGGACCGAGGCCATTTAGAGCCTCCTTGATTATGTATTTATGTTCTAATCTCTAGATATGTATTGCACTTGGAGCCATTTTGATATATTCATGAGCATACTTTGGATATGTTGTCTCTAATTGTTTCTAATGCTTTGGAAACATGATTCAAAATCTTAAAAATATATTTTTTCGTTAAAATTTAAATATTTTATGTATTTTTAAAAAAATTGGTTCATTGAAATCGGTTCGACCAATTCATTACCGGTTCGACCGATTCATTACCAGTTCCAGTTCAGGTTGGACCCTCGACCAGTTCCGATACCGGTTCTGGTTTTTAAAACTATGGTTGTACCTTCTTCTGTACGATCGATCTCCTTCAGTAAATTCACTGAAAGCTGCCTCAGAAATTGTGCCAACCCTTACCTCGATTTTCATGCCCAAATTTGTTGTTGTACAACCTATACAAATCTATACAATACAACATGCCTCAGCAAATAAAAAAACAACAACACTCTAAAACAAAAATGCCTTCCTTGGGATTTGTGCCCTAGCTCTCTTGGAAAATGTGCCCTCTTTCCTCTCTCAAGCTTACTCAAAAAATCTCTCAAACTCCTCTCAATGTGTCGTGCACACTACCCAATGCATTCTCTTATAATCTAAAAATGGCATTTTCCCTCCCAAGTGTCTTTTCACCTTCCCCAACCCTAAATCCAAAGGCCAATATCTAATCTTGCCTTTACAAGATCAAGGGTCATGACTCATTCCCTCCAAAATAAATCACATAAAATATTAAAATACATTTCACTTTATTACATAAGTGCACTTTATGAAATAAAGTCACTTTAATATTAGAAGGTACACTTCATTAAAAAGTCACTTTAATAAAAGAACCACTTTACAACTTTATAAAAACCCATTACAAAGT
>ML789476.1:597836-612340 GCA_009831015.1 Picea engelmannii | reverse complement strand
AATTGCACTCTGGTGCGCAAGTTTGGAGGAGGGTTGCAGCTACAGCTGCAGCAGCAGCTAATTTCAGTATTGGGTTAAATATCTCTTGGCTAGGGTTTGGAACATCTGATTAGTCTTTGTTGATGCACTATCCTTGGGGAAAGGTGTGCTACCCTTTGTTTGGCTATCTAGCCTAGGGTTTGCTTCTGGAGTAATTCTCAATCAAGGTTAAGGTGCTCGGAGGGAGGCTTCGACCTATGGTTGGGTGACGAAGGTATCGTCAATGGTAAAACAAGCACACCATCTTCTATATTCTAACATGACCCCCTTACCCTAGCAATGCCTTTGAGAAAATTAAGGGAAGACCCCCCTTGGTTGGAGATGCTTTCCCCTCAAGGCCTAAAGAGGAGAGGTGGAACCTTATTCTTCATGGAGGAATATCTTAGGGGACAACATACTAATTAACTTGTGACAATGTTTAATTGAAACTAAAGAAATATTCAATTTAAGTTTTACGTCAAGAATGCAAAACAATCTCCATTTAATATCTAGTATTACACTTCAAGATCATGACTCATACACTCCATAATAACACAACATCATGCACTATTTCATCCTTCCAAGGGTAGATAATTTACTAAAAAGTGCATTGTCTAGTTACACAAATTTATTTCTTGAATTGGAGTTTTAGGGTTGAGGGTGGTTTGGGTTGCTAATTTAGGTCATTGTACAATTGTTGCAAAAATCAAATTCTAACTTCCATGCTCAACATGAAATGGAGAAGTTGATGTGCCTACATTTGGTGATGAATTAGTCACCCTCTTTCTGCAATTAAATTGTGCTTAATGAGGCAATCAAATTTGTGTATGTTGTGAGGGATGCAACAGTAGGCAATTCAAGTGCAAAGGTAGCAATTTTCTCCCCCTTGTTGCAATCTTATGCAAGGATATTTCTTATTGTTGAAAGAGATTAGCACAAACAACATCATCTCTTGTCATGATTGGAAATCTTATGAATGTCATGCCATTTACCAATATCTTTCTACTTCTGCTAGCAGTGCTCTTTTGGCCTTCCTTTGTTTATGTATGTGGTTTGTTAGACTATGCAAAGTTGTACAAATTACAACAAGCCTAGTTCTTTCTTGCCATTATGGGTTACATTGGATTGTTGGTCGCATTGATCACTATAAGAATCGATGTGGTCCTTAATGTCTCAACCAATAGAACTCATATTTGCATTACTTACAAGTTGTCCCGCATAGTGATAAGTTCACCACACTCTTCACATTGTGATTGAGATTCCAACAAAACATTGGCAATCAAAAATATCCTCTTGATCGTGAGCTCAATCTTATTTGTGCCATTATGATCTTTATATCAAAGTTTGTTAGTAAGGCACTAAACCATTCATTGAGGACTTTCATGTCAATCTTTCCTTTTAACAATGGTGTGGTGTGGTCAATCTTAATCTTGAAGGGGTTCCATCCTCCAAATGAACCAAATCCATGTTAGCCAAACTCTACAAATGTGGTTTAGGGTAATATTCTCTTAAATAGATCTACACATTTGCTCAATATTTCTTCACGTTGTTTCTAAAGAGCCTCGTCGATCATGTCTTATGCAATGTTGGCATCGTGTGTGGTTAAGCTTATAGAATTTTCTCTTGCCATCTTTGGGTGTGATAAAAGTGTCGAAGGGCAATTTAAGGGAGTCAAATAGACCCCATATATTTAGTACTCTAAGCATGTACACATAAGCATTCACTTTCTTTAACTTGTTGAACTTGAGAAGTAACACACAAAAGACATGTTGACTTGGTCACAAATCATCTAGATGTCGAAGTATCATATACCAATGTTATCAAAACCAAAAATTGGACCAAACCATTCAACCCCAAAAATGCAAAACCAGACCGAACCATACCAAAAAAAAAATTGACCAAAAATTACACAAAATATTCAAATTTAAAAATAAAAATAAAAACATATATATTTATGTGCATCAATATGAATCCAAACCATTTATACACAAATATGCAAAGATTCTCATTTATATAGAAAGTAAGAGTGCATATAATCAAAATATGCACCGAGTGCAATACTGCAATTTCTGCTATAGAGTGATTGATTTTATAGTTAACATGTGTGTATGACGTCCATGTCTTTAATGGAGTGGAGGCATATTATTGTATGATATTCATACCTCCATCTCTTTTGATCACATGCACATATCAGGGTAAATAGAGTGCATGTCGAAATAAAAGCTTAATGATAATTTATGTGTTAGTGTGAATGATTATGTGATTGCTCTTCCCTTCTCTTATTCAAGTCATTTGTAACCTTGGGGGGTTCACTCTCGAGTCTCCACAAGGAGAATATTGGAAGTTGTTTGCAGTGTTCAAAGTCAAAACTAGAAATATAGAAAAGCATTTTAGAAAATCTTACAAGGCATGGAAAATAAATGTTAGAGTTTACATGTGGGGGAAGTGCATGTACAAATCAAAAAATTGATAAATATAATATGAAGTGAAACTGATGAGGACAAACCACACGTGGTCAACTGAGAGAGACCCAAGAAGATACAATCAGTCCACCACTACAAAATTGGTTTTGAAACCTGTTGCTCATTTTAAGACCATGTTTTGATCATTTCTTTTGCTTTTGAAGAGCTTTTGAATGTTTCTAAATTGAAAACACGGCTTCTAGTTTCTAAAACTCTACAAAATGTACAAAAATTTGTTTTTTTCCTTAAAAAAAATTAGGAATCCACCCCTTTAAGTGCATTGTACAAGTGTTGTGCAAAACTAGCGAGAACCAACCAATTTTGTGTTTTTGGCCAAAACCAGTATGAAACCGGCCAAAAATAGTTTGATACCATCAATCCGATTGTTTTTTCCTTGAAGGCCAATCTACCTGACCGATTTTGCTGAACCAGGCCGGTTCTAATAACACTGTCAAATACCACTCACAATAGTGTAAAGAGCAATAGTCAAAACTTGGATACCATTCATTCAAATGTTGCCAAGGTTAAGATTAGGACCTTGGCACACAATCCTTTCAATTTATGAGAAAATTGTCCCTATTACAATGTGGTGTCATGTTGGAGCATTGTCGCAAAGTAAGTCATGATACAACAAGCCCAACAAGTGTTGAACTTATAAACAACTTAGTCAAGCAAAAGTGACTTTAGCAATAAGAAAGCAAAAGCAATTTAGATGTTAAAAGATAACATCGATCATTGGTATTAATGTGTAGGATGGAATGCGAAGTGTGCTAGTGTTAGAATAGGTGTACTACACATTAACACATTAAGCAAGAATAGGTAATAACAAAGAGACAACCCAAACAAATAACAAATAATTTCACAAGTGATTGCCTCAATGGTACATATATTCATATATTCTCAATACAAAAATAATTAAGTTGCAAAGATATCAAAGATTAAAATAACAAGAGTAATTGTGGCACAAAATTATGAGAATATTGTTGGTGAACAAAATTTTGTTGGATATCACAACAATATTGCATGATTATTTACATATCAAATGATACATATGTATACAAGCTACAAGATAAGAAAGCTTGATAGGTTGTGTAATGTCCCTTTCCAAATGACTACACGAAGGATGACAGATTAGCCTATACACTCTCCCCGTAGGCTATAATCAGTGGGAAAGGGGAGACTATGGAGATTAATTGATGTCACTAGCTTATTAAAGCTAAATTATAAAGGTGACATTAGTTGATTAAAATAAGGTTATAAAGTGACCCTATGATTAATAGAAAAAATAACCTTAGAAGTCACTTTAATTATCGTATGTGATGGGCCCAACTATTTTATCTTCCATTATTAATCATCATGACCATTTCTGCACAACTTGCCTTTGGTTCCGCCGACGATTTTTGTAAAATAGGGTTATTATTGAGCATATTTTAATTACATTACATTAAAGGT
Source organism: Picea engelmannii (assembly GCA_009831015.1). Classification (NCBI taxonomy): domain Eukaryota; kingdom Viridiplantae; phylum Streptophyta; class Pinopsida; order Pinales; family Pinaceae; genus Picea; species Picea engelmannii. The sequence goes on along the minus strand of ML789476.1, from coordinate 608,408 downwards.
ACTATTTGGAGCTTGTTTCTTGGAGAAATACCTTAGTGTAATAGCTCATTGGAACCAAGGTGAAAATATCTACAGGATAGGATGATGAAAAGTGACTTTCAATGGCAGGAGAAATCATAAAGGCAAATTAATCACTTTCTGGGGTTAAAAAGGTAAATAAATTAACAAAGTGATTTTAGAGAAAATATTAAAAGATGAATTAAAAGTCACTTAAGGAGGAAAAAGGTGAGAGGGGTATAAAGAAGAGATAGGGGCTCATTTCCTCTCATTATGCATGTTATATTTTTGAGTTGAGATTGTGGAGAGCTCAAAGAGCTTTGGAGGCTTAGGGTTTAGAGTAAAACCCTAGATCTAATTTCAGTGGTGAGAGATCCACTCTAGCTAGAGTGGTTTGGTTTCAGTGGGGAGATCTCACTCTAGCCAAATATTCTATAGGTGTTCTTCTACAAGAATTAGAGCTATCATTGCATTCTTTTGTGGCATGAATCTATTGTTGGCAAGGCGAATTATTTAGTGGAGGGCACAAAATTGGCAAGGGAGGTGCACTAGATAAGAGGAGGGTGTATTCTTCATACAGGGTCGAGTTCTCTTAGAAGGCAGGGCACAACCTTGATATCTAGGTTGTGTTGGAGTGGAGGCCAATCTTTGTTGGTAGAGGGGCGCATTTGATTGGAGGAGGGTGCACTGGTTGTGAAGAGGGCGCACTTGATTTGGGAAAGTGTATCACTTTTGTGGGAGATAATAGAAGTGCCAAAGGCCGGTGTATTGCTGCAGCAGCTATTGCAAGGTATTTAAAGGGAGATAATCCCCTCTTCTTCCATCAAGCATCTTAGCTTCCATTGAGTGGAAACTTACAGCAAACTATCCCAGTATTCATATTGTTCTTCAATTCTGTGTAGGAAATAAATAAACAGGGATATATTCTATGACTGAAGTGGACTGCAACTACTGTGGACCAAGTTTTGGCATTGTGGGAGCCTGTTTCTTTCTAGAAGAGGACAATATGAGCATCTAATACGATCAGCTTGTAGCAGGTCAGAACATTGCAATAAATCAGATATTTGTGTGAAATTTCCATTGTTGTCCTGTGTGTTATTTCTGGTTATTTCCTTGAATCTCTGCTGTAATAAGATTGTTTGAATATGGCACTTGTTGATGGCATGTAAACCCCACTCACCCATGAAACCACATGAGTAAAGCTGAAACAGTAAACCATAAACAACAGCAGCAAACAGAAGTTAAAAGGGAGATTAGGAGTATGTCTTCAAAGTGTATGACAAAAGTCCCATGTCAGAAATAAGCTACAGCAGTCATTAGGAGGTGGTTTCTACAGTGGAGATAGGTGTGACAGCAAACTATTTGACAAAATACATGACCCAAATTAGTATTAAAACCACCAGCAATCAAGTATCAAACATAACAGCAGTTATAAGGGGGATTGTACATGGTGTGTCAAGTGTTTGACGAAGTTCCTCAACCAAGAAAACCATTAAAAGTTGACAGCAGCAAGTAGTAATTCATACCACCATTAGCAAGGGATATTACAGGTTGGCTCAAGTGATTGAGTGGAGTGCTATGAATTACAAGTAAGAGGTCACAAGGTCAAGTTCCCAAGTTGGCTACCTCTATGAATATTGTGGGCCTTATTCAATGTCCTTGTAAGGTTAGGTTTCCAAAACTACAACCAATCGATTTGCCCTGAGTGCCGTCCTCAAAATGAGGGGAAGTGCTCAATGGATTTCCCCAAGATGTGCATTTCATCAATAAATTGAAAAAAAAACTACAAGATAAGAATGCCATTTAATAAGGTAGCTATAAAAATTACCTTGAGTTGTAACAAACTATTGTGATTCTTGGAAATCAATCAATTGTTTCTACATTTACCACAAAAAGTGACAAAAACACTATCAACTTTGATCACCTTGAATGACAAGCACACTATGAACCTCGACAATAAAGTTTTATTGACATCACCAAAGAATCCAAAGATAAGAAAGCATGATTGAATGAGTATTGATTTGTCAAAAGCACCATGTGGATCATCTATTCATGTCGAATTGATGGCACATTGGAGACTAGGTGTAGGTTGCACTTGCATTGAAAAGAGTCAACATGACAAGGATCAAGAATCGCTTGTAGAAGGAATACAAGGAATCCTAAAGATGGCATACTCTTGGTTGCACTAAAGGTTAAAAAGGGACTATCACAAACCAAAATAACACTAAATCTCAAACCAAAATAACACTGAAGCACAAATCATTCCCTCCTTAAAAGGAAAGGGGTTATCTTCGGAAATAGACAGATGGTCAAACAAGCAAGTAGAAGCAATTGGTACACCATAAGATTGGCATCTTGGTTTTTATGGTACAAACAATGTTTTTATGGTACAACAATGTTGTATAACTTTCAATGGGAGAACTAATCTCATTACATTTGGCTGAATTTAAAGATTTTTAATTAGAGATAGCATTCAAATTTCAAGAATGGCATTTTTAGGAAAAATGTAATTACTTGAGATTGGAGCCAAGGAAAATATGTTAACTTTCTTTGCCTATCTAACTAGGGGTAAATGTAAATTTGATCCAATAGACCAAAGTTGGTTCCAATGGGCAATCATCATCATCAACAACAACAACAACGAACTCTGCTCAATAATGTATATTTTGTACTACATTCTTTATTACCAAATAATAAAATTTAAGATGCATTCTCCAATAATAAAACAACCCTAAGCAAAGAACCCCTAAAACAAATTTTCACCTCATGGTCCCATGGAAACACTTTAGATTTTTTTCTTAGCAGGAATTGCGATGTAAATGTTGCACATGTGCCCAACTTTTTTGTAGATTTTTTTCTTAGCAGGAATTGCAATGTAAATGTTGCACATGTGCCCAACTTTTGTGGGGAAAAATTTTAATCAAACAAGCCTAAATGTCATTCAATAACTTCGTTATTAAACCTAGTCCCTTCCCCCCTGTAATAAGTGGAAAAACCTTATAACACAATCAGAGTTCTATAATAGAAAGATGTTCTTACTGCTAACCACCACCTCCAACTGGTATGGAACCGTAAATCCCTTAAAAAAATAGAAACAGGCCCTTGCAAACTTCAATTAGTGAAGATATTATTGAGTCTAAAACTGGGTTAATGCCAAAGATAGTACCACTACTTCATACCAAGTATATAAAGTGCTAAGGGAGGTCTATTGTAGTTTCAATAATGAGCAAAACATACAATTTATTCTCCTTCCCGATCCCAACACACTATATTTGTTACACTCCAAATAATCATTTCAATTTCCATCAGCACTCAAATGAATGTCACCTGCAGTTCAAAAGCAAGATCATATAATCCCTGAGAAGACAAGTTATTGTATTTACCTACACCTGCAGCAGCTTCTTCTGGAGAAGGTTCACTTGCACTTCCAGGTTCTGATTTTACCATGTTATTGCATGATTCTGGTGAGACTTGATTTCTACGCCGTTTAACAGCTTTCTCTGCTCTACTGTGATAGACAACCAAGCCAAATGATTAAACATTTTACCTTGGAGAAACAGAATTTTGCCATGAAATAATTATATTGAGCGTAGAATATTTAGCTAAATAGAATGTTATTCCTAATAATTATTGTCAAAGGTTCAACTTTGAACTGTACACAATACCCGATGCATAAAGCAACTAATAATTTTTGGTACACACTACTAACCTTGATAAAGAAATATATTTTGCAAGAATTGTTTCCTCTTCTTCATTGTAAGTATACCATATATCTTGACCAGGAAGAGGCTCCCAGATGCTTGTGTCTACACATCACTCAAAATCTTCAAATATTTAATTCCAGTCAAATGAGACACCAATACAACAGTTTAATGATGGCATTCAGCATTCAAATAAAAACCAAATAGTATGCATTAGAGAAATCTGAAACCTTGAAGTAAAACAACAGATCTATCTGATCCTCCCTTCAATCTCCAATACGCTCGTCCATTCTGATCCCAGATAAAAGGCACAGTCCGTATAGCATCACACCTTTGCCTCTCTGCATAATACCAACCAAAACTGTAACGATAGCAGGATGGGAAAAGACACACATACTTACAGATATCTTAAGTCACAACAGTAACAGTAATTTAACATACTCATTCTTGAAGCTGCTTCCAATACATCTAATTTTGCTGCCTGAGCTTTCTCTGTCTCAAGTTTCACTCTTGAAATTAGTTGTTCATGTCCATCAATTGTTAAGGAAGGACCGTCATTTGATGACAACAGAATGCGAGCTACTTCATCCTTCATCTTTTGTTGTGCTTCCTTTGCCTTCACACATCAAATAAAATAAAATAAAAAAACATTAAGAATCCTGCAAAAGAAAACTGGGCTGGATAAAGGCAACAAAGAAGATGAATATCTTTAGAACATGTTCTACAATGGAATATTTATCCAAAGATGCACCTTTTCCTTTGCAGCCATGATTTCTTCTTTATGGTCTTTTTTGGAAGCAATAAACTTAGTGTGTGCGGACTCAATCGAGTTCCTTAAGCACCTGAGGAACACAAAAAGATATATAGGTAGTAAAATAATATTTTTAATGTACCAAATAACAAAACTAACTATAAGAAACAGAGAATCAGCATTTTGCATATAACAAAAACATTTGTAATATAAATAGTATGATAATTACATACCCTGTGCTAAGACATTCATCACACAGAATATTTAGGAGCCTCAACTTGATACTAGGATCCAAGGTGTCATATCCTTCAGCTCTGCCTTTAAGACTTATATCAATAAAGTTATCAAGCTGGCGTAATTCCTGTCTCAATTTCTGTTGTTCATCTGCAAGTAAATTGGAAGATGAAGGCGACGAATCTTCTTTTATAGAATGAGACTTGTTCATGACAAGTCTTTTGAAAACCTGCAGCCATGAATTGTCATCACTGATTGAATGTGATATTTCACACCTGTAAAGAAACAATGTGGAAAATACTTTAGGTGCCAATCAAATGATACCAAATAAGCAAGAAATTCAATAGAGTGAGAAGTGCAAAGCACTAGTAGATAGGTTGACTGGACATACTGTTCACCAACATCTTCTCCAATCAAGGACAACAACTTGACATGAAATTGCACAACAGATGAATACAACCCTCGCCGTCCAATGCGCCCACGCATTAGTTCCCGTAGAATGGACTCTGGTTGACCCTTCTTTAAATCAAGTACCTACAAAATTCATAATTATCAGAAGAAAATACCAAATATAAGCTTTGCTTCTTGACCTTTTAGTTGAGGCATACTTCATGCAACTCTAGGACTCATAATATCCCAAGTTTAGATTGGCTATAAATAACCAGAGCAAGATCAGAAAGCAAATAGAAATATAGGCATATAAGCAAAGTATAAGCTTTGTTTAGAAATTGCAAAATATTCAAATTTTCCCTTTTTTAGAAGTATCTCTCCAAAACCATATATTTTTTCCAATAGCTGAAACATTCATAGAAAATATTGTAGAATTAGTGCATTCAAACAAAGAATTTGTTTACCTTTTACACTAGACTCAAGGGCATTTATAAAGCTTTGAAGGCTACCTTCTCCACTGTTCTAGAAACAGACAAACAGGAAAAAAATTGATATTGGTATTCTAGGGAAAACCTGGTGAGTAGTCACCACTCAAACCTGTCGAGTCAGACAACTTTATAGGATGTTAGTTCATAGAAAAAATATACCACATTGGGCTTCCAAGCACAAGGTGAATTATGGCTTCCAGCTAGAAAATCACATATTGTAGAACATCTCACCTCTCTACCTTCCGTTCCCACATTTGCATGTCTTCAGATTTGAAACAATGATCCAAAATGTACACACACTTTTACGTGACACATGCTTACACAAGTCTTGCTCAACAAGACATGTCAAAAGTGTCAAATAATTAATTATATATACATATGCATTAGACATTGATCAGAATTCTACATATAGGAATTGAGTTCTCTAGAATTCAGAAGAAAATGGCATCTTGGTGGATTAATATGTGACTGAAGGGCAGTAAGTGTTCAAAAGACAACAATAGGCTTGATACCTTCAACTCAAGAGATAAACTCCAAACTTCATATTTTTTTCCTTCACTTAGTGGCATTTCTGAATCATCATTGCTCATTTGTTGATGAAGACTAAGTTTATCATCTACTGCTATGTTGAATGGTAAGCATGTGTCAAAGTCATATAACAAGAGCACTTGCTTTGGATAGAATCGAGGCCAATGCCTGACCTTTGGGACTAAACTTTCATATTTGCAGTAAGCACATAGACACCAGGACAGTGAAGACTCATTTATAATACAAAGGCCTGCTGCCTGACCAAAGCCATTTTTTCTTGATGATCAAAGAGGTTTTGTTATTTCACTTGCACTGAGCATAGCATGTACTATCATCTATCAATAAAGTACATCTATAAGACCTCATTTAAAGATACTTCTAGAAGTCTGCCTTTGGAAAGATTACTTTATGTTAACAATCAAAGAACTTTTATAACAATTATTGTTGACCAATGCAAAAGCATAATTCTGAAAGAACGGAAAGGTGCTGTGGCCCATATCTAACATGCCAAAATAAAGAACTGAATGAATAGGAAGTGAGTTTAGCCCAAATCGTAGTGTAAGCTAACCAGTATTAAACTGCTTCTATACTTTATACCATCACACACGTGTGTTTGTGGCAAACTCTAGGACTGCTGAAGGTATAATTAAGACAATGCAAAAGAAAATATCCATGGGGCAAATTTTACGATTTGAACCATAGATATGAACCTAAAACACAGTTTGGATAAGAAAGTACATACTTGTTCAAATGCTGAGCAAAATTCCAAAAACTGCAATGCTGATCCAACATCATTTGATAGAAATTCTATGCCAGCAATCAACTGCATCGGTTTCCCCTGAGGCAAAATAATTTCATCCATCTCATTCTTGTCTTTGCATTTCTTCTTCTTCTTCAAATTTACATTTTCTTCTGCAACCTCTAACTGAAAATCAGGTACAGCAATAGACTGCTCATCGATGCCCTTGATAACAGCTTTATTTCCAGGTTTGTCTATATTGTCTGATTTTCTTTTCTTTGTCTGCTTCACATTAGCCTTTAGAACATGTTCACTTTCTGTTGGCGTCAGATTTCCAGTTTTAGAATTAGTTTCAGAACAATGAATTTTGCTTAATTTTGGCTTTATTTTAGCCAGTTTTTTCCTTTCAAGAGGCTCCATGCTTTCATGAATAGCCAGAAAATTTTGTGCATCTTTACTTGCAGTCACAGCCTTGTCTGTAATGCAAGGGGATGATGTTGTATCTGATTTCATCTCTTTGTCATTTACAATGTTACTTGCAAATTGCCCCTCTTCACAAAGACCCTTTTTTGGAAGATCCGTCTCAGCCTTGACCTTGCTTTTTCTCTTGGAATTACTTTTGGTATTTATTGCTTTGCCACTCAGGGCAGAGGCATCAGATATCTTCTTCCCATCCTTGCCAATATTACAATCCAGATTTCCCTTTTCCAAATTGACCTCCATTTTTACCATATTAATTCTCTTATGATTCTTTTCCCCACTCAGAAGTGGAACAGACTCTCTATGTCGATCAAGACCTTTGTCACTTGTGGTTTTAGAACTAGTACTTGAGTTTTTCGATTTTTTAAGCTGTGAAACAGCTCTTGATTCTAAATAACAACCTTGACCAAGAGCAGAGGATTCATCCAATGACTTTTGCAGCTTGCTAACTTTTGAAGGAGTGGAAGATTTGACCAATGACTTTGCAGATTTCCCAACCTTTGATGGAGACACCAGAGGTGAACTATTTTGCTCCTTTAAAGGACAACTTTCAGTTGCTTCTACAGAACCCATGGAACTCTGAACAGGCTTCAATTTCTTGACAAGGTCTTTCACATCAATATTTCCAGAACGAATAGATTCCGAGAGACTGTTTATTGTGGAAACATTCAAAGAATTGACATGCTCCTGTATCGGAACAGAAGGAGCCATCAGAAATACAGATGCTGTTATATCAGAATAAGTGCCTTCCAGTCAAATGTGTTCATTGCATTCAAGATATAGCACATGTGTTAAGAAGGCTAGAATTATAGAGCATATTTCTTTCAGGACATCATCATTTTCAAGAGTGAAATTCAAATATTTGCATATGTAGGAATTTACCTCAGAAAGACCTTGACACTTGAGTAAATCAGCAACAGAAGCAAAGCCTGTAGCCTTAGCTGCATACACAAGAATTCCAGTAGGAACACAACCTTGCTTTTTCCTGCAATAATGAATCCAACAACTTTATTTCTGAAAATCCCAGACAGTGCTTTCTATCAAAACCTGATTGAAGAGTTAGAAAAGGCAACATAACAATTAGTATGTTTTTGCCTAGGTGAATTTCTATATTCAAGCTTACATGCAAATACTGCAATTGCAGATACTTCTGCACTTTGGGCATTTCCACTCCTCGGATTTAACAGCCTCTTCAACTTTTTCTCCATACCTGCATGCTTATCAGCGTGCATATAATTACTATGAATTTGAGTAGATTAATGAAGCCTTAAAACCCAATCAGTATTTGGACATTTTTGCCTGAATGAGCATGTCAATCTTTCCTGATTGCACGTGGACTTGATGTTTCTCAGTAAGTCTCAGTGGATCTTTATGACCCTGACGATGCCCATGCTATAGGCGCACACACTGATATATATATCACATTCTAATGGACGATGACATATTGTCATCAGAAACCAAACTTACTACTTGGCATAGGGTTTATGGAATGTAAACCACTACCATGCAGGTGGTGTAGGAAACTAACCTATTAAGCAAGCACTTGGGACAAAAGTTCTGTGTGCATGGTTTCTTTCCAACGGCATTCTTGCAAGGCGCCATGAATTCCAAAGTCTTTTGGCGGCACTGCAACAATCTCAAGTGATGTGTTCGAAATTAAAAATCCTTGTGAAAGCACCCAAAAAAAAAAAAAAAAAATATATATATATATATATATCGAGAGAGAGGGGGGGAGATCCCCACACACACCTGGTGGCAAGTCTTGCCATTTTCAGAATCATAAATTCTTCCTCCAATAACACGCACTCCTGGAGACTTTGTCCGCTTCTGCACCCCATCCGAAGCTGAAACTTTTTTTTTGGAATCGCCTGCTCTGGGAGAGGACATGTTCTCCTTGTTCTCTACCTGTAAGTCCTTATTGAGATCAAACTCCAAACCTTTTGAGGTAGCCTTTTCATCAACTTTATGATGATTCTTTGTTTTGGAAGAGCCCGTTGGGGAGGACAATTTTGCTGATGTTGCTGTATGTTTGGTTATATCACGATCTTTGTTAAAACCACTATCGAGATGAGATGCCGTTTCCTCTTTGGAGGGCTGCTTTGGACTAGTCACGGTTTTGCCCTTACTGCATTTCCTGCCATGAGTTGCCTTAAATGGGCTCCTTTTATCCTCGGCCTTTACTTCATTGCTGTCAGTTGCAGCACGAGCATTAGTATTGTCATTCTTCAAGGTGCTCTTCTCTTGAACTTTAGTATTGTCATTCTTCAAGGTGCTCTTCTCTTGAACTTTCGGACTATTGGCGTTTTCATTTCTGGGCAAGGAAAGCTTCTTCTTTGCGAGGGGAGTTGAAGGAAGTTCGTGAAAAAGTTGTTTGCGACTTGCTTCGCCGACAGAGTTTGATGACCCAGTCTTTCTAGAGCCACTAGTGCCTAACCGAGGACTCCTCCTTATTTTCTGAGCTGGAGAAAGAGCCATGTGTCCTCTTGACCTTTTATATCATCAGTATAGAAACCCAAGGATTGATCTCCTGCATTCACATAAACCAAAAGACATGCATAAAACTCCAACAAAAGCAATTCCACTGCAGAAATGAGACATCTTACAAGCAGGTCAAAACTGATCGATTAATGAATATGACAGCGAGTCCACCTTGTAACGAAACGTCTACCAATATTATCACATATATCCAGTGCCAGAAAACATGTTAACCATGGTGAAATACAGGACAAGGGACTATGTTGCAAACAACTGTTATCGGTTTCGTTGAGACGATTTCAAAGCAAAACCATTATTCAAAAGGATGATACAGAACCCTCCACTGATAACATATGGACATCTAAGAGAGCCTCGCTTCAGTGTGGAAACCAATATAAATGGACATAGGCAACTAAATTCAAAAGAAGCAACACCTCACCTGCTGAAGGAAAGATCGGCGTCGGAAATAAGCTTAAACCTCCCTCTCTCCCGATCCCTCTGTTTCACTCTTTCCCCTGCTTCATTGCTGGAAAATAACCGCGGGAGATGACCAAATGAACCAAGTGATATGTTTTGGGCGGGAGAGATTTAATTTTAACTTGAAAACGCCAATTCTAAAATTCAAACGAAGGAATGAATGCTGCCTCCCTCCATTTTCCAAAATATCTTTTTTAATGTTTATGCCCATTGTCTTGATATTCGCTTTATTGAGTATGTTTCTAATTAAACCAAACCGAAATTACTAATTAAAGGCGTTGTCTAAACGTACGTTCGTTTTAGGTTTTGGTA
>ML789476.1:555133-592293 GCA_009831015.1 Picea engelmannii | reverse complement strand
ATAGGATCCAAACCCTTTTTACTTCAAAAAAAAAACACATTCACACACCATCCACAAAATAACACAAAGATTTGCTCTAGGAAACCCTTACGGGAGAAAACTCAGCTAGAAGTTGAGGCTACTCTACTCTCTTTTCTTTGTTATGGAAATAATGCAAGTACAAAGGAGAAGGCACTCTCTGTGCAGCTACCTGAGACATGTAGCCTGTTAGGCTGTTACAAAAAATTAACCCCCTCTGTTATGCTCTCTAATTTCCCACTCCCAATTGTTTTGCTCTATTATGGAACAAAATACAATAACATAGAATGGAACCCCTTCTCCTCCTAGCGGCCCGGTATTTAACATAGCCTGATAGTCATCTAGGGTTAGGGTTTTGACTTCCTCAACCTTCAATTGTGATAAAGTTTTGGACCTTCTATATTATCCTTGAAAGTCCTCACATGGCTAGCCCCATCTACACGAGTAACGGGGGTTGAAGTGGCATCCTCTCGTACCATGGTGGTCAACTTGTGGGAGGCATAACTTTTGCACACAAGCTTCGGTTAACGCATGGTCAACACCACAGTAAAGGTCTTGTAGTGAAGAACAACATCAAGTGTGTGGGCATAAGTTTAGCACACCATAACCCCAAAAAATGTCATTTAATGCCTCAAAATGGCCCTGGAAGGTTTTGGACCATAATTTTCCAAACTAGGACTTGCCACTAAAATGACCCTTCCACTCTGAAATCATCGAGATAGATGACAAATAATATAATGATCCAATCTATATCATACCTCCCCATTTGGGGAGGCTTTTGGTCCCTAAAAGATTTATTGAATGAGGTGAGGAAATTTTTCATCTACCTTCTCCCTGAAGTACCATTTTGCTTTGGTTGGAAGTTGTCCTTTCAACCTAATCTGCCAATGGTCACGTTGTTCTCGTCTTGTAGTTCTCGACCTCTTATGCAAAACTATGTCCTCTACCAATTCCGCCTAAGCATTTGATGTTAAATCCTCTATGGAAGGTAGGACTTGCTCCTCCTCCTTATCCAACATGGAGAGTGTTGATGCTTAAAATCGCAACAATGAATATTGCTTGCAAATGATTGCCAAGCTCTATTATTTATTTATAATAACAATAATAAACTAGTAGGTGGGACCCCCTTGTAGACCAATGGCGCTAATAGATGTGTTGCACTTATATTTTTGTTTGTTGTTATAATGATTCCAGCATATTCTTCTACAATTGATGATTCAAGTCATGGTTCTAATCATTCTGGTGACATAAGATGATTGGTTGATTGTGGTATGGCTAGATGGTTGATGGTGACTCACAAATTATGGTTGTACTATGGATAAAAGGATTATTTTTTTTACAAGTTCTATGTTTATGCATTAAACATCGATTGATTATTTTACAAATGATTTTATACAAAAGGATGATGTGGGAGCTTAAACAAAAAGGAAAAAAGACTATGTACAAGCCTTAAGGTTACATGTAACAGTGACAAAAGAAAAGTGTATAGACCTTGTTGTTAGTCTTATGTGCTTTGATTAAAGGTTATGTGTGAGGTATATATGGTAATGTTATAGCATGTGATTGTGGTTAAAAGATTTTAACATGACTAAAGGTGGCGCACTATGTAATGGATATAGCAATGGGATATGTGCTTGGATTAATGGTTGATGTTATGGTGGATTGGCTGGCTTATACGTTGAATTGAATGGGGTTGGGGAAGGAAGTGACATGAATTTATTGCATGTCACTCAAACAACCCTCAAGCCCGTCACCCTAGCCATACTTGCATTTGTTTTTTCGCTCTGGTGGTTGTTGGTGCTCCGCGATTTTTGGTTGTGAAAGATGGATACAATCCAACTCTCTCTTTCAAGCAAGCTTTTCCAGGTATGGTTCCTTTATTTTCCATTGATGATGGCTCCTCTATGTTATGAATCGATTTTTGGATCATAATGGCTTGAGGTCTGTGTTTTTCTTAAGTTTTTTGTACTATGTATCAGTGTTGTTCTTATGGTTTCTTCTGTGAATACTCAAGACTGTTGGCGTTTTAAAGAAAACGAATGAATGTTCTTTCTGTGTGTAGTCTGTGCATTGGTTTATTGGTTAAAAACATGTTCGGTCAGCTTGGGGTTTCGGTCTGGTTCTTTGTGGAAAATTATGATGATGGTTTAGCAAGCCCTGAGTTTTGGTGCGTTGTTTTTACAACCAATCTTGGTGTTAAGTTTTTTGTCACTCCTTTTCGTCTCGGTGGTTGATATGTTTCGTTTCTCCGGGTTGCAATGCAAATTGTTAAGAGTTGAAGTGTTCTTGCCTTGTTTTGGCCGAGCCTGAACTATCTTTTGTCATGGCATTGCCTTCATTATCACTGTTACTAGAAGAATTGTACAGACGGGTTTTTAGCATCACTCGGAATTTTAAATGGAAGCTTGTATAGTTTTGGTTGACCACGGGTTGTGTTCGAGCATTCTCTTCATAGTATTTTAAGCATTCACTTCCCCTCGTCTTCGTTAGAGGTGGTTGACTGTTATGTTTTGATAACCCTCGCTATTAATATTTCTGATTAAAGGTTATGTGTCTGTGGTGAATTTGGAAAGGGCACGAATTACCTTTGTCTTTGAAGATTGTCTCTTGATCGAGCCATCTGTTGTTACTTCTATGCGTTAGTTTTTTTTTAAAGAAAAAAGGGTACAAGTTATTTGCATCCCTGAGGACTTTTTCATTTGGTCGGGCTATTTGTTCTTACTTCCATTTGTTGTGTTAAACCCTAACACGATCTTGGTCTCGTCAAGGATAAAAGAGACACATGTGTGTGCTTGGTCTATCGAGCACAACTTGGTTTTATTTCTCCTCGGGCATTATTTGGCTCTGTCTCTTATTGGGCATTTCTTTTAAAAGAAGTATGTACATGAATCTCAAGCTCAGACTTGCATGTTATTAGTTGAATGTTATTTTGAATCAAAACTTACGTTGATAAACGCTTATGTGTAACTGAATCAGGGCCCAATTATAAGTCTTAATGCCAATGGATTGTGTCAAACAGTGTTGGAAAGTCGACAATTGGTGGTTAATACTGGGCCTATTCTTATTTGAGTTTTAAATATTGGATGTGGATGGCTGGAATCACTATGCATATTTCTATTTTTCTTTAAAAGGAAAAAGGGTTTAGCATTGGAATATAAAAGATTGTGGCTCAAAGGGTTATAATGTTATTATAAATATGGAAATGATGTTATTGTGACTATTGTATAAGATTTATAAATGCAAGGGTTGCTATGATTGAGTATTCTAGGCATATGAATTGTTTTGTTCAAAGTCAACAAGCATTGTGTAAAGAAGTGTCAGTTAAATGGTTTTGGTTTTAAAAGTGAATGCTTATTGGATTATGAAGTCTGAACAGAGTTATGGTTGTTGTTTGGTTTGATTTATTTTTATGAACAATATCCATGTTTTTCCCTCTTATACTAACACGTTTTCGCTCATTATACCCCCCTCATAATCCCAATTTCATTTTTACACGCCCTGTTCTATAAAATAAATTAAAAGCTTTGTGTAACAGTGACAAAAGATATGACATAGAAATATGTGGCAGCTGATATTTTTGGTATTGATTGCACAATTAAATTATTTAATGAATTGTTGAGCAATACTCGTGTCTTTATTCCCTCTCATACTACCACTTTTTCGCTCATTACAATCCCTCCAGATGTCCCAGGAACCCTATCTGCCTCGTGCTCACTTGGCAATTATTAAATAAATTATTATGGATTGATTTGCATGGGTCTCATGTCAATTTCTGAGCCAAACTTTGTTTCATGTAAACAAAATGTCATGTATGGTATGTTAAGGGCTAGTTACTAATGAATTGTTGCATATAGGATGAGTTTCTTTAGTAGGGGCAACCATGGATGAAATAATAGAGGAAGAGGTAACTGGAACAGAGGGCCTAGAAGGCCTAGATTCTCAATTCATTTTGATACTGACCTCTAGGAGTTGAACCAGTTGTTTCAAGATGGGTTCTTCAATTGGATTGAGCAAGGGATAGTTCAACCCCGATCAGAGAGACCTCCTTCCAGCCTCAAAATATCCCTGGTATTCATGTGCCTCATCTTGTATCCTTGCAACCATAAGTCCCTGCGAATGATGGATGGCAAGAGATTGTCAATCCGACAGTCTCTCACCATCGTGGTTGGCCCAATTTGTCATTACCCCCTCCACCACTTGTAAATCCTAATGTTCAAATTGTCCATGTGCATTTACCTATTCAATCCTCTCATGCTAGCAAACGACTTAAAACCGATGTCCCCCAAGTGCAAGATAAAGGTAAAGTTGTTGCCTCCCCTTCCTCTCCTTCAAATGGATATTAAAAATCAGTGTTGTCCTGTATGGATCTGAAGGATGATTGTTCCCATGTTATTAGTGAGATCAAGCCTCAAGGTTCAAATCAACCAAAGTCTATTTCTGGGAAGTCCAAAGGGGACAACAATGATAGAAGAAATACTGTCTCTCAAAGTGACAAGTATGAATTTTAATTTATGTGTTTATGATTGAGTTGTTGAAGACAATAGTCTGCGGAAAGTTTTGGACAACAAGCTATTTTTTGGATAATGTGAATATTTACATATTTTGGATATTATTTGAAATATTTATGATATTTAATATTCAATTTTTGAAATTATTTATGGGAGTTACAAGGCGCCATGTGTTTAAATGATTATCCAATCGTGTTTATTTTTGTAAAGAATAAAACAAGGGAGTCACAAGGGGTCCCACCTACTTTATTATTAAATAAAGACCCTTAACTATGATTATTATTATTACTTCCTCTAAACTAAAATTAGTCAAGTTTAATTAACTTAACTAAAGAAAGTAGTTGAACTACTTCAACTTATTTGGAATGCATAAAAGCCAAATGAGAAGGAAGAACAAGGGGAGAATAGAAGGAGAAAACAATACTAAGGTTTGCTCTTTTGTTTAAATGAGATAGTTTCATAGTTGATAAAGGATATTGTGTAGAGTCAAATTGGCAGCAGTCTGTGGTAAGTTGATCCAGATTATAAAGTTCAGTTTTTACTTATTGTCAGAGTCTTTTTGTATGGTTTTCATCGCAGATCTCTACATTAGACTTTGGTCCATGCCTTCACAGGGATTTTGTAAAGAGAAATATACTTTTGATTTATTGGAATGAAATAAAGCAGATTGCTACTCTATCTCATTTGTGTGTATCTGTGACTTGGTTACTTTTTCTTTTGATCTCCACATTTATTTTCTGTAATCTGTATATTTTCATAAAGTTATATAAATTTAATGTTATTTTGCAACATTCTTTTCATAAAAAATCAGCCTAAACACTTGTAATTAATACTTGTGGATTGGGAAAATATTTTTGAGGCTACAAAACATAGGGTGATATTCCCGATTATCTTTTCTTAGCCAGGCGAGATTCGAAAATGCTTGAGTAAGATAATTCATGTATTTGCGTCAACATTTGTTTGGCGACCATACTGGGGAGATCTTCCATATCTCTCTGGTTGATTGTATGCACGATTATCATTGAAAACTTTATATTTGTGCTTTCGATTCTTTGATTGTTTTCTTTCATTCATGACAATACATGTTACAAGGCAGTCCAATATTGAGCCCAGTCTTAAAGATTTGACCAACATTGCTTTAACCTTATTCAATACCATCTTAGAAACTGCTAATACTCGGGCTGAGAATGAACTCTCGTGGGCAGTGATTAAACAAGACATAAGTGTCTGAGAACGTTGGGAAGTCAGGGAAAGACATCCTAGGAATCATCCATAGCTTTATTTTTCCTAAAGTTTTATCTTCTTTTCATGTCCTTAAACCCTCACATCTCTAGGAGAAGAAGAGGTTTATCACATGAGATCAACCCCATTGTTGATATAGGAAGAAGAAACGTTGTTTTGTCAACCCAACAAGGTACTTTAAGGAGAACTTTGTCTGATTCATCCAATTCGTCTTTCTCTCCCTTACCTATCATTCACAAGATGGCATTTGTGGGTGGCTTTGGTGGCACTGGAGGTGCTTCTTTGTCTCAATCTTCAGCCTCATCAGTGATTGGTAGCTTGTATAGTCATCAAATCTTTGTCCAATCTACTACCAACCCCACTAACGTCATAAATAAGTATGTACTCTTTCAATTCGAAGAAGATGCTACTACTACTCCGTGGCATGTATCCTCTCCTATAAACCTAGCACCTGCTACTCGTCCACTTCCAAAATTTAAAGAGCATCTCCCTAGGTTTTCAGGAAATAACACGGTCACTGCGAGTGAACACTTGGTGGCATTTTCTAATGCCTGTCACAACATAGGAGAAAATGACAATGACACTTGTATGCGCTTATTTGTTAATTCCCTTGAAGGGAAAGCAGTGGCAAATTTCTTTGATCTTCCTCCCAAGATTCTTTCCACTTGGGAGGAGTTAGTTTATTGGTTCAATTCTACTTATGGGCAATCTAAGAGCCCAGCCAAACAATTACGGGAGTATAATAACATTGCGTACAAAGACTATGAGACTATAAAGTCCTTCAACTTACGTTTCACCAAGTTATATAACCAAATTCCCGAACTTATTCGCCCTTAGAACCAAGCCGCTTTTATGCATTACTATAATGCTCTACCTTCCCCCTACCGTCATATGCTTGAAGAAAAAACTATTGACAATCTTGGTTCTGCTTTTCATACTTGTCTAGAGTATGAAGAACAACTTGAAAGAACATGTCTTCCCAAGGGAGACTCAATTAAACAAGCATACATGTACGCCCTCTTACAGATTGTACAGGACATGAATAATCGAATGATAGCATATGAGCGAAAAGGAAATGTCCCTTCACTTACTCCTGGGGCCTCATCTTCTTCTTCACCACCCTTTAGGAATCCTAATGAAAACAACTTTCAGCCCAAAGCCATCATGCCTCGCAGTTGGTGTAACTTTTGCGAGGAACACCATGAGGAAAGTACTTGTGAGGTAAAGAAGAGTGTTAGAGATTAAATCTTTGGCAAAAGGCATGAAACTACCATTGTTGTTCTAGATTTCACAGAACTAGAGGATGTCATGATCATAGACACTATGAATAAATCCTATGCTTCAAAAGGAAAATATGATCCCCCTCGTACTTCTTTTAGCCCAAGCTCATCTTCACCAGCTGCTACTGTACAAGTTATTAAAACTCTTGGCAGTCAAGGAACTTCCTCCCCTCTTCCCTCTTCCAAATACAACATTCTCAATCAATTGGCTAATATTAAAGTTGATGCTACCCTCCTGGACATGGTTGTCGTCCCTGAGCAACAAAAGCATCTAAAAATTTTCATGGAAGGAAAAACTTCCACTATAGCCAGTCTCTCTAAAGAGGTAGATGAAGAGGACTCAACTATAAATAAAGTAGGTGTAAATAATTTTAGACACTCTATCAAAAATCCTTAGTTTTTCATTTCTATAAATATTATGGACAAAATAGCCCATTGTTGTCTGATTGACGGCAGTTCAGGCCCAAGTGTAATGTCGAAAATTATTATGGAAGATCTAGGCTTATCCTGTACAAATGAAAATGCCAAAAGCATGCTCTCTTATAATAGTTTACAACAATCGACCTTAGGTGAGATCAAGGATGTGACCTTGGTTTTGTGCGCACATCCAGAAATAAGGACAACCCTTAATATTCAGGTAATTGACATGTTAGTGAGTAATTATTCAATCATCTTAGGAAGAGACTGGCAAGCCTTGACAGGTGGATACATGTCATTCGACGAGACACACTTATTTGTTCCTCGGAATGGGAAGAACATCATAGTCCTAAGGGAGGGAAGAATTTCACCTTATATAGAAAGCATCCCACATCCTAATGTAAATTATATTGAAGAGGACCTAGGAGTGTACTCCATCTTTGTCGATGAGGACAACACTACCTTGGAACAAATCGACCTAGAGGATGGAATGTGGCATATGCACTTTGATGGTTCATGCTCCAATGAAGGAAATGGAGTTGGCATTATCTCGTACTCTCATGTAGGTAAAATTCACAACTTTTCCTATAGGTTAGATTTTGCTTGCACTAACAACGTCATCAAATTTGAAGTATTACTGCTAGGCATTGAAAATGCCTATAATTTAGGTTGTGGTCACCTTACAGTTTTTAGGGACTCTGAACTTGTTGTAAACCTTGTATGTAAGATATATTCTCCTAGCAACAAGTTAATGAAACGCTACACCCAAACTGTTTGGGCCCTTATCTCAAACTTGCTATCATTCAACATTACTCATGTTAAAAGGGAATTGAATTCAATGGCTGATAGGTTAGATGTTTTTGCAGCCTCTCCTGCTCGACAATTTCTGCCACAAAGACCTGATTGCACCTTTCGATCTTTGTATCGTCCTCATATCCTTGAAAATGTAAAGTCATGGCAGGTCTTCCCTAGTGATGAGAGCACATGTGCTTTCATACAAAATGAACCTTATAAGCCCAAGGAGATTATATCCATGGAAGACAACAAAATTCCAAAGGGCTTGACTCCTTTAGAAAGTTCATTTTCATCGAGTGATGTAGGAAACAAAGAGAAACATAAAGAAGAGCAGTCGAAAAGGAAAGTGGGTGAATCTGTTTCCTTGAACATTGGGACACCCGATTGTCCAAAGAATGTTAAGATGGGTGCACAATGTTCTGATGAAGAAAAATTGAAGTTCACTTAGTTACTTCGTGAATTTCAAGATGTTTTTGCTTGGTCTTATGAGGATCTTCGTGGTTTTGATCCTACCCTTATACATCATGCCATCCCTATCAAGGAGGGCATAAAACTAGTTAGGCAAAAACAAAGACCCATTAACCCCACACTTGAAGCAACCATTTGAAAGGAGTTGGAAAAACTTTTGAAGGCTGGGATAATTTTCCCTGTTAAGTATTCTGAGTGGGTTTCCAATTTGGTTCCCGTTCGGAAAACAACTGGTCAGATCAGACTATGTGTTGATTTTCACACATTGAATAGAACTAGCATAAAAGACCATTTTCCTTTCCCTAATATGGAAATGATTTTGCAGCAAGCTGCAGGGTCACAGATGATGTCCTTACTTGATGATTTTTCTGGTTACAATCAGATCAAGGTAAAAATGATTGATGAATATAAAACCACTTTTGTTACACGTTGGGGCACATTCGCTTATGAACGTATGCATTTTGGCTTATCTAATGCAGGTGCCACTTTCCAAAGAGCTATGCAAATAGCTTTTGACAATCTGATCGACAAAATTATTTAGATTTATCTTGATGGCTTAACCATGTATTCAAAGAACCGATCGAATCATTTTGGTCATCTTAGAAAATTTCTCATGCGATGCGAGAAATTAAACATTTCTTTAAATCCTTCTAAGTCTATCTTCGACATTACCAAGGGAAAGCTCCTTGGGCACATTGTCTATGATTCAGGAATAAGCATAGATCCTGAAAGAATTGTTGCTATCCTAAATCTTCATGCCCTTACTTCCAAAAAGGAGGTTCAAGCCTTTATGGGTATTATCAACTTTGTCTGTAGGTTTGTTCCTGATTTTGCTGTAATGGTCAAATCAATTCACAATATTCTTAAGCAAGATCACTCCTTTTCTTGGACTGATGACGTCGAAAATGCTTTCGCATGGATCAAGAAGGTAATCAGTTCTACACCGGTTTTGGCGAAGCCAGATTTTGAGAAAGAGTTTATTATATATACTAATGCCACAGAGGAAGCAGTTTCTGCTATCCTCGTATAATGTGATGACCAAGTTAACAAAAAATCGATAGCTTACATGAGTCAAAGCTTGTCAGATGATGAATTCAAATATTCTTATATTGAAAAACATGCTTTCGCTCTTGTTAAAGCTGTTGAAAAATTTCGCCACTTTATCTTAGGTAAGCACATGCTGGTAAAAGTCCCTTTACCTATTGTCAAGTTTTTTCTCTCACAGACTTATCTTTCAGAGAAGCTTTCACATTGGCTTGCCAAGATCCAGGAGCATGATTTAACTATCATGACTTCTAAAACCATTAAGGGATGTGAATTATCCCTTCACTTATCTCAGCATGCAGAAGCAAGTGAAGAAATTGATGAACAAGATAGCTCTCTGTCAACACTATTTTACATTGATAGTCAAATCCTTCCTGTAGTTGAACATCCCTGGTATAAAGATATGGTGTATTACTTGCAAAACTAGAGGTGTCCAGATAATTTAGATACTCGTCAAAGAAGAAGGCTTTGTCTTGAATCTTCTAGATATGTCATTTTAGGAGACTTCTTGTTTAGGAGATCTGTCGATGGTATGTTACTTTGTTGTGTGAATAATGAGGAAGAACATAAATTGTTACAAGAGACCCATGGATCTTCAGATTCTGTTATTCATGTAAGAGGTCACTTTTCTGCTAAAACTACTGCTTTTGAAATTATCAGGAAAGGGTACTATTGGCCTTCAATTTTTCGTGATTCTTATAATTTTTCAAGATCTTGTGACAAGTGCGAGAAGTCTGCTGGGAAAGAACGTCTTTCTGTCATGCCTTTACAACCTATCCTCCCTTATTTTCCTTTTTCAAAATGGGGTCTGGACTTTATTGGTCCTATTAATCCTCCATTTTCAACAAGGCAAGTTTTTATCTTGACAACCACAGACTATTTTACGAAATGGACTGAAGTTGTCCCACTTAAGCATTCACAAGATGAGCATGTGATTTCTTTCCTTGAAAGTAATATTTTCTCCAGATTTGGCCTTCCTTTGGAAATTATTACATACAACGGTCTCGCTTTTATTTTTGCTAAGCTGACTCAGTTTCTAGCAAAACTGGGGGTTAAACATTTTACCTCATCAACTTATTATCCCCAAGGAAATGGACAAGCCGAGTCTACTAACAAAAATCTGGTTAGAATTATCAAGAGGCTCATTGAAGATAATCCTTGTCAATGGCACACTCTCCTCACTTACGCCCTTTGGGTAGATCGCACTACCACCAAGGTGAGCACTGGTTGCACTCCATTTCAACTTGTTTATGGCCAAGAAGTCATTATGCCTACCAAGTTGGAACTTTCTTCTCTAAGGTTGATGTTACAGGTTGAGGAATTAAATTCTTCCAATATCTCTCAAAGGATAAATGCACTCTTGGATTTAGAGGAACAAAGGACGTTTTCCTTGGATAACGTTAAGAGAAGACACCAATCTGTTAAAATATGTTTCAATAAAAGTGAAAAGGTTGTCAAATTTAAGGTTAATGAGAAAGTCTTGTTGTGGGATTCAGTTCATGCTGGTAGAGGAAGGTATTCAAAGTTGCAAAAGTTATGGTTGTGTCCTTTTAAGATCGCTTTTGTCCCGGGCGCAAATTCCTATATCCTAAAGGACTTGGAAGAGCAATTGTTTTCCTATAGCACCAACAGTTCCCACTTAAAACATTATGTGGAACCAACTTGAAAGTTTAAATGTTGTATGAATTTTTTTTTGTATTATAGTTTTGTTTTATTGCTTTGATTTTACTTTGTTGTTATTTCTTTTTGTTGTTTCGTTTCTGCTGTTTTATTCCTTTTATTGACTTCTTTTCTTGTCAGAAATAAAATTTTGGATCAGTTTTGCCACATCGATTCTATTCTGCAAGTATTGTTAATCAATAACAATCAGGTTACACAACTGTCATGATGTTCCCCCATGAAGACATTATTGAAATTGCTATCTGCTTCAACTGTAGTTAGATAAGATATTTGGTTTTTCATCCCTATTCATGCTTTCATTTTCTTCCCTATGCTCCAAGATTCAAAAGAGCACACCAGAATTTTTTTCTCCTTGAAGCCAAGAATGCTTTGACCATGATTAATGAAATGAGTATACATACAAGGATAAGCCCCTTCATATGTAACACTTTCCATGAGTTATTCCCAAAATCCCAAATCATTTTTTCCCTTAAACCTCTCACTTCCCAATGTTGCATAATCATTCTGATGTCTATTTCCTTAATCTAATGCTCACCTGGTCTACGAAACCAGACAATCCGAGTTCTTAATCTGTTAGAAACATATTTCCCTGTGGAGTCGCTAGTTTGTTGACGCTTAAAATCGCAACGATGAATACTTCTCGCAAATGATTGCCAAGCTCTATTATTTATTTATAATAATAATAATAATAAACTAGTAGGTGGGACCCCCTTGTAGACTAGTGGCGCTATGGTAGATGTCTTGCACTTGTATTTTTGTTTGAGGTTATAATGATTCCAACATAGTATTCTACAATTGATGATTCAATTCATGGTTCTAATCATTATGGTGACATAAGATGATTGGTTGATTGTGGTATGGCTAGATGGTTGATGGTCACTCACAAATTACGGTTGTACTATGGATAAAAGGATTATTTTTTTTACAGGGTCTATGTTTATGCATTAAACATCGACTGATTATACATATGATTTTATACAAAAGGATGATGTGGGAGCTTAAACAAAAAGGAAAAAAGACTATGTACAAGCCTTAAGGTTACATGTAGTAGTGACAAAAGAAAAGTGTATAGACCTTGTTGCTAGTCTTATGCGCTTTGATTAAAGGTTATGTGTGAGGCACATATGGTAACGTTATAGCATATGGTTGTGGTTAAAAGATTTTTACATGACTAAAGGTGGTGCACTATGTAATGGATATAGCAATGGGATATGTGTTTGAATTAATGGTTGATGTTATGGTGGATTGGTTGGCTTGTATGTTGAATTGAATGGGGCTGGGGAAGGAAGCGATGTGCATTTACTGCATGTCACTCAAATAACCCTCGATCCCGTCACCCTAGCCATACTTGCATTTGATTTTTCGCTCTGGTGGTTTTTGGTGCTCTGCGATTTTTTGTTGTGAAAGAAGGATACAATCCAACTCTCTCCTTCAAGCAAGCTTTTCTAGGTATGGTTCCTTTATTTTCAATCCATGATGGCTCCTCTATGTTATGAATCGATTTTTGGCTCAAAATGGCTTGAGGTCTGTGTTTTTCTTAAGTTTTTTTACTGTGTATCAGTGTTGTTCTTATGGTTTCTTCTGTGAATACTCAAGACTATTGGCATTTTAAAGAAAACAAATGAATGTTATTACTGTGTGTAGCCTGTGCATTGGTTTATTGGTTAAAAACATGTTTGGTCAGCTTGGGGTTTTGGTCTGGTTCTCTGTGGAAAATTATGATGATGGTTTAGAAACCCCTGAGTTTTGGTGCATTGTTTTTACAACCAGTCTTGGTGTTAAGTTTTTTGTCACTCCTTTTCATCTCGGTGGTTGATATGTTTCGTTCCTCCGGGTTGCAATGCAAAATATTAAGAGTTGAAGTGTTCTTGCCTTGTTTTGGCCGAGACCCAAACTGTCTTTTGTCATGGCATTGCCTTCATTATCACCGTTACTAGAAATCATTGTACAATTGAGTTTTTAGCATCACCCATAATTTTAAATGGAAGCTTGTATAGCTTTGGTTGACCACGGGTTGTGTTCAAGCATTCTCTTCACAGCATTTTAAGTGTTCGCTTCCCCTTGTCTTTGTTAGAGGTGGCTGACTGTCATGTTTTGGTAACCCTCGCTGTCGAGATTTTTGATTAAAGGTTATGTGTCTATGGTGAATTCGGAAAGGGCACGAGTTATCTTTGTCTTCAAAGATTATCTCTTGATTGAGCCATCTGTTTTTACTTCCTTGTGTTAGTTTTTTTTTAAAAGAAAAAAAGGGTATAAGTTATCTGCATCCCTGAGGACTTTTTTCATTTGGTCGGGCTATTTATTCTTACTTGCATTTGTTGTGTTAAACCCTAACATGATCTTGGTCTCATCAAGGATAAAATAGACACATGTGTGTGCTTGGTCTATCGAGTACGACTTGGTTTTATTTCTCCTCGGGCATTACTTGGCTCTGTCTCTTATTGGGAATTTCTTTTAAAAGAAGTTTGTACATGAATCTCATGCTCAGAATTGCATGTTATTAGTTGAATGTTATTTCGAATCAAGACTTACATTGATAAACGCACGTGTGTAATTGAATCGATGCCCGATTATGAGTCTTAATGCCAATGGATTGTGTCAAACAGTGTTGGAAAGTCGACAATTGGTGGTTAATACTGGGCCTATTCTTATTTGAGTTTTAAATATTGGATGTGGATGGTTGGAATCACTGTGCATATTTCTATTTGTCTTTAAAAGAAAAAGGGTTTAGCATTGGAATATAAAAGACTATGGCTCAAAGGGCTATAATGTTATTATAAATATGGCAATGATGTTATTGTGACTACTGTATAAGATTTATAAATGCAAGGGCTGCTATAATTGAGTATTCTGGAAATATGAATTGTTTTGTTTGAAGTCAACAATCATTCTGTAAAGAAGTGACAGTTAAATGGTTTTGGTTTTAAAAGTGAATGCTTATTGGATTATGAAGTATGAACAGAGTTATGGTTTTTGTTTGGTTTGATTTAATTTTATGAACAGTATCCATATTTTTCCCTCTCATACTATCAATTTTTCGCTCATTTTACCCCCTTCATAATCCCAATTTCATTTTTACACGCCCTGTTTTATAAATTAAATTAAAAGATCTGTGTAACAGTGACAAAAGATATGGCATAGAAATAGGTGGCAACTGATATTTTTGGTATTGATTGCACAGTTAGAGTATTTAATGAATTGTTGAGCAATACTCGTGTTTTTATTCCCTCTCATACTACCACTTTTTCGCTCATTACAATCCCTCCAGATGTCCCAAGAACCCTATCCACCCCGTGCTCACTTGGAAATTATTAAATAATTTATTATGGATTGATTTGCATGGGTCACATGTCAATTTTTGAGCCAAACTTTATTTCATGTAAACAAAATTTCGTGTATGGTCTGTTAAGGGCTAGTTACTAATGAATTGTTGCATACATAATGAGTTTCTTCAGCAGGGGCAGCCATGGACGAAATAATAGAGGAAGCGGTAACTGGAACAGAGGGCCTAGAAGGCCTAGATTCTCAATTCATTTTGATACTAACCCCTAGGAATTGAACCAGTTGTTTCAATCTGGGTTCTGCAATTGGATTGAGCAAAGGATAGTTCAACCCCAACCAGAGAGACCTCCCTTCCAGCCTCAAAATATCCCTGGTATTCATGTGCCTTCTCATGTATCCTTGCAGAAATAAGTCCCTGCAAATGATGGATGGCAAGATATTGTCAATTTGACAGTCTCTCACCATCGTGGTTGGCCCAATTTGTCATTACCCCCTCCACCATCTGTAAATCCTAATGTTCAAATTGCCCATGTGCATTCATCTGTTTAGTCCTCTCATGCTAGCAAACGGCTTAAAACCGATGTCCCCCATGTGCAATATAAAGGTAAAGTTGTTGCCTCCCTTTCCTCTCCTTCAAATGGCTCTTCAAAATCAGTGTCCTCCTGTATGCATATGAAGGACGACTGTTCCCATGTTATTAGTGAGATCAAGCCTCAAGGTTCAAATCAACCAAAGACTACTTCTGGGAAGTCCAAAGGGGACAACAATGATAGAAGAAAGATTGCCTCTCAAAGTGGCAGATATGGATTTTAATTTATGTGTTTATGATTGAATTATTGAAGACAATGGTCTGCAGAAAGTTTTGGACAACAAGATATTTTTTGGATAATGTGAATATTTACATATTTTGGATATGATTTGAAATATTTCTGATATTTAATATTCAATTTTTGAAAGTATTTATGGGAGCTACAAGGCGTCATGTGTTTAAATGATTATCCAATTGTGTTTATTTTTGTAAAGAATAAAACAAGGGAGTCACAAGAGGTCCCACCTACTTTGTTATTAAATAAAGACCCCTTAACTATTATTATTATTATTACTTCCTCTAAACTAAAATTAGTCAAGTTTAATTAACTTAACTAAAGAAAGTAGTTGAACTACTTCAAATTATTTGGAATGCATAAAAGCCAAATGAGAAGGAAAAACAAGGGGATAATAGAAGGAGAAAACAATACTAAGGTTTGCTCTTTTGTTTTAATGAGATAGTTTCATTTTTCATTCATTCTTGAGTTCATTTAGAGCCTAATTCTCTTTTTGACAACATGGTCCTATTGTAGACAACAAGGTTCAAAACTGAACCAAATCATTAAGATGTTTGTTTTAAAGGTGTTGATCTATCTTTGATAGTCTATGTATATTTTTATGTTTACAGATTAAGTTTCATAGCTGATAAATGATTTTGTGTAGAGTCAAATTGGCAGCAGTCTGTGGCAAGTTGATCTAGATTATAAAGTTCAGTTTTTATTTCTTGTCAGAATCCTTTTGTATGGTTTTCATCGAGGAACTCTAAATTAGACTTTGGTCCATGCCCTCACAAGGATTTTGTAAAGAGAAAGATACTTTTGATTTCTTGGAATGAAATAAAACAGATTGCTACTTTATCTCATTTGTGTGTATATGTGACTTGGTTACTTTTGCTTTTGATCTCCACATTTAGTTTATGTAATCTGTATATTTTTCATAAAATTATATAAAAAAGTTATGTTATTTTGCAACATTCTTTTCATAAAAAAACATCATAAACACTTGTGGATTGGGAAAATATTTTTGAGGTTATAAAACATAGGGTGATATTCTCGATTATCTTATCTTATCCAGGCGAGATTCGAAAATGCTTCAGTAAGATAATTCATATCTTTGCCTCAATAGAGAGCTCATACAATTTGAGATTCTCCACATTCATTACTGAGTAATGTGCATGTATGGGGGTAGATTGAGTCTGTAGGAATTATCTCCCACCATTTCCAATACCTCAAAAGGACCACACCACAGAGGCTTGATCTTCCTACTAGGACCCTGTAGCCTTTCCTCATTCAGTTGTAACCATACTCTATCTCCCATTCTAAATGTTCTCTCTATTTTGTGTTGGTCATGTATACCCTTGTACTTTTCCCGTGACTTCTTCAACATCTATTGTACTTGCAAATGGATTGGCTTGATCTTCTCAACAATTTTTTCTGCTTTTAATGCATCTCCCGTGAGGTCCTCCCTCACTCCTCCTTGTTGTCCATATACAAAATCTAAGGGTGAAGGAGGAAAATATCCAAAGCAAGTTTCAAAAGGTGACTTACTAATAGAAGTTTGGATTAATCTATTATAAGAGTGTTTTGTACATATCATATTTTCATCCTAGGTACTACGATTCTTCTGATTGTAACCCCTCAAAAGTTGCACCAAATTCATGTTGACTACTTTTGCATGTCTATCTATATGTGGACAGAATGTTGTAGACCTCTTGAACTTAGTGTCCATATTCTCCCACTATGTAGTCCAGAAGGCGTTGAGAAATCTAGTGTCCCCATCTAAGATGATGCTCCTTGATATCCCAAATTACACCTAGACCCATTCAAAGAACAAGTTTGTTGGTTCATGTCCCTTGATGGTCTTTTAACAAGGCGTGAGAATGTACAATTTCTTGAACCTGTCAACTACAACAAAAAATAGTCATGTCCCTTCCATGCGGTTGGTAAACCACCCACGAAATCCATGGAAATTCTTTCCCAAGGTCCAGTGAGTACCGATAAGGGATGGTATAGACCTTAATTTCTGTTACTGGGCTTACTGGTACAACAAAGTAGACATCCTCTAATATGTAGTGTTTTATCTTCTTGCATTCTGGGCCAGTACACATACCTGTGTAAGTTGGAAATTGTCTTATCAACACCAAAATGTCCTGTAACCTTAGAGGTGTGAGCCTCTTTGATAAGCTGCAATTGTTCACCTTTAGGAACAAAAATCTTGTCGAGCTTGTAAAGTAGACCATTATGGAAATGATAATCAACCTCGTTTTCACTTTCTTCTATATGAATTTGGCTATGTGGTTGTTGAAAAACCTCCTTGAAGTCTTCATCTTCTATGTATGCCTCTCTGTATGCATCATGGGTAAAAGGCTCCACGTGCATTAGAGTTCCCAAAGCTAAAATCTTGGATGTGGGTGGTCGTGAAAGCATGTCTACTAACTTATTTGTGCTACCATTCTTTTACTTTATGACGAAATGAGACTGTTGTAAGAACCCCACCCATTTGTAGCGCTTAGTTTGTTGTAACTTACTCCGGGCCTAGAAATATTGGAGTGGTCGGTGATCTGTGTGGATGATGTTCTCATTTCCCATTAGATAGTGCTTCCACTTTTTTACAACTTGTACCAAGGAATAGAGCTCCTTGTCTGATCCAGTTGGATATCGGTGGCCACCCACCTTTTCCAATTGACTCAAAACATTTTTTTGGCAATTTTGACAATTTACTATTTTTAGCAGTTTTAACTTTCGGAGCCATTTTGAGGGCCTAAATGAAGTTTTTTTTTGGGATCGAGCTTCTCAATCATTTCCTACAACATTATTGAGGCCCCAAAATGAATCTCCTCGATGATACCTTTCCAATGGGCTATCATATGCCTAAAACGAAGATCGTATGCAAAAGTTACGACCTCGGAAAGTTAATGTACTAACTTACCCAAACGGGGCCCACGTGACTTTTGGCGCTTCATCTCCTAGGGTTAGGTTTTTGGCATTCCTGTTTATTGTAAAAAGGATTTCAAAGCCTCATTGTAATCATCTTCATGTGAATGAGCGCAACCGTCACATCTCTTCTCGGAGATAAGCCACCACCATTCCAGCAAGCTTGTTTCCGCTGCATTTTACAGTTTTCAGCTTATTTGCTTATTGAATAGAAAACCAATTTTACTATATCTCTGTTATTTTGTGTTAAATACCTGTTAATAATCTGTATTCATTTCGTTCCGCTCCTAAAATCCGGATCAGTGGTATCAGAGCAGTCTTCTTCTTGTCGTCTTAATGCATGTCCCTAACGAGGTCGAAGTACAAAGAGTTGGGTCTAGAGCTTGTTTCTCTTGAGGAAAAAAGCTCTCACACACCCAAGCGACCTCTCATGGCAGGAGAAAAGAAAGATGGCGAGACATGATATCCTTTCAAACCGTTGATTGAGGAAGCCCTCATGCAACAAAGGAACGAGATGATGGATAGTTTCGCGCAAATACTTTGGCAACTACCAATAGGCGATGCATCTTCTTCAAGCAGAGGTGTCGCCCCCTTCAAGGTACAAATACACTTTGATATTCCTATATTTGAAGGCCAGATAGACGCAGATGTTGTAGACAAGTGGTTGAATCTACTAGAAGGGTATTTTTCTGTCCATAACTTTTCGAATAGAGAAAAAGATTACTTTTGTGCTCCTCAAAGTTGTTCCCCATGTCAAAGATTCGTGGAAAAGCTTCTGTGAGCAAAGGGAAACAGAGGAACCCTCATTATTTATAGTCATGACCACTTGGGAATCCTTCGGGGATGCTATTAAGGAACAATACTACCCTGTTGGAACTTATGACAATTTG
The DNA here is from genome assembly GCA_009831015.1 of Picea engelmannii. Classification (NCBI taxonomy): domain Eukaryota; kingdom Viridiplantae; phylum Streptophyta; class Pinopsida; order Pinales; family Pinaceae; genus Picea; species Picea engelmannii. The sequence continues at coordinate 572,929 of ML789476.1, read as the reverse complement.
TATTCCAAATGGACCACACTATGGAAAGAAAGAAACCAAGCAGTGCCAGATTTCACAAATATCTTCCATACCTTGCGCACCAAGCTGGGCATCAAAGATTCAGAGCGACATCTGGTGCTCAAGTATCGTGGTGCTCTTCATAGATACATCCAGACTGAGATGGAATTTCTGGACATCTCATCCTTTTGCGCGGCCTACCAATATGCCGTCAAAATCGAGCAGAATCTCAAACAAAAGACGCGACAATTTGGGCCTGGTGATCTAGGAGGCTCCCCAGGCTCAGAAAATTCTTAAAAATCAAATTTATTAGAATTGGATTAAACCAATTCCATTGCGATCGGCTCATCGCGATGATTCTGGACATATATTCACTTTCTCAAACGGGCACCGTATGCGAGAGTTATCGCACTCTGATCAGATTCTCAAACAACTTAAAAAATTCAAAGGTCAAACTAGCAAAAAGTCAATACCGACGTCACCAAAGACACCTCATGATGTTGATGTGGCAGCAGTTGGCTGGGAAAATGACAGATCAAATCAGGTTTGGACACGTGGCAAAATTTGGTCAAATGTGGTGGTGCCATGTGGCCTAGGCATGGGCAACCATGTGGCACCCAGTCAGGGTCGAATGGAAAGTGTTAAAAATGTTTGTGGGTCCATGGGTTTTGAACCCACGACCACCCACCAAGCTCAAGCCTTAAAAAATTACCCAACACCAATGCGCCCACGTATTCCTTGTTAAATGATATGCATTTAACTATATTTAAATTGTAATGTATTATATGGTGGCGGAAAGGGGGGCTAGGGCTAAGCCCCAACCCATGGTTACGTGTTGCAATATGACTTCTGATCAACAAAAAGGGTCGCGACCCATCCATAACCACCCAAGAGCCTAAATAGACTAAGCGCGCATTTTAAGGGGCGGTCATATGATGTGTTCCCACAAAATCTGGGGGCTAGTGAATGTCAAGGGCCAGCGCTTGGCCAAATTAGTGCATGTGACCATGTAAAGAGGGCGCATGCCTACGATTTGGGGGATTTAACCATATATTATGGTTTAAAAGTGGGTTTTTAACCCTGTTATGTAATTTTTAATTATTTTGCCTGATATTATGACTAGAAAGTGGTTTTTTAAGGATATCTTGGCCATTTGGAGGGGGATTTGATCCTAGAAAGAGGCCAGATTTTCAGGGGAAGTTGGGCTTCCTCATATGAGCTTGAAAACTATAAAAACCAGGCTTTTTGAAGCTTTGAGGGGACTTTTTGATGCAGGGTTTTGAAGGGGCAGTTTGTAAATTTTGGCCTTTTCTCATGTTTTGAGGGGCATTCTTGCCATGTTTTTGAGAGGAATCTGATGGAGCATGCTTGAATCTAAGAAAGGAGGGTTTGCACAACAGATCTGAAGCATGTTATATAACAACGAAGAGCAATTGTAAGAGAACTTTGAGCATTTTAAAGAGCAATAAAGAGGTCCTCCACTTGGAAGCGGGCCTGGAGACGTAGCCAACGATTGGTGAACTCCGTTATCAACCTCTTGTCTTGATTTCTCTTTCTGTTTTGTTGTTCTATTCTCTTCATTTGCAGCATGGATATTAATGGCTGATCTCTTTATTCATTAATAAGCATCAAGTAAAAGTCACATTTGATATTCTACAAACAAGATAATAAGTTTATGTATTTCACATTCTTAACGATCCGATGCAAAAAATATATTAAACTAACTTGCAATTTATCAGTAATACCTTCGTTTTTGGATCAAGTTTATGGTATCAGAGCATTTGATTTTGAAGGTTTGACAGGAATTGCAAGCATTTTATGCTCACCAGAGTAAAACTCAAGCGAGGAGAAGGCCAACTTGAGACTCTTGATACAAAGATTCAAAGGAGACCGCTTAAACAAGAGATGTCTTCACCAAGAAAACTAGGTCCTTTTGCAACTGAGAACAATTTCTTCGAGGCATTTCAATTGATGAAAGCCATGGTAGAGGAGCTTTACCATGAAAGAGGACAACGAAGAATTTCAAAGGTTGAAGAAGGTGAATCTTCAGTAAGAGCAGAAGGAGGAGTTGGAGGTGGTGGACCTTTGGAACCTTCTTCTCCTTCATCCTCGTCATCTACAAGTGAATCAAGTGTACATCCCTCCAGGGATAAGCAACCTAAGAAAACTCATCATTCTTTTGATATTCCTTTATTAAAGTTAGATGTAAAGTTTCAATTACCCACTTATGATGGTGAATTAGATGCAGAAAAGCTAGATAATTGGGTGAGACAGTTAGAAGTCTATTGTAGGATACAAAGGATTGTTGATGATGAAACAAAGATCCAAATTGCAAGTCTCAAATTGGTATGCACAACTCTCATATGGTGGGAAAGGAAAACTAAGGATGATCTCAATAAAAATGGTAAAACAATCTCTTCCTAGAATGATTTTATCACTGCTTTGAAGAAACAATTCTATCCATTAGCATACATGCAACAGGAAATGATGAATTGGCAAAGTTTAAGGCAAGTTAAAGGTCAAAGTGTACAAGAATATACTCAAATATTTCGTAAGAAAGCTTTAAATTTGGGTATTCCATTGTATACACAAGAGACAATCCTAAAATATATTGGTGGTTTACATTCTTATCTTAAGCACACTATTCTTATGCTAAATCCTTCTAACTTTTATGAAGTATGTGTACAAGCCATTCACATTGAATCCAATAAAGGGAATGTTGGTGATAGTGTTTCTACAAATGCTTGGCAAAGAAAGGATGCAGGGAAAAGGAAAGAGAAGAAGACAACCACATCAAGAAAGGAGAAGCCTACTTGCAAGCATTGCAAGAAAGTAGGCCATGATGAAGATCGTTGTTGGGTCTTACATCCTGACTTGAAGCCAAAGAAGTTTTCCAACCACAGAAGGAAGAATACCACAACTGCGACAATTCAAGTGGATATTGGATCAGATTCCGGTGATGAGACACAAGTTGTAGCTATGGGAATCAGAGGTATAAATTTTGTTGCAAGTACTAGCTCTTCTAGATCAGTTGATGTAAATGATGAGTATAAAAGGAATGAACTTTTCCACATAAGGGTTATAACAGATAATGTTAAAGTTGATACTCTTGTAGATAGTGGATCACAAGCCAATCTAATCAGTGAAGAAGTTGTAAATAACTTGGGACTTGAAACTAAGTCACATCCTAAACCATATCCATTGGGATGGATATGTGGTGATAATAATTTGCAAGTAACCAAGCAATGTAAAATCAAGTTTGCAATCACTTCTAAGTATCATTATGAAGTAGAGCTTGATATAGTGCCATTGGACATATGTGAGATTGTTTTGGGAAGCCCCTACCTTTATGATAGAAAGGCCATCTTCTATAGGGAGGATAATAAATATTGCTTCAAGAAAGATGGGAAAGAGTACATTGTTCGTGCTCATCGCATGAAAACTGACAGATCTTTTGCAGCTACAGGACAGTTAAAAAGAATGCTAAATGCAAGCAAAAGTTTAACGCTTGTGTCTGTAATAAATCCAGAAGTTAGTGATGCTAAACATGAGATGATTTTGTATGTGTCTAACAATCATGAAGTGTCACCGGAGGTACAACATGAGGTTCAACTGCATAATTTGATTACTGTTCATGTTCAAAAGGGGAATCATGTTGTTTCATTCTCATTAGCATGTCTAGTATTTTTTATTAGTTTGTTGCTATTCAATGGTGTATGGTAGCTAACTGCGACAAAGAATGTAGATGATTGTGCAATTGATGGGATGATTACTTTGATAAACAATGTTATCTCAATTTTCATGTTTGTTGTGATTAGTTGGGTGGTTATTATCCAAGCAGAAAGAATGGACGATACCGGACAAGTGGGCAGGCAGTACCCTCACTTCTTACCTGAGTAAAAGCAGACTTTTGGTGGTCCAAAAGCTTCCAAAGTGGGGAGGAATGATCCAGGAGGCTCCCCAGGCTCAGAAAATGCTCAAAAATCAAAGTTCTTAGAATTGGATGAAACCAATTCCATTGCAACCAACTCGTCACACTAATTTCGTCCATATATTCACTTTCTCAAATGGGCGTCGTATGCGAGAGTTATCGCACTCTGATCAGATTCTCAAATAGCTAAAAAAGTCAAAGGTCAAACTGGAAAAAAGTCAATGTTGACGTCACCAAAGACACCTCATGATGATGATGTGGCAGAGACGTGTGGTAGTAGTTGACTGGGCAGATGACAGATCAAATCAGGTCTGGACACGTGGCAAAGTTTGGTCAAATGTGGTGGTGCCATGTGGCCCAGCCATGGGCAGCCACATGGCACGACACGTGGMAAAGTTTGGTCAAATGTGGTGGTGCCATGTGGCCCAGCCATGGGCAGCTACATGGCACGACACGTGGCAAATTTTGGTCAAATGTGGTGGTGCCATGTGGCCCAGCCATGGGAAGCCACATGGCACCCAGTCAGGGTCGAATGACAAGTGTTAAAAATGTTTGGGGGTCCATGGGTTTTGAACCCACGACCACCCACCAAGCTCAATTGTAATGTATTATATGGTGGCGGAAAGGGGGGCCCATGGTTACATGCTACAATATGACTTCGGATAAAAAAAAAGGGGCGCGACCCATCCATAACCACCCAAGAGCCTAAATAGACTAAGCACGCGTTTTAAGGGGTGGTCATATGATGTGTTCCCACAAAATCCGGGGGCTAGCGAATGTCAAGGGCCATCGCTTGGCCAAAATTAGTTCATGTGATCATGTAAAGAGGGCGCACGCCTGTGATTTGGGGGCTTTAATCATATATTATGGTTTAAAAGTGGGTTTTTAACCCTGTTATGTAATTTTTAATTATTTTGCCTGATATTATGACCAGAAAGTGGTTTTTTAAGGATATCTTGGCCATTTGGAGGGGGATTTGATCCCAGAAAGAGGCCAGATTTTCAGGGGAAGTTGGGCTTCCTCATTTGAGCCTGAAAACTATAAAAACTAGGCCTTTTGAAGCTTTGAGGGGACTTTTTGATGCAAGGTTTTGAAGAGGCAGTTTGTAAATTTTGGCCTTTTCTCATGTTTTGAGGAGCATTCTTGCCATGTTTTTGAGAGGAATTTGATGGAGCATGCTTGAATTTGAGCAAGGAGGTCTTGCACAATAGATATGAAACATGTTATTTAACAACAAAGAGCAATTGTAAGATAACTTTGAGCATTTTAAAGAGCAATAAAGAGGTCCTCCACTTGGAAGCGGGCCCGAAGACGTAGCCAACGATTGGTGAACTCTGTTATCAACCTCTTGTCTCTATTTCTCTTTCTGTCTTGCTTTTCTATTCTCTTCACTTGCAACATTGATATTAATGGCTGATCTCTTTATTCATTAATAAGCATCAAGTAAAAGTCACATTTGATATTCTATAAACAAGATAATAAGTTTATGTATTTCACATTCTTAACGAGCCGATGCAAAAAGTACATTAAACTAACTTGCAATTTATCACTAATACCTTCGTTTTTGGATCATCTGGGAACCCCTCACAACAAAATCCAGTAAAGGGCGGCCCCAACCCATAGAAAAAGGGACAGAGGAAAGATGGACAATATCATGACAACCAGTCTAAGCCGCAAGCAAAGAAGGATACCGGAAAGACAAAGAAAGATACCAGGAAGTGGTGTGACTTCCACAAGATCCCTTGGCATAGCACTCCTGACTGTCGCTCAAAGCAGTCACTAGTGGCCGAAGTGAAAGCCTCTAAATCAAATGTGGGTTTTGACTCTAAGCCAGAACCAGAAAGGGGAAGACGGATCATTGACACGGAACTTGGTGCCACCGTTGCTACCACCAAGCTCCAGTCTGGTGAACCAGATGAGCCAGAAGAAGAAGAATGCCTCTTCCATTCACAGATGTGGGTAAAAGGAACCCCGTTTCACTTCATCCTTGATAGTGGTAGGCAAAAGAACCTCATCTCGACATATGTCGTCAAGCGGCTAGCCTTGTCGACAACACCGCACCCACAACCCCACACCATTAGATGGTTCTTCCAAGGAAGTGATCTCTGCGTCAACCAACAGTGTCGAATGTCATATGACATCAAGCCCTTCAAAGACAAGGTATTGTGTGATGTTGCTCCTCTCGAAGTTTGTGATGTTATTTTGGGACAACCTTATTTATGGAAACGTCATGTTGTATATGAGTCTAGGCCTCGTAGTGTTATTATTACTTTGAACAGAAAATTGTACAGGATACCCGAGGCAGCCCACCTAGTGCCATTTTCTTGATCTCTGCTAAGCAATGTAGGAAGGTCATCTCTCAGATAGGGAAGTTTGAATTCTTCGTGATTCACTCTCAGAATAAGTGAAAGATCACATCCACTTCCAGGGTCTCTGCGACCGACCTCTCCACACAGCAGAAGCAAGTAGATAAGGTCGTGGAAGAATACTCAGATATCTTCTCCTCACCTACCGGGGTACCTCTGCACTGCTAGGTCAAGCACCCCATCGATGTGACCCCCGACGCACCACTTCCCAATGGGACAGTCTATCGCCGCTCTCTGTTAGAGAATGAGGAGATCAAGCGATGAATCCAAGAATTTCTCCACAAGGGTCACATCCATCCTAGCTCATCACCTTGCGGGAGCCCAATCGTGCTAGTGCAAAAGAAAGATGGAACCTGACAACTTTGCATTGATTACCGTACTCTAAATAAAATCACAGTCAGAAACTGGTACCTAATTCCTCGAATTGACGACCTCCTTGATCAACTCACTGGGGCCAAATACTTCAGCAAGATTGATCTCAAGTCTGGCTACCACCAGGTCCCAATAGAACAGACAGATGTATGGAAGATCACCTTTGAGTCAAAGGAAGACCTTTTTGAATGGTTGGTCATGCCCTTTGGTTTGAAAAATGCACCAACCACTTTCATGAGGTTGATGGATGATATCCTGCGACCATTCACCAATAATTTTGTAGTGGTGTATCTGGATGACATTCTCATTTACAATAAGACTTGGGCCGAACACTTGAAACATATTCAACAGGTTATGCACACCCTGCGACAACACAAGCTATATGCCAACTTGGAAAAATGATCGTTTGGCATGGTCAGGGTCCATTACCTGGGCTACATCATTGATCAACATGGTGTACATGTGGATCCAACCAAGATCCAATTCATCCATGACTGGCCAGCCCCAACCACACTCACTAAGCTCCGGAGCTTCTTGGGCCTTGCCAATTTCCACCGCAAGTTCGTGTTGGGATTCTCCCATATTGCATGGGCCCTCAACCAAATAACCAAGGGTGGTGGTAAGGAGAAATTTTCATGGGGTTGGTCCCAACAACAAGCGTTCGATGATTTAAAGAAGCGCTTGTGCTCAACCCCAGTACTTTCACTCCCAGACCTGCAACAACCCTTTGATATCGAGACAGATGCTTCCGACTATGTTGTGGGCGTTGTTCTCACTCAACATGGCCACCCCGTGGCCTATCATAGTGAGACACTATCAGATGTTTTCTGTAAGTATCCTACTTACGACAAAGAAATGCACTCCATTGTGCAATCCTGTTGTCAGTGGAGACACTACATTCTCGAGAAGGAGACAGTCATCCATGTTGATCATAAGCCACTACAATTCATGCATACACAATGAAAATTACAGAATGACCGCCATCAAAAGTGGTCCACATACTTGCAACAATTCCACCTCGACATCAAGTATAAAACAAGAAGCAACAATCGCGTCGATGATTGCCTTAGCAGACCGCCAGTTGCGAAACTCACCACGATGTTATATGCTTGCGGCCATGAGACCTATGGATGGCCCCAAATCTATGAGACAAACCCAAATTTCTCCACCACCTACCAAATGTTGGGGGCAAATGCAGTTGTCGATAATTTCCATCTTCAGGATGGGTTGTTGTGTCATCTGGGCCATATCTGTGTTCCATCAAGCGAGTGAGCGAAGCTGATCCGGGAAGCCCACTACAGTCGGGTGGCAGGACACTTCGACATCGAAAAGACAGTGGCGATGCTACATAAACATTTCTACTGGCCGAAACTTTGACAAGAGGTCAAGAAGTATATCAGGTCCTGCACTGCCTGCGCGATTGCCAAACCGATCACTAAGAAATAGGGCCTATACACCCCTCTTCCTACTCCTAACGGGCCATGGGAATCCATCTCAATGGACTACATGTCGGGCCTCCCGTCCACCAAGCAAGGAAATGACTGTGTGTTTGTGGTTGTTGATTGCTTTTCTAAGATGGGGATTTTGGTTGCTTGCAAGAAGAACATCACAGCAGAGGCCACTGCCAAGCTCTTCTTTGAACGAGTCTGGGTACATTTTGGAATCCCACAAACCATTGTCTCAGATTAGGACAGTCAATTTCTCAACACATTCTGGTCGAGCCTCTGGTCATTGCTGGACACCAAGCTCACCAAATCCATGGCCTTCCACCCTCATACATATGGCCAAACCAAGGTCGTAAATCGAATGATTGTGCATATCCTTCACATGTATAATTCACATCACCCTCACACATGGGATGAGAGCCTTCCTTATGTACAACATAGCTACAATCGAGCCCTGCATAGCTCAACCGGCCACAACCCCTTTTAGGTGGGACTGGGATTCCAACCATTGGGTCCCATAGATATTGCACTTCCCCTTGCGGTCACCTCGACCAACTCATCTCCTGCTCCAATTGAAGATGAAAAAACCACCCGATTTATTTAGCGGATCTATCAAATCTGCCAATAGGTTCAGGATATCCTACAAAAGTCCAATGACAAGTACAAACAGTGCCATGATCAACATCGGGTGCCACATCAGTTTCAGGTGGGCGACAAAGTTTGGTTGCATTTGTAGAAAGAACGCCTTACAGGACCCCATCAAAAGCTTCGACCACTCCGTTATGGGTCATACACCATCTCCAAGGCCATGGGGGATAATTATTTTTAGCTCAACATTCCTCCTTTCCTCGTCCTGCACCCAGTGTTCAACGTGGATCTCCTTCGCCCTTATTTCCCCCCATTATTGGACACCTCAGAAGTAGCAGAACAACTGACACCAATAGAGTCCAACCCCGACTGCATACAACAAGTATCCAATGATCATATTGTAGACACACATATCAAGGGCACTCGACAACAAAGGTTCCATCTTTATCGAGTCGTCAAAGCAAGGCAGCTCTTGCACCAAGGCAAGTGGCTCACTCGGGGTCAAATTCAACAGAAATTTCCTCATCTGATGGGGGACCTCAACGCAATGGAGACCATTGATTCCTAAGGAGGGAGGATTGATCCAGGTGGATATCGATGGCCACCCACCTTTTCCAACTGGCTCAAAACAGTTTTCTGACAATTTTGACAATTAACTATTTTTTAGCAGTTTTAACTTACAAGGCCATTTTGAGGGCCTAAATGAAGGTTTTTCGGGATCGGGCTTCTCAATCATAGCCCATGGCATGATTGAGGCCCCAAAATGAATCTCCTCAATGATACCTTTCCAACGGGATATCATACGCCTAAAACATAGATCGTATGCAAAAGTTACGACCCCGAGAAGTTAATGTACTAACTTACCCAAACGGGGCCCACATGACTTTTGGCGCTTCATCTCCTAGGGTTAGGTTTTTGGATGTCTAAGGTTTTTGGAATTCCTGTTTATTGTAAAATGAATTTCAAAACCTCATTGTAATCATCTTCTTGTGAATGAGCGCAACCGTCACATCTCTTCTCAGAGATAAGCCGCCACCATTCCAGCAAGCTTGTTTCTGCTGCATTTTACAGTTTTCATCTTATTTCCTTATTGAATAGAAAACCAGTTTTACTATATCTCTATTATTTTGTGTTAAGTATCTGTTAATAATCTGTATTCATTTCGTTCTGCTCATAAAATCTGGATCATTGTCATAGGTAGGGTAGTTGAGGACTTCCCTATGAAATACTTCAGAATGATAGAAGACGAGCCTTCCTCCCTGCATCAAGACTGCTCCAATGGCATACCCACTTGCATCTATCTTCACTTTGAAGGGATTATGCAAGTTTGGTAGTGCGAACACTGGTGCTTGATTGATCTTTATTTTTAGATCATTGAGGGCCTTCTGCTAATTATTCCCCCCCTAGAAACTCTTATTGTCCATTGTTATTGTGTGGAGTGATGTAGTTACTACTGAAAAAGAATCTATGAACTTTCACAATTACCATGCTACCCATCAAAGCTCCTAAATTCTATGCAATTTGTAGGAACAAACAATTTCATGATGGACTCCATCTTGGTTGGAAAATTCTTGATCTCACATCCACCGATCACATACCCTAGATACGCTAAATATTGCTGAGCAAATTCACATTTCTTGAGAATGACTAGTAGCTATTGCTTCGTCAGGGTCTCTAACAATTGCATAAGATGTGAGATGTGCTCCTCCTAGGTAGCACTATAAACCAATATATCATCCAAATAGATAATAACAAATGAATCTAGATAAGGGTGTAAAACATCATTCACTAGTCTCATAAATGTAGTTGGTGCATTGCATAAACCGAATGGCATAACCAACCACTCATACAGACCTTGACTTGTCATGAAGGCAGTCTTCCAAGTATATTCTATTTTACTCATACCTAGCAATATTATGATTTCAAATCCAACTTATTGAAGTACTTGGCATGTTATAGTTGGTCCAACAGATCATCGATCTTGGGCAGAGGGTACCAATTCTTCAGTGTAATATTGTTCAATTCGTTGTAATTGATACACATTCTCCAAGTCCCATCCTTCTTGGGCACAATTATGATGGGTGACCCGCAAGGTGAGATACTTGATCGAATCACACCTCTCTCCAACATTTGTTGCAACTGCTTCTTTACTTCGTTTTCTTCCATAACAAACTGTCTATACAACCCAATATTCAGCAAGGGGGAGTCTGGAAATAATTGGATTTCATGCTCCACTTCCCTCTTAGGTGGTAACCCTTTAGACTCCTAGAACACTCATATGTATGCCTTTAACAACTCCTCCAATTCATTTTTTTCCTCCTTAGTACACCCTTCCAGGGATGTCTTTACTTTTAACGACTATTCACCGAATTGATTTTCCCTTAGGAAAAATAAAATATATTTATCGCTAGAACTAATCAATTTCTTAGCTTGATTATCACTTACTAGTGAAAATTTTTATTTGCCTTTGTGTGCATTGATGATGAAGGATTACCCGTAATTGATGAGGTGATACTGGTTGGATTTCCACATGAAGATAACATCCCTTGTATACATGTAGGGGATTCCAAACACTAATCTACATACATCCAATTCTACTTCATCTATAAAATCAACACTTGTAGCAAATTTAATCTTGAACTGCTTTGTTACCTTGATCCCTGCATCCTTTTTTACCCAACCCAATGGATAGGGGCTTGGATGATTATGAACCTCCAATCCAAGCTTATTGACCAGGTCTGTTGCTATGAGATTATCCTGTGAACCAAAGTTGAAAAGAGCATCTATCTTGGTCTTCTTGACCTAAATCTTGATGTGGAAGAGCTTGGTCATCTCCTTTTCTTCCTCGCGATGAAGGCTACTCAGATTCATCTCCTTTTGCACAGATGTGCAGATAATATTTTCATCCACATCGAAGCTACTTTCAACTTGATTTCTCCAATATGTGGCTAGAAGGTTATTTTTCTTTCCATCCTTCTCGCAGGTCTTCAAGTTCAGCTCTAAATGTAGTTTCCAACACTTTTCATTAGTGTGGCCATCAATGTTGCAATGATGGCAATGGTTACTGGGATCTTTACATTGATGTGTAGTGGATGTTGTCTTCTTAGCTTTCCCCCTTTCTAGTTCTTCTTCCCCTCCTTGCAAGTTTCTTGGTGATCTTTCTACTTTAAACCACTTGGTTGCCCTTTCTTTCTTTTGGCCTTGGAAGGAGGATCTAGTGCTTAGTGCGCAGATCTCCTATCTTGTGCGAAGTTTGACTCTGTGGCTTAGTGTACAGGAGTGACTGAATGTAAGATCTTGGCGAATAATAAAGAGGCGAAGCAGTTTGTGGATGTAGCCCCACCCTGGGGTGAACCATGTATATCTGGTGTCTCATGGTTTGCTTTGTGCAGTGTTTTTTCTGCTATATTTTTGCTTAGTGCTTTTATTATGATGTGTAATGAATGTATATTTTGTTGTTTAAGTACTTTACTTAGGTTAAAGGGTAAATGAATGCTAGATATAACTCATAGTGCTAAGTGCTCAGGATATATAATCACTTGTTATTACTGCGCTTATCTATCTTTGATTATGGTTTGCGGTGTTAATTAGGTTAACAAACTAATGCATGTTCACTTCCTAAGCGTTAACAAAATATTCTGCGAAGTGCTCTTATTATAGATTCGTGTCCCAACCTGGTTACAGACACCTGCATCCTGTAACCCCCCCTGCTTCTACCTCGGGCGAGACTTCGGCTGCTTCGCAGGTGTTGCCAAAAGGGCTGGTAGTCGGGGCTTTTTTGGTGCATTCTTAAGCGTTGAACCTTGGGTCTGCCCCTATTCCAACAATATGAAATAGATAAAATGTGAAAAATATAAAACAATAAAATACAATCACACACCATCCACAAAACAACACAAATATTTGCTTTGGGAAACCTTTATGGGAGAAAACCTAGCTAGAAGGTGAGGCTACTCTACTCTCTTTTCTCTGGTATGGATATAATGCAAGTACAAAGGAGAAGGCACTCTCTATGGAGTTACCTGAGACTTGTGGCCTATTAGGCTGCTACAAAACATTAACCCCCTTTGTTATACTCTATAATTTCCCACTCCCATTTTTCCTTCTCTACTATGGAATAAAATACAATAACATAGAATGGAACCCCTTCTCCTCCTAGCGGCCCGATAGTTGTCTAGGGTTGGGATTTTGACTTCCTCAATCTTCAACTGTGATAAGGATTTCAACCTTCTAGATTCTTCTTGAAATTACTCACGTGGGTAGCCTTGTATGCATGAGTAATGGGGGCTGACATGGCATCCTATTGTACCATGGTGGTCAACGCGATAGATCAACTCGTGAGAGGAATAATTATGCATATGAGCTTCGTCTGATGCATGGTCTACACCGTTACAAAGGTATTGGAGTGTAGAACACGGTCAAGAATGTGGGCTTCAGTTTTGGACACCAAAACCCCCAAAAAATGCCATTTAATGCCTCAAAATGGCTCTAGAGGATTCTAGACCACAATTTTCGAAACTGGGACTTGCCACTAAAATGACTCTGCAATCTAATTCCTCCAATTTTTTCAACTTTGAAAGCATTGAGATAGACAACAAATAATATAATGATCCAATCCAGATCATACCTCCCCATTTAGAGAGGCTTTTGGTCTCCAAAATCTTTACTAAATGAGGTGAGGAAAATTTTCCCCTACCTTCTCCTTGTAGTACCATTTTTCTTTGCTTAGAACTTGTCCTTTTAAGCCAATCCGCCAATAGTAATGTTGCACTTGTCTTGTAGTTATAAAACTCTTGTGCAAAATTGTGTCCTCTGCCAACTCTGCCTAAGAATCTGGTGCTAAATCCTCAATGGAAGGTAAGACTTACTCCACCTCCTAATCCAACATGGAGGGCTCATACAATTTGATATTCTTCACATTCACTAATGAGTAAAGGTGCATGTATGGGGGTAGATTGAGTCTATAAGCGTTATCTCCCACCTTTTCCAATACCTGAAAAGGACCATACTGTAAAGCCTTGGTCTTCTTACCAGGACCTTATAGCCTTTCCTTATTCAATTGTAACCATACCATGTCTCCCACTTTAATGTTTTTCTCTATTTTGTGTTTTTCATGTCTAGCCTTGTACTTTTCCTATGACTTCTTCAATATTTCTTGTACTTACAAATGTATTTTCCTGATCTTCTCAACATTTTTTTCTACTTTCAATGCATCTCCTGTGAGGTCCTCCCTCACTCCTCCTTGCTATCGATATAGAACATCTAAGGGTGAAGGTGGAAAATATCCAAAGCAAGTTTCAAAAGGTGACTTACTAGTAGAAGTGTGGATTACTCTGTTATAAGAGTGTTATATACAGATCAAATTTTCATCCCAGGTCTTTGAATGCCTATGATTGTAACCCATAAAAAACTGCACCAAAGTCCTATTGATTACTCTTGTCTACCCATCTATCTGCAGATGGAATTTTGTAGACCTCTTGAGCTTAGTGTCCATCTTCTCCCACAATGTAGTCCATAAGGCACTGAGAAATTTGGTGTCCATGTTTGAGATGATGCTACTTGGTATCCCAAAGTGCACCCAAAATTGTTCAAAGAATAATTGTTTTGCTTCGTGTCCCTTGATGGTATTTTTACAAGGCACAAGAATGCACATTTTATTGAACCTGTCAACTCCTGCAAATAAATAGTCATGTCCCTTTCGCGTGGTTTGTAAACCACCCACAAAATCCATCGAAATGCTTTCCCAAGCTCTAGTGGGTATCGGTAAGGGATGGTATAGACCTTGCTTCTTGTTACCAGGCTTGTTGGTACAACAAAGTATATATCCTCTAATATATAGTGCTACATATTCTTGCATTTTGGGCCAGTACACATACCTCTGTAAGTTGGAAACTGTCTTGCCAACACCAAAATGTCCTGCAACCTTGGAGGTGTGAGCCTCTCTAATAAGGTGCAATCATTCACCTTTAGGAACACAAAGCTTGTCGAACTTGTAGAATATACCATTTTCAAAATGATAGTTAGCCTTGCAGTCACCTTCTTCTATATGAATTTGGCCTTGTATCTATTGAAACACCTCCTCGAAGTCATCATCTTCTATGTATGCCTCTTTGTATGCATCATGGATAAAAGGTTCCATGTGCATAAGAGTTCCCAAAGCTAAAATCTTGAATATGGGTGGTTGTGAAAGCATGTTTTCCAACTTGTTTTTGCTACCCTTCTTATACTTTATGACCAAATGAAATTGTTGTAAGAACCCCATACATTTGTAGTGCCTGGTTTGTTTTAACTTACTCCGGGCTTGCAATTACTGGAGCAACTAGTGATCTATGTGGATGATGGTCTATGTTCCCCTCAGATAGTGCTTCCACTTTTTGACAGCTTATTCTAAGACATAGAGCTCCTTGTCGTAGGGTAGGGTAGTTGAGGACCACCCCATGAAATACTTCAAAATGATAGTAGACATGTCTTCCTCCCTGCATCACGATTGCTCCTATGGCATACCCACTTACACTTGTCTCCACTTAAAAGGGATTCTGCAAGTTTGGAAGTGCAAGCATTGGTGCTTGACTGATCTTTCTTTTCAGCTCGTCAAAGGCCTTATGTTGATTCTTCCCCCACTGGAAACTCTTATTACACGTTGTTATTGAGTGGAGATGTGCAACTAATGCTGAAAACAAAACTATGAACTTCTGCAAGCACTATGTTACACAAACAAAGATCCTAACTTATGTGCAATTTGTAGGAACTAGTCATTTCACGATGGCATCCATCTTGGTGGGATCTATCTTGAGATCACCTCCACTGATCACATACCCAAGATACACCAAAGATTGCTGAGTAAACTTGCATTTCTTGAGATTCGCAAGCATCTAGTGCTTCTTCAGGGTCTCCAACACCTGCATATGATGTGAGATGTGCTCCTCCTAGATAACACTATAAACTAGTATATCATCCAAATATATGATAAAAAATTAATCTAGATAAAGCCGTAAAATATCATTCTTTGTTTTATAAATGTAGATGGTGTATTGCATAAACCGAATGCCATAACCAACCATGAATAATTGGATTTCATGCTCCACTTCCCTCTTAGGTGATAGCCTTTAAGATTCTTGGAACACTCCCCTGCATGCCTTTAGCAACTCCTCAAATTCATTTTTCTGCTCCTTAGTACATCCTTCCAAGGATGTATTTACTCTTAATGACTCTTCACCAAATTGATTTTCCCTTGGGAAAAGTAAAACATATTTCTTTCTAGAACTGATCAATTTCTGAGCCTGATTGGGACTTACTAGTAAAAAAAATTATTTGCCTTTGTGCGTATTGATGATGAAGGATTTCCCATCCTTGATGAGGCGGTACTAATTGGATCTCCGCATGAAGATAACGTCTCTCATATACATGTAGGGGTTTCCAAACACTACTCTGCATGCATCCAATGGTACTACATCCAATTCTACTTCACCTCTAAAATCAACACTTATATAAAATTTAATCTTGCACTGCTTTGTTACCTTGATCTATGCATCCTTATTTCCAATCCAATGGATAGGGGCTAGGATGATTGTGAACCTTCAATCCAAGCTTGTTGACTAGATTTGTTGCTATGAGATTATCCTATGAACCGCAGTCGAAAATAACATCTATCATGGTCTTCTTGATCTAAATATTGTTTGGAAGAGCTAGGTCATATCCTTCTCTTCATGGTGATGAAGGCTACTCAAATTCACCTCCTTTTGCAAAGATGTGCAGACAATATTTTCATCCACATTGAAGCTGCTTTCAACCTGATTGCTTTAATTTGTGGCTAGAAGGTTCTTTTTCTTTCCGTCCTTCTTGCAGTTCTTCGGGTTCAACTTTGGATGCAATTTCCAACACTTTTCCTCATTATCAATGTTGCAATGATTGTTGAGATCTTTGCACTGATGTGTAGTAGCTACTATCTTCTTATCTTTTCCCCCTTTCCACTTCTTCTTCCTCTCCTTGGAAGATTTGTGGTGATCTTTATGCTTTGAACCACTTGGCTACCCTTTCTTTTGGCATATTTTTTCCAAGTATTGTGCCTGTACACGTTCCTCATCCACTGTCCTTGGCTTGAAGATCATTACTTGCTTTCGTAGATGACTATGTAAACCCCCCATATACTTGAGGAGTACATCTGGGTTAATGGGGGAGATACCCAACATGATGGCCATCTTTATGAACTCAATGGTGTACTCCTATACACTATGTCCCTACCTTTGCCTGAAGTAGTGCTCACAGATCCGTTGGTCCTCTACATACTCAACAAGGTAGAATTGGGACTTGATGAGGGTTTTGAAATCCTCCCACCTTGTTACTAACAGATCACCCTCTAGCCTAAGTGTTTTTGTATGGCTTTCCCACCAAGTTAAAGCAAGTCCCTATAACTTCAATCTAGAAAATGAAACCAGCTTCGACTCTTCATCAATATGGTGAGTGCTAAAATAAACTTCTAGTTGTTGCAACCAACAATTTAGTTTTAATGCATTGATATCACCTTGGTGTTGGACACACCCACCACACTTAGAGGGGGGGTGAATGAGTGTGGGGCTCTTTTTTCCAAAACTTCCCTCTTGCACAAAAACTCATCAATTAGCATTCAACATTTATTCATTACCCATTGTTGTCATTTATAACCAGTTATATGTGAGCACATATCAACAACATATCATTAACATGTCATCACCACAATGAACACAAAGAACACAAGATGTATGTACAATTTTCTTTTTATTACGGACTACAATCCTTGGGGTTTATCAGCAACAACTGAATAAAGTACAACTCTACAAGAGAACCAACTCTATATGCAAGACCCATCTTGCATTCTCAACACCAACTGAGATGAGGCAACAATCCTCAATAGATATCAATCTGTACCATAAACAAGAGCATCAACCATGCACCAACTTGTGCCAAACAACCTGTAGTCAACCTGTACCATAAACAAGTGCATCCAACCATGTACCAAGTATATACCAATCATGTGTCAACCACTCATCAACAATGAATCATCAATATGTACCAACATCATCAACTATACACCTCATGTATGTGCCAACTCATCAACTGT
>ML789476.1:509462-539053 GCA_009831015.1 Picea engelmannii | reverse complement strand
GATGTATGTGGTCCCATGTCATCTCCCTCACTCAGTGGTTGTTTGTATTATGTCATTTTTATTGATGATTACTCAAGAAAATGTTGGATATATTTTCTTAAAGCTAAAAGTGACACATTTGATAAATTCAAAGAGTATAAAGCATTTATTGAAAAGCAGACAGGGAAACACATCAAAATCCTTAGAACAGACAATGGAGGAGAGTTTGAATCTCTTTAGTTTGAGGATTTCTGCAAGTCATAAGGAATCAAGAGATAGTTGACTGTGCCATATAACCCTCAGAAAAATGGTGTTGCTAAGAGGAAAAACAAGACTATTTGTGAGGCAGTGAAAGCAATGATGTTTGACCAGGATCTACCAAATTCTTTATGGGCAGAAGCTACCTCCATTGCTGTGTATATTTAGAAAGGGTGTCCACATGTTATTTTGAAGGACAAGACTCTTGAATAAGTCTTCTCAGGGATCAAACCTGAAGTAGGGCATCTAAGGATATTTGGACGTCTTGTGTATATTCATGTCCCTAAGGAAAATAAGACAAATATGGAACCCTCAGGCAAGAAAGGGATTTATGTGGGGTACAATGAGAACTCCAAAGCTTACAGGATTTATGTACCAGTTTAGAGGCAAATAGAGGTAATCAAAGATGTAACTTTCCATGGAAAGCCGCATTTAAGAAATCCAGAGAGCTTCAACAGGATTCAGAAGCAGTTCAACCAACTTCATCCTCTTCTGAAAATGAAGAGTCAAATGATCAGAGGGAGGAACCTCATGAAGGGCCAAGTAATGAGCCCCTAGAACCCACTAAAGTGTTAGAAATAAATCTTGAATAACCTCCAGCCAAAAGGAAGCCAGGGTGTCTTAAAGAAATAGTGCAGGAAGCAGAAAGGATAACTGCTCCCAAAGGAACTTTCAGGCAAAGGAAAAGGCCTCATAGGTTTGGAGGCTATGTTGCACTGATGAGCAGCATTAGTGACGCTGAACCTTCTTCATTTGAATAAGAAGATAAATTACAAGTATGGAAGGATTCCATGCTTGAGGAATACACATCTATTATAAAGAACAATGTTTGGGACATGGTGCCAAGACCAAAAGATAAATCAGTGGTTTCTTCCAAATGGATCTATAAGATCAAACATGCAGTTGATGGAAGTGTGGAAAAGTTCAAAGCAATATTTGTAGCCAGAGGCTTCACTCAGAAAGAAGAAATCGACTACGAAGAGACTTTTTCTGCTGTAGCCAGGTATACCTCCATTTGAGCTATTATTTCTTTAGCTTCCGTACTTGGTTGGAAACTACATCATATGGATGTAAAAACAACATTCTTGAATCGAAAGATTGAATAAGAGGTCTTTGTGGAACAACCAAATGGCTTTATACTGCATAACAAAGGCACTCATGTATGCAACCTAAGGAAGGCCTTGTATAGTCTTAAGTAGGCTCCCAGAGTTTGGTATGACAGGATTGATTGCTTTCTTAAAAGCCTGAGATTTCAAAAAAGTGATGCTGATGCAAATCTATAATTCAAGGTAAGAGGTAACCAACCTGTTATACTAATTCTGTATGTTGATGATCTCTTTCTAACGGGAAATGAAGGGCTAATAGCCTGGTGTAAGAGGAAGATAACCTCATAATTCGAGATGAACGACTTAGGCTTGATGCATTACTTCCTAGGATTGGAATTGTGGCAAAGACAAGGCAAGATATTTCTGGCACAAGGAAAATACACAGTGGATGTACTAAAGAGGTTTGGTATGATGGATTGCAAATCCATGTCTACTCTGATGGTTACCAACCTGAAGAAGCTGCATGATTCTGATACAAGTTCAGATTTGGTGGATCCCACCATGTATAGGCAGTTGATTGGATCATTGATGTACATGATCCACACTAGACAAGATATATGTTATGCAGTGATTGTAATGAGTCAGTTCATGATTGAACTGAGACAGAGACACTGGGTGGCAGCAAAGCACATCTTGAGATATCTCAGAGGGACCATTACTTATGGTTTGAGATATACATATAGTGGTGGTTTATTTTTGCATGAGTATGCAGATGCTGACTGGGTAGGAAGCCCAATGGATTAGAAGAGTACTTCCATATAGTTCTTCAGTTTAGGATCCGCTATGATCGTTGGGTCAAGCAGAAAGCAGGGATCCATTCCACATAGTACAACAGAGGCTGAGTACATTGCAGCAAGTGATGCTAGAAAGGAAGCAGTATGGCTCATAAAATTGGGTTCTGGGTTGTTTGGTGAGAAGCTCGAGACGACGGTGGTTCACTGTGATAATCAAAGTTGCATAAAATTATCAGAGAACCCGATATTTCATGACAGGTCAAATAATATTGACATGAGGTACCACTACATACGAGACTTGGTCTAGAGAAAAACTGTAAAGTTACAGTACATAACCACGAGTGAGCAGGTAGTTGATATCCTGACCAAGCCTCTGACCTTGAGACAATTTGTGCAGTTGAGAGGCAAGCTTGGTATGGCTGAGAATGACTCCCTCGCTGAGAGGGAGTGTTAAATTTGGCAGCATCGATAGTCATTCTCCAATGAGAGGCCATATGGGCCACCTTGAGGCTAGCCAGGGAGATTTGGAGAATCAACCAGTCTTGTGAGGTATTGAAAAAAGCTAGGGGGAACAAACAACCTCTATGAATCAAACCAAAATTTAGGACGAACGAGATGCTATGTGAGTCTAATGCAAAATTCAGGGGGAACCTACAACCTCTGTGAGCATAGACAGTCTAGTGCAAAAGTCAGGGGGAACGTACAACCTCTGTGAGCATAGATAGACTAGTGAAAAAGTAAGGGGGAACATACAACCTCTGTGAGTCTAGTCAAACCTTGTGAGCCATGAGCAAAAGTCAAGGTATCTAGAAAAAGTTAGCTTGAATGTAATATTCCTATGAGCAAGAAACAAACGATATTCCTAATATTGCAAATTATGTAATTGTATTGATCTAGTGTGTTGGCACGTGTAAACATTATCCACCATGAAGATAATTTTGAATTGCCTTGTCAAGAGTTGTAACTAAAGTCTCGAGTCTAGTTCTATGTTAGAACTAAAGTGTAATGTTGAGTTGCAACTAAAGTCTTGAGTCTAGTTCTATTTTAGTAATGTTGAGTTGCAACTAAAGTCTTGAGTCTAGTTCTATTTTAGAACTAAAATGTAATGTTGAGTTGCAACTAAAGTCTTGAGTCTAGTTCTAATTTAGAACTAAAGTGTAATGTTGAGTTGCAACTAAAGTCTTAACTATAGTTCTAAGTTCGAACTAAAGCATGTCAGTCTCAAGTCTAGTCCTAAGTTCGAACTAAAGTGTAATGTTGAGTTGTAACCAATCTCAAGTCTAGTTCTAAAGTTTGAACTAAGGTGTAATGCTGAGTTGTAACCAATCTCAAGTCTAGTTCTAAAGTTTGAACTAAAGTGTAATGATGAGTTGTAACCAATCTCAAGTCTAGTTCTAAGTTCAAACTAAAGTATGAAGCTGATTTATGACTAATGCATGCAATTAGGTTACTTTTTCGAGCTTCCCCTCTTTCCCTCTTCAGCCTATATAAGAAGAGGTCGAACTCTCTCTTCAACACAGTTCTGCAACAAAGTTTTGAAACAAAGTTTTCATATGCAGGTTGAGGGTGAAGTAATAGAGGAGCACATCAGTGATAAAGAGGCAACATATCAAAGGTGTATTTCAGCAAGGTCTTGTAAGTCTTTGTCAGGTTAGAGTCATCTTGGCAAGCTCTTTGAGAGAAGTACATTCATGGTGGATATTTGTAAGAGATCTTACATTATTAATGTAATAAAGATATATTGTTTGCTAGGGTTTTTCTCCCTGTACAAGGTTTCCCCATGGTATATGTGTTGTTGATATGCATGTTTACTTATCTACATAATTATTGTTATTCGATTATGATTTGAAATTGTTGAAGTGTATTAAGCTGGAATCAAAGTATTGAAGAAAATAAAATAATTAATCCGCATAGGGAATCAAGCTCACAATTTAACAAAAAAAACTCCTAAAATTATAATTTTTCTGCCGAACATAGAATTTATTGAAAGACGTGGTGACTACTAGCTTCTTCCTACCCAAGGTTGGTAGGAAGAGAGTTACGATTCTCGAGCTCCATGTCCTCCATCATCTGATGAACTGTGACTTCTTCCTTTGAATCCACCTGGATAGAATTTGTTGACATTATGTGATTAGAGGCTATAGAATGTGAATCTTTGGTTAGATTGATAACCATGTTCCTCAACATGTTACATTTTTCTTCCAGTACATCAATTTTTTTCTTTTGTTGCACCAAGGTATTCATGACTATAATATTTATGGTGTACACTAATATTCATTTTCATGCACCTTAGAGGCCACCCAAAAAATAGAGGATTTGTTACATTGTATTGACTCTTCATGTCTTTGCAAAACCCTTCTAAGATCTTGTGCTTCCCTGTAATAAATTTGAGCAACACAAATAAGAAAACAATAGTGCCAACTCTAGTCAAGGGAATTCTAGGGCTCAAGATAATTCATAGAGGTAATGGCTAAAAGAAAGCCGTGTTTCCACCACACAATGGGAGACCCCCTATTCCACAGGTTATACCACCAAAACACGATGCCAAAATACCAAAGCTTTAATTGTCAGGTTGCAAGAAATACAAGAAGCCAGGGTCTAAATTAGCCCGAGGATAAATCACCCAAAAGAGAAATATCAGGATGCAAGCAAAACCCAATAAATTGGGAGGGTCTATACCCGGTAAGTATTCAAAGGTGAAAATATGCCAGTGGGTAGATGAACAACATAGACGAGAGAAACAAACACTAAATATTCCCTTTCTTAAGGGACCAAAACTAGGACATGAATGCACCGAGATGACACCCTAAGACAATTTCTAACAGACAAAAATTCTAAAATATTAGCAAGAGACTGAGCACGGCTCTTACCAGGTTGGGATTGAGTTGACATGTATTCCTCCTTTCGACACAAAAAACTTCTCCTACACGATGTTTCATTATCCCACCTTGCCAAAGAGTTCAAGTCCCAGAGAAAAATTAATTTCATTCATGTGAATGAGGGGAAGGCTCGTCCTTTCGAGTCCAAGCTCCTTGATTATAATCCATTGGTGGTGATTACGTGACAAATGGATATTAATTACGATATTACATGCCCTCGTCTCCAAAACCTCATAGTGTTAAGGAATTGGATGAAAGCTCCATCCCTAATTTTTTTGGAGGACACCTAAATTGAATGTGTTCACTTTATTGGCCAAAGAATCATCTCGGTGACTGTATTCTCACAAACCTGGTAAAACGAGACCTTATGTGAATTTCCAATCTCTTTTTGAATTGGGGATATGATCGAGGTCATTTTGTTATGAAATGGATTTGATTTCAATGCCATTAGATTAATAATTATGGACAAGTCTCATATGGCAATGAAGAATTCCATTTTGACTTCCTTTGCTAGGAGCCTACCTTGATAAAGAGAATAGGCCTTTGCTTCATTGTTTGTAGTATTTCCAAGACACCAAGCAATTGATGTTTCAATATTTCCCGTGAGATCTAATAAGATCCCCCCACACCTTCCATCCTTGGATTTTCTGCAAAATTTTCCAACTCCAGAATTCTTTCACACCCATTCGCAGCTGGCAGATTATGCTTGAATTTGATTTGTAAAGGTTTGGGATAGATCTTTTAGTTGAAAGTGAAAATTTTTGTAACCAACCTTCCTCATATGGTTCACATGGTTCCAAAGGTTGATGAGATGAATATATATTATGCCTTGAATTAATGTATTCTACGAGGAGTCTTTTTTCTTTAGTTGCTACTGATTCAGACATCTCTTACTCCTATTTAAATATATCCCTATTTCGAGTCAATCAAATTTGACAACAAATATATTTGGGAAGAGTCATCCAAAGTCTTCTTAGGATGGGTTTGCTTTTTATTTTTCCCCTATAGTTTTTACTCCACAATGTGAGCATTTGTTTCCAAGAATTGGGCATGTGTGCTATATGATTCATTCCAGGGAAGGCATGATGCCTTACCTTGATCAAGAAAATATAATCAAAGAAGACACAACAAACCGTGTCTTTGTCCAAAAGTCATAATACACATCGAGATGGGCCTTGGACTCCTCTTTTTTGCAAATTCCCGCATGTTAATATTCCATTCCCACTCCAAAACTTGCATGTCGTCCAAGGTGGATTTGGGACCCACCATAACTTCAAACCATTTTAATTCACTTGGGTTTTGTGCATATAGGTTTATGTTGAGGAGATATATTATACCCCTTGGTTAATTCTCATATGATGAGGTGGGACCCTAAGAGTGACAACAAAACATCATCTCAACCTATATATTGCACCATGATTTAAAAAAACTACTTTATTCATAATCCAATTTTGTTAACGTGTGATTAAATGTTAAGCTTGCTTCATTATAAAGTGCAAGTGATCATTTAAAAAAGGTTTTGACACCAATAAGTGGTTTTAGTGTCAACGATAAGGTGACTTTATATTATAAAGTCAAAGTCAATTATAGTGTTAAGCACAAATTGACTTTATATTAAAAAATTGAAATTGTCAAAGGCAACAAAGGAGCTTAGTTATATTCTTGCCAACTCCAAAATAGTGGCTACAACCATACAAAGGAATACAACAATAATATTAAAGGCACCAAATCGGTGCCAAATTTGGCCGCAAATTTGAAAAAAGGCCCAGAAGCTTTCTTTCTAATTGAATATGACAAAAGCATAAAACAAACATTCTCATCATGCCAGGAGGGAAGTATTATAGCCTAATTTTGAGGCATACATGTCTCTCCCAATAGTCCTTAATAGATAATTTTTTCTCATCACAAAGGATTAGAAGTTTAAATTAACAGTAGAAGAGACTATTAGAAACTGAAGATCTGCCTAGAGCACCACTCTCTTTGCATAAACAAGTAATTATTCTTCTTATTCTCTTTCTCTGTGTCTCTTCATTCTCACTCTCCCTACATGCCAAATAGGCAAATTGTAATCATTGTATGGGCCCATATGCTATCTTGGCTTGGGATAGAGACTTAATTCTCTCTTGAGACCGAATGTGTGTCACCCTGGAAGATATTTAATGAAGAATGTCACCAGTTGGTGGTGAATCAACCTCCATATGACATTCTACCTCAATTTTTAAGGAATGATGGAGGATATAGGGGAAATATCCCCCTAATGTCATTTCCTCCCTTCCCAAGAACATTTTTTTATGTAATGGGTATGTGTAAAAAATTGGTACAAAGCCAAGTTAGCCCAGCCCCTAGTTCCTTTTTCCATTTCTTGTTCAATGATGGCATAATAGTTATGTAAATCAACTATTAGTTCTTCTTCATTGATGAAATAAATTTGTTGCCATTGCTCTTGCATTTATTGTGTCAATTTTCTCCATGGGTATTCATTTAAACTTGTTGGATCTATTTTTAACACCCAATAAGTTTGTTGTTTGGAGTTCGTAGACATAGCAAGGAGTTTATAAACAACCCTCCCTTAACTACAAATCCATTTTTCTTGAGTTATTTGTCACACATAATTAGATTATGGTGCACTTGGTGCAAAATATCATTCATGTGGCTAAAATATTTTGAATCTCAATGTTGTCTGCCTTCCTACTCACTCCCAAAAGTATAACTTAAAGCTTTTTTTAGTTTTTGAGGCTACAACAATTCCATCGTCTTGAAACTCGGTCTATGCATTCCAATAGGATATTTGATTCATCAATTTTAGCTCCTTTGACTTAAGAGACGACTTGGAGGTCTAAAGTGATGTAGGAACTTTTCCTGCATATTATGCCCCAACATTTGTGCTTATGAGAGTGGGTACAAACTAAGAGAAACCATAACAAATGGTGTTATTTTTAGGGAGATAATGATAAATTATTGGTGATTATAATATTCATCTAATTGCTATATTTTTTCCAGTGGAAAACAATGCCCAACATCTCCCATTGTTGAAGAACTTCTAGTTTTCTAGGAAGTTGTTGGTGACTCCATGGGGGATGAAGTGACTCCACATTGACTGGTTTGGTTATTGAAATCGAACATGATGTGGTCCTTCCTCTCCTTATCCTTCAATAAAAAACAAATGTATTAAATAATCCATTGAGTGGATTCATTTGATGAGAGTTGAGATCTAGGTGATTGAAACACCACAAAAGTTAAGAGTGCTTACATAGGCTACTCACTAGCTCATAGGGGTAATCTAAGACTATAAAGATTTGCAGACTATTGCTTCTTTCTCTTATTAACCTAAAAATGATAGTCGAGATGAAGGAAATCTTGAAGATGATGTTGTTGTTTATCATGAAGATGGGCATGGAAGTTTTTAAACTCTAGCATTGAATTTGATGTTGTTGGTGTTGGAGAAGAACAATTTATAGGCAACTTTCATGATGTTGATTTCTCATAATCATATTTCAAGGATCAATATTTTGATTATGACAAAGTTTTTGTCCAAGAATATAATGAAAATGCTATGATGCCTTCTCCATTTGTAAAATCACAAGTGGTACACAACCTTAATTTTATTGGTAGTCATTCTCCTTCCTTGTCTTATGCACATCAAATAGAAAAATCAGTAGAAGAGTTGAGAGGAAGTGAATATATTGAATGTTCGATAAAGCATGTTATTCACAAGACCAGAGATTCATCTTAAGACATAAACATATAGAAGAAATGCATGCATTTTTAGCCTCAAAGATTTATGTTCCCAACATACCATTTTTCCAATAATGGGCAAACTTCCATGGAAAGAACAAACATTATTTGGTTGTGAACTCTTCTTAGTCAAGGAATTTTGTGAACTGCCTTCTTATTGATATCCAACAAGATATGAGTTGATTCCTAGACATCATGATGTCAATTTTGCACCTCCATATTTTCATGATAGCCATCATGGTCATGTCGATTCTATTAATCATATGATATGAGACCATTCTCCAATACCATGCTATGAAGAAGAAGTTGGGAAGACTTATGATGGAAATCCTATGCTTTCTTGTGAATCTCCTCACCCTTCCTTTAGTTCTAATGGAGGAAATCAACACCAAGAAATGGGTCATTCTCAACATATTGGTTTGGGTGATTGAGACAAAGAAGGTGGAGACCAGAAAATTCCTAAACCTCGTATGAATATTTCCAATGGAAGCCATTTCCAATGCTCATATAACCCTATGTTTCAATTCAAATGTGAGGAGGAGGATCAATTATTTGATAAAAAAGAAGAGGAGTTTGAATTTTCGAATCAATGTTTCATTTAGGAGGAGAAGCCATTGGTGGCAGTTTTAGAACTTAGTTATTTTCCAATGAATCTCGATGTAAGTTGGTTGGATATGAAGGAGAAAAGAGTTATTTGTTTGGGCATGTGGACCTTTCCAACACTAATAGTATGAATAGATAAGACACATATTCCAAGCATGAATCACTTGAGGAGATTGTTGTTGTCCCATAGTAGCAACATTCGCATTTGGCATATGTCAACATCGAAGAAGTAGCACTTACCATGCATGAAGAATGTTAAGTCAAGCTACAATTTCCAACACTGTCTAACATTGAAGAAGAGGAAAAAAATATCAATCATTATTCCATAATAGCAAAACTAGTCATCTGAAGGAGAGAGGTATTCATTAATTATTTATAATCATACTCTTCCTTGTAGTATTTCCATTGATCTTGTCCAATGATACATAGATTTGTTTTTTAGTCAGGTGTCAAGCCTTGTCAATACTCTTAAGGTGTTTTTTCCAATCAATGGGGAAGTGCTACCCATTCAATATGTTTTCAACCTCTAATCTCAAAATCTTCCAAGTTAGTACTATTCATGCACAAGTCTCATACTACTTTTGTGTGATTGGTTACATTGGTAGTGCCATCTCACATAGTGGGCCCACTTCATTGGTTAGGTTAGGGATGTGGGTTTCCCTACTTTCTAAGTCTATTTCCAACATCTTTCTTTCATTAATTCCAACACGTATTTTAGTTTCTAACATATTTTACATCAATACCATATGTTATCCTAAAAAACATAAGTTAAGAAGAAGAAAATATTTTTTCTTGGATAGTGATTGTTTTGACTCCA
Organism: Picea engelmannii; assembly: GCA_009831015.1. Taxonomy (NCBI): domain Eukaryota; kingdom Viridiplantae; phylum Streptophyta; class Pinopsida; order Pinales; family Pinaceae; genus Picea; species Picea engelmannii. The sequence goes on along the minus strand of ML789476.1, from coordinate 528,942 downwards.
CAACCCAACAATTGTCTTAACTCCATAGCCCAATTAATTAAGGCAATGTTTATTCACCCTAGGGTCTCATTCTTGGAATCTCGCAGCGAAGAACCATCTCTTAATAGGAGCCAATGTTGTCACCTAAAAAGACTCACTATCCAAAACCAGTTTTTTCCCATGGGACCCACTTTGGGACAAATTATGCATATTGACGTAATGACATGTTAAATTTAGGAAGTGGATTGGACTTGCTTATTGGGGACATTGATCATCATGGAGTTTATAAAATCTAGTTCTAAGATCCAAAACTATGAAAATTGGTTTTTACATTTGGGGCTTGACTTGGGTGAAATTATGCTTACTGGCCAAATGAGGAATTTGAGCGTAGAGAGTAGCTTGGACATGGTTTTAAGGTCATCGATCATCATGGATCTGACATGATTCAATTTCGAGCTATAAAAGTGCACGAAGTTGGTGGGACTTGCTTTAGGCCAAATTGTGCATACCAACATGGTGACATATTTGAAGGCAAGGATTGGCTTATGCATGTTTTTAAGGTAATTGATCACCATGGAGCTGACAAAATTCAATTCCAAGCCCCATAAATACATAACTGCAACTATTAAAAAAACCCTACTGGGATGCCTAGTTTCCCATACTATTAAACAAATTATTTCAGAAAGGCATCAAAAGATATTGCACAACGAGTCATTGGAAATCCCTCCTTGCTTAGTATACATTCCTTTTGACGAGATGCAATTCTAGTTTTGTATGTAAGAAATAAAGTAGTATGAATCTATTTTTTTAACAAGAAGAGGCGGGAATGTTTTATTAAAAACGAACGAATTTAAAATTCATCCAAAAGATACATAAGTTCAAGAGCTACTTCTACACTAACCAAAATGCCCTGTTGAAGATCCACTACTATAACTGCCAACGTTTTTTGATTCTTCCCAGATACAAAATTTAAAGGTTTCCTGAATATACTTTGTAATAGATGCCAATACTTTTATACAAAAATTAAACATTTAGAAAAAAAACCATTTGGAACTGAACCAGATTGGTACCGTCACTCACTTCCAGGAGCTGGTGCGTTCATATCGAGCCGGACAATAACTGTTGGTGGGGAGGAGGCCTCCTCTGAATTTATTGGGTTGTTATCCTGTTGTGGGTGGTTACAAAATTCCTCCCATTGTTTCCCGAGTGCATCACATTCATCTTTGAGTTTCATGATTGATTGTCTCTAAGAGACTAATTTCTCCAGAATAGTAAGAAGGCGGACAAATAGTCTATTATATTGAATCTGCAAGGAAATAATTGAATTTCTAGAGTCTGCAAGGTCTCCCTCCAATTATTCCACCCTGAGATTCCACTAGGATGAATTCTTGGATGCCATTGTCGTGGATTGTCTGGACAGAGGAGCAAGAAGCAAATATATGGAACGAAGATGAACTTTTGGACGTTCACAAGGAAACCAACTTGAAATTGATGTGAATTTCTCCCCATGCCCTGTATGTAGATATTTTACCACTTCAACCCAACACCCAACAATTAGCTCAAAATAAAATCTCTTTATCTACTAAAAGCACAACTGAGTAATCAACTAAACATGCAACAGAAGCATAAACTAGGAAACCAAAAATATCACATGCAAGACACCAATATTTTTGGGTAATCCACCCTTGAAAAAACCCCAAAGGGAAAACCAGTTCCAAGATGCTTTTATTAAGGTCAAATCAGGGCTCCCGTAAAAGGGAAAATGAACCACTAAGAGAATATACACTATGGACAAACCTGGCAATGCATGAGCTGATGTACGACCCTGTACCAACATGTTTCCCAAGGTGTATGCACCTTTCCTTCAACAAACCTACGTACATATGTGACTGTCACCACTAAGAACCATGTACATGTACGAAAAATCTATATGACAACTTCCATACGGTGCTACGCTTTCCTCTAGCTTCTATTAGCTGAAATCCACCCGTGATTGACTCTGCTCTCTCTTCTCCTTGACATGTATGACCTCTAGATGAAAATTCTTCTCCACCTATCCAAGATATTGAATCATGGTCCTTTCTAATCCAACCCTCTCTACATGAACACTTGGATGAAATCTTTTCACCCAACCAGTGAGATCTCCTCACTCTCGTGTAGGAAAAAGCCATTCTTTGCTTCTACACTCCTCACACTAGCAAAAATCCTTCTTTGCTATCCTCGACCTTGAAATCTCACCAAAATTATTGACCTTGATCTCTCACCAAAGTCTCTCACAAGTGTATCTCACACAAGTGTCTTCCCCCTTCACCCTAGCCTTGCTTTTATAATCATGAGTTCCAATCTAAACCTAATCTTGAAAGTGATTGACTGTTGAGATTACTTCTCACACCCACTTGAGATTTACATGATTAGATTACATTTTAATTACTTTTAACACTTTCCTTAAATAACTCAATTAACTAATAAAAACACTTTTGCTTTAATTAATTCCTCTTAACTAAAGTAAATTCAAGGATAGAAGGCTTTCGACCACTTCCACATGCTAGACACATGCAAATGTGGAAGTACATGTTTGATGCTACCATCTAACATCAACACTCCCTCTTAGCAAAGAAGGTACTTCTCCCACTTATAGTTGGATCTATATTACCTACCAGATCTACTACCATGCCTTCTCTCCAATCCACCTGATTGGTTTCTCCCTCTAACACAAAATCTATCCTTGCCTTCATACTCTGACTTGTCTCCAAAGACTCATTGCTTCTGAACATGCTCTTAGAATCCTCCTACTTCTGAGCATCATGCATGGCCATATTTTACCATGACTCCTTCTCGACAGACTTGGAAGGCTGCTCCTTCCCATATGAACCTGATGGCTAACTCCCTTTGAGTTTCTCAACCTTCGGAGCTACCTGTTGTTGCGTATGTGTTATATTGTTTGCACGACTAGACATAGTCTCTGCTACGTTGCGTCGGGCATGCAGGGGGTTTGAGGGGGGGTTGGTAAGCCCCACTTTCGAGGGCAATACCCCTGAGAATTTTTTTTCCTCGAGAAACATGTCATATTTTTCCTCATTTTTTTATGTTGCCTCGATTTTCGTGTCCATTGTTGGGCGACTTTTCAGCACATGGTTTTTGTCGATGGTTGTCTATTTCCAGTTAAGAAATTTGGGTTGTTGACTAATCTAGGACATTGGGTTAGGGTATTGGATGTTGTTGGCTCCTATATGTATATTGTATTGTAAACAATGTATGATTTGAGAATGAATATAAAATATGTTGGTTTTCTCGGTTTGGGTTTCCAAGGGAAAAATCTCTGTGTAATGTGTGTATTTGCCATTATATCTTTTCTGTTCTTTTACTGAAAATCTGTTTGCAATAAATATTGTACAAGGTTAAAATCTACATTTGGTATCGGAGCTTTGTTGGCTTCAGGGGCACGCCTTTGTGGTCAAGGTTTTGGCTCGGGACCGTGATAAGCCTTGTTACAGTGGGAGATTTGTGGTATTGATTCTTTAGGTGAAGAGAAATGGCGAGCAATTAAAAAACGGATATCGAGAAGTTTAATGGGAAAAGTTTTTGAGCTTTGGAAGATGAAGATGGAATATTTGTTGGTGGACAGAGATCACTGAATCAGAATGGATCCAGGTACTGCACCTACAAGAACTTCAACAGATGACTGGAAAAAGTTGGATCAGAAGGCAAAGAGCACAATCCGACTGTGTCTCTCAGATTCAATATTATTGAATGTGTCCGAGGAAGCTGTAACCAAGGATTTATGGGATAAGTTGGGGAATTTGTATTAGTCTAAGTCCCTAGTAAATAAACTATTCCTGATAAATAAGTTGTATAGCCCGAGGATGAAAGATGGAGAGTCGGTGGCAGAGCATTTGAATGCCTTCAATACTATGGTAAGTCAGTTAGTATATGTTGACATTAAAATTTTAGATGAAGATAAGTGTATCAGTTTAATGTGCTCTTTACCAAACTCGTGGGATAGTCTTGTTGTGCCCATAGGTAGTAATACAACTGCCTTGAAGTTTGATGAAGTGGTCTCATCCTTGTTATTGGAGGAGATGAGACAAAAGATCATGGAAGAAGGACAAAGCACAGATGCATTATTTGCAAGAGGACGTTCCCAGGAAATAAATAGATCTAAGTCCTCAAGTGGGAGATCTAAGTCTAAGGGTACATTTAAATATCCTGGAAATTTTGTAAAGGTATGTTGAAGATGTGGAAAAGAAGGGCACTACAAGAAGTAGTGTAGATCGAAAGTTGAGAAAAAGAAGGAATCGAAAGAAACTCCTTCTAAAAAAGAAAAGACCTCCAAGGAAGAAGGAGAGGATGTGTACTTGGCTTCTTCAAGCATACATGTAGATCATGAGGCATGGTTGGTTGACTCAGGTGCATCCTTTCATATGACTCCCCACAAGGAGTGTTCTGTGAATATGAAAGGTATGATGGAGGTAATGTTTTCCTCGTTGATGAATCGACAACCAGAATCATAGGATGAGGGAAATTTAAGTTGAGGCTCATATATGGAAGGATTATAACACTACTTGGTGTTCTGCATATCCCAAGTTTGGCCAGAAATTTGATTTCAGTAAGCAAAATGGACAATGCAGGGGTAAAAACAATATTTGAAAAGTAAACCTATAGGATGGTTCGAGGAGCAATGGTGTTGCTGAAGGGAGTTTGGTTTCGAACTCTATATAAGCTGCAAGGAAGCACTATTAGTGATGGGTGTAATAGTTCCATTGTTCCTGATATTGGATTTGAATAAGAAAGAACTCCTACAATCTCTAGATAAAAGGTTATGTTGTCGCATCAAAGACTAGGGCATATCGGAGAGAAGGGTCTTCGACTACTACACGGTAAAGGTATGATTGAAGGTATGTCTAACTGCTCTCTAGATTTTGATTTACATGAACAAAGTGTATATGGGAAGCATAATAAGGTAAGATTCCCCTTTGGTGTAACAAGGCAGGAAGAATTTTACAGCTAGTTCATAGTGATGTGTTTGGACCTGTGTCGGTTCCATCATTGGGAAAATCTGTGTAATATGTCTCATTTAAAGATGAATTCTCAAGGAATACTTGTATATATTTCCTTAGGAATAAATATGAAGTCTTTAACAGGTTCAAAGAGTTTAAGACACTTGTTGAGAATCAAATAGAGAAAAGAGTTAAGGTGCTGAGGACAGATAATGGCAGAGAATTATGCGGGAATGAATTTGAAGAATTTTGTAAGAAGTGCAGTATAGCAAGGCAAAAGACTACTCCATATACACCTCAACATAATAGATTTGCATAAAGGATGAACATGACGTTGATGGAAAAAGAAAAGTGCATGCTCAGTGGTGCCGGGTTAGGGAAATAATTCTGGGTAGAGGCAGTGGGTACTGCATGCTACTTGGTCAACAAATCACTCTCATCAGCACTGGATGAAAAGAGTCCACAAGAAGTATGGATTGGTAAGAATCCTTCTCTCACACATCTCAAGGTATTTGGCTGTGAGGCCTATGTTCATGTTCCAAAGGAAAACATGAGTAAGCTAGATAAGAAGGCTGAAAAGTGTATCTTTATTGGGTATAAAGATGGTCTCAAAGGTTATAAGCTTTGGAACCCAGAAACTAAGAAGGTTGTGTACAACCAAGATGTGGTATTTAGAGAAATGAAGGATGTTGTTAAACAAGAAGTCCTACTAAGTAAGGAAGAACCAAAGAAAATAGAGTTTGATTTAAAGGATGATGAATCAGACTCTATAGAAGAACACAAATAAGAAGAAGAAGATCCTCATACTCCAGTATTGAGGAGATCGGTTCAAGAAAGAAGGCTACCAAAAATGTATACTCGATCTGATTTTCATTCAAATTTTGCTTTGTCTATTACTGATGATGATCTTAAAACTGTCAGGGAGGTAATGGATTTAGAAGATGGAAAACTCTAGAAAAAGGCCATGGATGAAGAAATGGTAGCCTTGGATAAGAATGAGGCTTGGGATCTAGTGGAGTTTCTGATTGGAAGAAATCCCATTGGTAGTAAATGGGTATTTAAAAAGAAGCTGAACACAGAAGGCAAAGTGGAGAAATACAAAGCTTGGTTAGTAGAAAAGGGTTATTCCCAAGTTGAGGGAATCGATTTTGGCGAGATTTTTTCTACTGTTTCCAAGTTAACTTTCATAATATTTATGTTATCTATTGCTGTTGCTTTTGATTTTGAAGTAGAAAAGATGGATGTGAAGACAACATTCCTACATGGGGATCTGGAAGAAGAAATCTATATGAAGCAGCCAAAAGGCTTTGCTGTAAAGGGAACGAAGGCGTTAGTATGAAGCTGAAAAAGTCTATTTATAGTTTAAAACAATCACCAAGGATGTGGTATCAAAAATTTGATACTTATATGCTAGGACTTGGCTTCACAAGAAGCAAAGAGGATCCTTGTGTGTATTTTAAATTAATTGGTGGTCATTTGATTTATTCGGTCTTGTATGTGGATGACATGTTGTTGATAGGAAACAACAAGGAGATTATCCACGATGTGAAAACTCAGTTGTCATCTAAATTTGACATGAAGTATCTTGGTGCTGCATATTTCATTTTGGGCATGGAAATCAAAATAGATTGGGAAAAGAGGAAACTCCGGTTAAATTGGAAAAAATATGTCAACACAATATTGTAGAGGTTTAATATGCAAGAATGTAAACTGATCAAGGTCCCTATTCTTGTTGGGGTAAAGTTATCAACAGATCAATGTCTTGAGACACATGAAGAGGAGGAGGACATGTGTCGTGTTTCCATATGCGAGTGCAGTTGGCAGTTTGATGTATGCAATGGTCTGTAATAGACTGGAAATTGCACATGCAATGAGATTTTTGAGCAGGTATATGTCAAAACCAAGGAAGGAGCATTGGACATCAATAAAAAGGGTTTCCAGGTATTTGCGCGGCACTTCTAGCTATGGATTGTGCTATCAAGGAAGACCATGATTGGATAGAGTCTTGAACATACATGGCTTTGTGGATACAGACTGGGTTGGAGATCTACAAGTGGGTATGTGTTTAACCTGTTTGGAGGAGCAATTAGTTGGATGAGCAAAAGACAGGTTGTAGTGACACTTTCAACTATAGAAGCTAAATACATGGCAACCACTCATGCAAGTAAGGAAGCATTATGGTTACAAAGATTGTGTTCAAGTATTGGGTTGGTACAACAAGCTGTAAGGATATATTGTGATAGTAAGAGTGCAATTTTTCTAGTGAAGAACCCAAATTATCATTCAAAAACAAAGCATATTGATGTTCAATATCACTTTGTGAGAGACATGGTTGAAGAAAAGAAAGTGTTGCTGATGAAGGTGGACACTTAGAAGAATATTGCAGATTCATTAACAAAATTTGTGAGCACTTAAGTTCTCTTGGTGCAGAGGATCCATGGGCATTGATGCCCTGGATTGTTGACTATGTAACCCTGTAACCCCGTGTATGCAAAGAAAACAACAAGTGGGAGAATGTTGGGTATGTGTTATATTATTTGCAAGACTAGTGTTAGTGTTTGCTACGTTGCATTGGGCGCACATGGGGGTTTGAGGAGGGGCCTCTATGCTCCCCCTTTGGGGGTTGCAAGGGAAGAGCCCCCGACAAATTTTTTTACCTCGATAAATGTGTCACATTTTGCCTCCTTTTTCGTGTTTTCTTGATTTTCGTGTCCATTGTTGGGAGATTTTTTGGCACATGGTTTTTGCCGATGGTTTTCTATTTCTGGTTAAGGAATTAGGGTTATTGACTAATCCAGGTCATTGGGTTAGGGTTTTGGATGCCACTGGATCCTATATGTATATTGTATTGTAAACAATGTATAATTTGAGAATGAATATAGAATATGATGGTTTTCCTGGTTTGGGTTTCCAGGGGAAAAATCTCTGTGTAATGTGTGTATTTTCCATTGTATATTTTCTATTCTTTTACTGGAAATTTGTTTGCAGTAAATATTGTACAAGGTTAAAATCTACACTTTCTCTCTTTCCTCTGCCACTTTGTTGCTATCCATTGCTCGTATAGGTTGGCCCTTTAGCCTATACAAATTGCTTTTTGTAACACCAAATACATCTACTTTGTCTGATCTAGATCCTCTTGGCTTGATCAACACCTTTCCATCCTAGAATGCTATGTATAATCCCTTCTTCTCAATCAGTGAGACTGAGAGCACACTCCTCTTGGGTTCTGGCACCCATAACACATTTGTCACTCTCAATGTGCCTCCTAAGTCGAACTGGAATGACACTGTTCCAGATCCCTTCACTACATGCTTGGTCCCCATACCAAGTTTGACATGCATTTATGAGTCGGTATATGTGAAGCTCTCGAACACCTCTTGTGATCCTGTCATATGAAACGTGGCTCCGCTATTTATCAACCATGCACCATCTAATATGGTGCCCAAGAAAGTCTGGGAAACAAGTAAGAACTATGTCTGTTCAAACTTCTTGCAAAACTCATCTAGTTGAATATTTGCCGACATAACTACCTCTGGTTGTGTTTCGTTTCCACCCTTCTTCCTACTCGAACATTGAATTACATACTTCCCAACCTTGTGACATGCAAAGCACTTAACTTTTTTCATGTCCTTCTTTTCGACTTGAGAGGTAGACTCTCCACTAGAAATATTCTCGAACTTTCCCTTCTTTGCATGACTAGAAAAGAAAGAATATCATCATCATTATTGTGCCAAACTCCATTAATATATTAATCTTGAAGTTCCTCTTGAATGAATCCATCCCAAAACCTTGACCAACCATAATCTTCTCTCGTGCCACTATTCCTTTGATGAACTGTGTCCACTCCTTCTTGAAGCCCTTGAGCATTGTCCTAACCAACTCTAAATCATCCAGTGCTTCCCTGATTCCAGCCAGTTCATCTTGAAACTATTGGATCTCGGTGAGATAACTTGTCACTGTGTTTGATCTTGTCATCTTCGTGTCTCTGAGATTCTCTTTCAGTACCATTTTGTGATTCTCATTCTTTCTCTAAAAAAAACTCTTTAGAGCCTTCCACATGTCCCTGGCTATTTTCTTTCCTCATAAATGAGGGATCAAATGATCCTTCACTCCATATAAAATGATGAGCCTGGATTTCACATCCTGTTGATTATGGATGACCAATGTTGTTGCATTTGTTGGTGGAGTTGTCTGAGTATTAGAAAATTCCCAGATCCCATTCTCCATCAACACCAACATGATTCTCTCCTTTAAAGGACCGTAGTTGGAAACCCCATCCATCCTATATTCTAATCACAATCTCATGACATCTCCAAGATTTAATATGATAACCCTTTGTTGAAACATCCCCTCTATGACCTTGTACGTGACTTTCACCACTACAACATGCGTATGTATGCGACTGTCACCATTACAACACACATATGTACGTGACTATCACCACTACAACTTGTGTATGTATGTGACTGTCACCATTGCAACACACATATGTACATGACTATCACCACTACAACCTGCATATGTATGCGACTGTGCTCACAACCTCCTGCGTATATACACGACTATGATCACAACCTCTTGCATATGTATGTGAATGTCCCCTCTGTGACCTGCTTCCACCTCCACGGTAGGCCCTTCCACCTATCTACCACAAACAAGTTCTTTGTCTTTGAAGCTTAGTGCACTCAGATTTCATTGACAAATGATTGAATCCGAACTAACCCTTGCTTCTCGTAAAGCACATGAGATGGAAATGAAAAGGAAGAGCGTGGTTCAATCATATGACACAACACTTGCTAGAATATTGAATATCCTGGCACAAATACGACTACGACATCCGACCGCCGATATTTCGATGAAATGGCTTTCGGAGGGATAAAAAAACTGTACAGTTGCAAAACCCCTTGTTCTTCCTGAATACTGTTGTTTCCCTGAAATTCGTCCTTCGATTTCTGCCTCCTTGTTATAGATCTGATTAGATCTTCTTGCAACTGCTAAGATTTGTGCTCTTGGTTTCCTCCCTTTAGAGATCACACTCTGTACCATGTAGATATTTTACCACTTCAACCCAAGACCCGACAATTAGCTCAAAATAAAATCACTTTATCTACTAAAAGCAGAGTTGATTAATCAACTAAACATGCAACAGAACCATAAACTAGGAAACCAAAAATCTCATACACAAGACACCAATATTTTTGCGTAAACTACCCCTGGAAAAACCCTAGAGGGAAAACCAATTCCAAGATGCTCTTATTAAGGTCAAATCAAGGCTCTCATAACAGGGAAAATGGCCCACTAAGAGAATATACACTGCAGACAAACCTGACAATGCTTGAGTTCTTGTACGACCTTGTACCGACACGTTTTATGAGGTGTACACACCTTTCCTTTAGAAAACTCGCGTACATACACAACTATCTCCATTGAGACCCACGTACATGTACAAAAACTTTGTACGACAACTTTTGTACGACGCTATGCTTTTCGCTGGCTTCTATCAGCTGAAACCCACATGCGACTGCCTCTGCACTCTCTTCTCCTTGACCTGTATGACCTCTAGATGAAATTCCTTCTCCACCTCTACAAGATCTTGAATCACAGTCCTTTGTGATCCAACCCTCTCTGTATCAACACTTCGACGAAATATATTCACCCAACCAGTGAGATCTCATCACTCTCGCGTAAGAAAAAATCATTCTTTGCTTCTACACTCCTCACACTAGCAAAAGTTCTTCTTCACTATCCTTGACCTTGACATCTCACCAAAAGTCTCGACCTTGATCGATCACCAAAGTCTCTCACAAGTGTCTTCCTCCTTCACCCTAGCCTTGTTTTTATAATCACGAGTTATAATATAAACCTAATCTCCAAAGTGATTGATGACTGAGATTACTTCTCACACTCACTTGAAATTTACATGCTTAGATTACATGCCAATTACTTTTAGCACTTTCCTTAAATAACTCAATTAACTAATAAAAACACTTTTACTTTAATTAATTCATTTTAACTAAAGTAAACTCAAGGCTAGAAGGCTTTTGACGACTTCAACGTGCTATACACATGCAAATGCATAAGGACTTGTCTAATGTTATCACTAACATCAACATTATATATTTATATCCCCACACACAAGCTTTAACATTGTCACCACGTCTCCGCCCTTTGTAATTAATTGCCACATAGAATTGAGTTTTTATCCTCATATTTCCACCTTCATGAATCATTTCTCTATTTATGGTTGAGTATAGTACAACCAAATACATCCGACATTGCAGAGATAAAAGGAGAATAAACTAGGGAAAATACATGCCCCAACTCAAAAGATTTATTGAGAAATTGTGGGAGTGCATGTCACCCACGCGCTCATGAGGAGACGACGATAATGTGACACCACCCCATGGAAATGTGTGATTGGACATAAATGATATTGAGAAGGGTTCACGAAAAGGGGGAGGGGATCCCCCCTTTGATTATTTTTCCAAAACAACCAACTTGTATAATTGATTTTTATGCCTTGAGTGGGGTAAGGAGGCCAATGTATGCCCCAATTGTGAATTTTGACTTAAACACAAAATTTCATGGGATTATAGCTTTGTGTTGGAACCCATTTACTATCAAATTTCCTTTAGTCTTCCCGGTAGCAAGGTTCACCTACATATCAACTTCCTGGTTATTTTCTCTCAAGACATGAAAGAACTCTATTTCCGGAAATGTTTTAACTTCTGATTGAATTTTGATAAGGATGGATCGAAGATGGATATTCTTCAGAAGTGAAATATGTCTTGCATGAGAGATTATTAATTTGGAATCACCTACCACTATGAGATTCATGATGCCTTTGTATTTGTCCAGGACCAATCCCTGAAATAATGCATAAGATTCAGCTTGGTTGTTGGATGAGCAACCAATGGTCCAGGCAAATTCAAAATCCAAATGTCCTCCTCAGTTGAACATCACCCTTCATGCACCTGCCACCCTGGGGTTTCCCTTCGAAGCGCCATCAAAACTAAGGATGTGACTGTTTCTAGAGATTTTCCATTGGAGGAAATTTGCAGAGGAGAGGATCAGTTGCCAATGGGGATGGATTGGAGAGGAAGCCCCTTTAGAAAAAATAAGAGAAAATTGCTCTACCCAAGCCTTCTCACTGTTGTCCAAGAATTGTAGGGAGTTTGACTTTTGGTCTTGTTGTTTGAAGTGTCCAGGTAGGATGTTGATGGATTTATTTGCTACTGAGGATGGACAAGATTTCTATTCAGTGATGATTTCTTTATTTCGGGCAAGCCAAATTTTGCAACATATATATTTAGGCAATTCCATCCACAATCTTTGGAAGAGACAATTTTTATGAAAGGTTCCACTATACAGGGAGTGCCACTTACTAAATAGATTCTCGATGGAAGAGGGCCACTTGACAATTGGATATAGATCTTGAAGAGTTGTCTGCCAAACATAAAGAGAAAAATGACATTCTAAAAAAATATGAACCATGGGTTCAAGAGAGTTTTTGCAGAGGGAACACATGAAAGGACCAAGAAAGCCTCTTTTGAATAGATTTTCACCCATTAGGATTTTCCCATGAGCAAGAGTCCAACAGAAAAATGTTTCTTTTACAAAGGCCATCTCTATTCCAAATTCGATTCCAACTGGTTGAGGAGGGGGGAATATGGGATTGAACAAGTAAGGAGGAAAAACCTTTTGTTGACCGAATACTCTTGCGAATCCCAGCCTCTAGAATATTTAGAAGACAAAAGGGTTGTAGCACAACCTTTAGGCTGAGAGATGAGAATGTGAGAGAGATCGATCTTGTAGGGGAGGAGGGGGAGAGCCAAGATCCCAGGCTAACTATTTTCCCGAATTTTTGTTCCAAGAAGAGATGCCAAATAAGGTTGATTTCCCTTTATTTTGAATCCACCTGAGAAGGGGGAAAAGGCTGGAGTCTTCACTAAGAGGAGGAAGCCCCATTATGCTATTCGATTGAAAATGAATGTTCTTACCATTACCGGGAACCCAAGTAAACTAATTTTCGATAAGAAGAATGGAGGCTTTTAACAAATTCCAAATTTTTGAGCCCCCAAGAACCATTGGATACGAATCTAAGCACCATATCCTCTCACTAATAAAATATTTGTGAAAAAACACTTTATTCCACTATTCATTTTTACCTATGACTAGTCTCCAATGGATTTTGGAGCCCAAAGCAATATTGGAGATAGATGGATCTTTAATTTCGAGATCACCACAAGACTTGGGTCTCTAGAAATATTCTGATCAACTAGGTGGAACCTTTTAGAGTTAGTTCATCCCCCCTACTAGAGAAACCTTTGAAGTTCTTGGGCTATTGAAGATTTTATCCTACTTGGGGCCAACAACGAAGAGAATCGAAAGATTAGGAGGGAAGAAAGGAATGATTTGATGAGCATCACTCTTCCTATTGGGTTCAACCACAATGATCCCCATTGATGGAACTTGGCTTTTATCTTGTCAAGGATTTGATTCCAAGAGGTAGAAGGAAGGGATTTTAGACAAATAGGGATGCCTAGATATTTGAAAGTTTTTCGTTTCTCAGCAAAGGGAAAGTTAATTAGCAAATTTGCAATAGACATCAATGTGTTGGATTTAATATTCCAATAATAAATATGACTTTTCCCTTCATTGATAAGCCCCCCCGAAGCTGATGTGTATTCATCCATAATTATTTTGAACGTTTTGGCAATGATTAGAGATGCACCCCCCTATAATATCGTGTTATCAACAAATTGAGAATTGTTGATTCTCTTGACCCCTTGAACAATTTTGATGCTTGGGATGGATTTTTGTCTCCTTTCTTTGTTAAGTCTTCTACTGAGTACTTATACCATGAGGATATAAAGAATGGGGGAGAAGGGGCAGCCCTACCTCAAGCCACGAGTGATTTTGAAGAAGGAAGTTGGTCTTCCATTTACTAAGAGAGACATCCAAGGGAAATGGATGCAAGCAACTACATAGGAAAGAAATAATTGATTAAAGCCAAATCTAGTAAGTACCACCACAAGGAAGTTGTGTCGAACTCTATCAAAAGCATTGGACATATAAATTTTAATGGCCATTCCTTGCTCCCCTCTATGACGAATTGAATGAATAACTTCTTTCACTAATAGAATATTGTCCACCATTTGTGTTTTTTCTACAAAACCACCTTGATTGGGAGAAATAAGAGAGGAGAGGAAGGGTTTGAGTCTATTGGCTATGATTTTGGAGATGATTTTACAGGAAACATTACAAAGGGATATAGGGAAAAATATGGAGAAGGATGAGGGGTTAAGCTCCTTGGGGATAAGGGATAGGAAGGTGGAGTTAGTGTTTCCCCCAATCTTAGCAGATTTCTGAACATATTGGATCATTCTAAGCATGCCTTCTTTTTATGATAAACCAACAATTTTTATAGAAATGACCTGAAAAACATTTGACCTCGATGCTTTGTCAGGGTTCATAAGCTTAACCACTCCCCATACCTCATCTTCAGAGATGGGTTTGCACAGTTGAATATTATCTTCAGGGTTGATAAGAGGAGGAATGTCTTCCAACATGTTCTCAAAAGATTCAAAATTTACATTAGGGTCCTCCCTATACAGGTTTGTAAAGTGCCTAAAAGTTGTTTCCTTGATCCTATTGAAGTCAATGATTTCTTCTCCATTCTCATTAGTGATTTCAACAACCTTGTTTGTCCATACCCTAGCTTTAGTTGAGCAATGAAAAAACTTAGTTTTTTTTTTTTATCTCCAACCTATAGCCATAGACTTCTAGATTTCAGTCTCCATTGTTCTTTATCATATTTAAGGACTTTCTGAAAATATTGGAAGGTCTGTTTCTCTTCTTCCAATATATACGAAGTTACTTGCATTGTTTCCAACCTCCCCCATATTTCATCCATTTTCCTTGTTATGTCTGATTTTTCCTTCTCCAAGTTATTTGGTCTAGATTTAGCCCATTGTTTGAGAGGTTCTTTGGTGAACTTAAAATTTTTCCCCTAGATTTCTATGGGGGATCCAAAAATCCACTGAATCCAAGTTGAGGAAATTATTTCCAAGGAAGATAGGTCAAGAATATAGAAAGGGTTAAAACCGAAAGGAATGGGTCCAAAATCTTTATGGTCAGAGACCAGAAGGGAATTTGGGTGATGGTTGGAGTTAACCCAAGGGAGTATGGAAGAGGAGGGGGTGAGGGAGTCTTCCAACATGGATCTGTTGAGAAAAAATCTATCAAGCCTTGCTGCAGTGTGGCCTAGTCCTGATCTTTTAATGGACTAAGTGTAGTTTCCTTTAGAGGGTTTTATGTCCAACAAATCCATCTGTAATATAAAATAGTCCATGAGTTCTTTGTTAGGGTCGTGAACTAGATTACCCCCTATTTTTTCTTTATTGCTAAGGGTAGTATTGAAATCTCCTGGTACTATATGTTTTGAATTTCTGATTCCATCAAGGAGGTTGATAAGGGAGTTCCAACACATTTGCTTTTCCTATGCAGTGCAAGGCACATAAACATTAAGAATTGAAAAAGACATACTTGATGGAATGTGGAACAAGTGGGTCAACAACCAAGTCAAAGATTCATGCCAACTATCCATTCTAATAATATTGGGCTCCCAAATTGTGCAGATTCCCCCTGATGCTCCACAATAGATGATCGCTAATCCTTTGCTATTTTTCCAAATGCAATCTAGATGATGAAGGACTTTATAATCCTTCTTTTTAGTTTCCCGAAGAAGGAGAAGATGAGGTTTTTTTGATTTGAGTAAAATTATGATTAAGTCTAGTTTACTTATGTTCTCCATACCTCTGCAATTCTAGGACAGGGCCTTGATCATTTAGAGGTTTATTTGGGAATTCCTCTTTTGGAGGAATTAGGACCACCTTGATTTATGAGATTCCTTGATTATTTTTTTTGTACTTCTTCCATTGTTTTTGATATTCCAAGTTATTTTTCCAGATTTGTTGATGCTTCTCTTCTTTGGGAGTTAGTTCGATGACTAACTTTTTTTAGATGGGGTTTGGGGACCGATTGTTCAGAATCATCTTCTGAGGACTTTGAGAAGAGATCCCCATATTTGGGGGAGGAGGGTGGGACATTCTCAGGATTTTGGAGGCAGGGGGGGGGACCGAGGAAGCATTTTCTTTTGGGGAAGGGTAGATATCTTTATTGTTCCACTTCTACTTTTGGAGTTGAGAGTGCTTCATATCTGTTCTAAGGAAATGGTGGATTGGAGCTATGGGGATGGCTAGATGCTGAGGGTTTTGGAGTGGAGGGAGGTCCCTGAGGAGTCTGGGTTTTCTCATGGGTCTGTCGAGTTCCTTGTTTCTTAGCTTGTCTTTTACGCTTAGGTTGTTGCCATTACTCATTTGTTTCTATAGGGTTAGGATCTGGGGCATTTTTGTGCAGTTCTTTGCAAAGTTCCCATACTCATTATAGGCTTGCATTTGAATGGAAGGTACTCATAATCCACCTTCTGCAGATATGACAAGTTATCCAAGGTGAGGTTTATTGCTTCCAAGAGACCCTTTTAAAGATCCATTTCAACATAGATACGAGAACAGGCCTGAAGACCCTCTTTTGGCTCTGCACGATCTATATATTTGCCAAGGGTATTCCCAATATTCCTGATGGTTTCATCATTCCAACAATGTAGAGGAAGATATGGAAGGTGTACCCAAACAAGTACAACCAAGGGGATGTTGTTCTCTAAACAAAAGTTTATATTCCAACGATTGAGATAGAGATCTCTTGACCCCATAAAATAAGGACCACTTTTGAAAATCAAATCTCTATCTTCTTTTTCCTCAAACAAGAAAGTAAAGAAACCCTTACCACAAAAGGTGTGAGTGAGCGTCCCTTTGATGAGAGGTTTCCAATTTTTTTGGATCCAGAGAGCCATGAATTTGGGAGATGATCATATCCCTGTGAACTGCCCTATCAAACCATTCTCTGCGAGTCGGAGAGTGAGATTCCTGGAACTCCGTTGCATCGAAACTACAGGGGTCTCATCGAGTTTCTTTACGAACCTTGAAGTCTACTGTTGTTTTAGAGCTTTGAGGAGCGAGGCAACAAGGGTTGAAAAGGACGCAATATCAACTTGGGGGCATTGTTGGGGAAAAACACCCTACGGACTAGCAAATAGAGTTTAGACTTTGCATGCAGATATGACCGAATAGAAATTACTTTCTACCTTCATCCTTATATTTAAATCCCCTTTTCTTAGTAAATGCATGGAAAGATCAACCTACCTCGTTACTGACATTTGATTTCGATCCTCCATTGTGCTTGATTACTTGTTCGCAATACTCCTTCTAAAGATGACCTGCATTCAAGACGAGCAACAACTATGCATGCATACTACTTATATGCTCACGGGTTAGAAATCAAACATAAACTAATTAAACCATAAAAGGTTCATGAATTGGGACGGGAAAAGCATTCTCTTTATTACTTAAAATGAGTCAACTTACGAAAGTTGAGACCGGCCACCGCTCCTTGAACCTGATCCTGGGCTCCTCTTCTTCTGTCCTTCAACAACTTTGCTTTAAATCTCCTTTGGTATTAGGAAAGGCTAATGGGTTGGGACAATGGGAATATGTAAATGGACAGAGTTTCTTTGCTATATTTTTTCCTCTTCCAAATGGTACCCCTACCCCTTCTTTTATAGGCTAGAAGGAGCTAGGTATTTGGACGAACCCTTAGCCATGCATGGCCGGGAGTTTCAGTTAACTCACCCATAGCTTTTTGTTCCATCGACAACTTTCCTTTTTTCATGCTTTTGTCGGTCCACATGGGCTGTTTTGGGTCAGCCAGCGTATACACACGTGCATTAATGAGTTAGGGCACGTGGGCCTTTATTCAAGAGGATTTTCAAAGAGTTGTTCAACAATGTTTTGGCAAAGAAGGGATATGAGTTGGCCTGATTCCAGGTAAGCATGTGTGGTGCAATTTAGGGTTATAACAGATTCCCCCTAATGTGTGAGGTCAAAAGAGAATTTGATGGCTGAAATACATTACCAATCTTTACTGATGTGCCGAACGAGTGAGCCCAAGGATTAGGAACCGGGAGGTGTCGTCTGCAAAATAACAAATGTCTCACCGAGGTAGGCATACCCATGCTCGAGATAAAATAGAACCATGGCTACCAATCAAATACACTGTAGATCCATGTCAAATAACTATAAAGAGTAGTCGCGAACAATACATAGCGGAGCTACATATCGAAATCAGAAAGATATACACATAGAGTATCCATCTTTCAGAAGCTGATTCAGCCTGATGGCTGGAGATGAGATCTTCAGAGTTCGAGCAACAACTTCAAAATCTTCAAAAACTCGGGTAGGAGTGTAATATGGGTGTATGAATGCACTACCCAGAGGTCTTTGACGGCTCGTCGGTCATGGACTTGATAATCTTGATGATCAGACTGAAGGCTTTAGTGATTTTGAACAAGGACTTGATTGGACGTTCAGGATGGCCGGGTATGCGGACAAGAGACATATTGCAGAGGGGTCGACTCAAGCTTAGTGACAAACTTCCCTTGGAAAATAACATGACAAGTGATGAGACTCAGGCAACATGTATGTTAATCATAAGTCTATGAAGCAGGAGGCAGCGCAAACTCTCCATATGTTTGGAAGAATAACCAAACGGTGGAGGACGCAAATCTATATAGCGAGAAAAGCTTCCTAAGGTCGTACTACATCCCATAGTCTAATGAACAAACAGACATATGTGATTTATCCAAGGGTGACTCATTATGCTGCCAATAAAGAAAATACTTTTCCCTTCCTCTTTTTGGGGTATATTTGATTTTTTTGTTCTTTTCAATAATTGTGGAAAAAAGAATAAAGGAATATTACGTTCCAATGGAGGAACGAGTATTGGAAACATACAAACTCAAGACACAAGGACAAGACTGATGTTCTAGTAAAATGATACTCGAGAAAAATCCTCCGGTGGCCAAAGGTGTTAAGATGCAGAAGCAAACTGTCACAAGGCTGGTGGATAAGGTATGCAAATGCGGTTGATAAAACACACAATGGTAACGTCCTTCGATGTAAGTTTAACGAGCCCAGAGAAGGTAAGCTCGATGGTTTTTCATATTTAGAGAGTTTGAAAAAACATAAAAGGAGACTCCATTGGGGTACCTTTTTCGAAGACAATATAGTTGGTTTGAAAAAGAGTAAACTATCACCGATTAGATGTCGATTCAAAACCATTTTAACGAGTGTGATAAGGACAAGATCACTCGACAATTTTTTCATTTTTAAGGAGTCTGAAAAAAGATTAACTATGGACTCCGGAAGGAATATTCTTCTGGACCAATTTAACGAGTGTGAAAGAATAAGGTCACTCGACGATCTTTTCAATTTTAGAGAGTCTGAAAAGAGCTTAACTATGGACTCCGTGGGGGTTTCTTTTTCGTAAGTTTAGTCCCTCAGGCCCGAAAAAAGGGATAAAATTATTCCTGAGAGTACTCTTCTAAA
>ML789476.1:374224-450571 GCA_009831015.1 Picea engelmannii | reverse complement strand
GAGTCTATTAAACCTGCTCCTCTACTATATATATGTAATGATCTTCAAGCAATAATATAAGCTTTTTAAGTGTGTGATCCTAATTCTTCCAATCTTTAATACCTCAAATCTACTGCTGCATCAACAGGTAAGGTATATCAACCCAAAGTGACACAAGTTAATGCTAAGGTTCCAATTGAAGAACTAACCCCTAACGAAAGTCTTAAACAGATTCATTCTGCAAAGGCATCAACTAGTGAACCTCTGGCTAAAATCGAAACTCCAAAGGCGAACGTTCCCAAGATAAAGGTTGAGATTGACTTGACATATACTTTTACCAACGAGAACAAAATATCCCATTCAATACTTGTCGTCATTGACACTCTGCTGGGTCTCTCCTTTCCCGAAGTGAAGGTTTTAGTTTCACGAAACTCTGAAGAGTACTCCTTATACCTTGATTGATCCCCGATCATCTCTCCTATATATACATCTTGTAAATTTGAGGAAACCAACCTAAGTTTTTCTTTCCTCCTAATATAGATTTTCCTTCTCCTAACGGTCTTTTTGTGGAACTTCCTTCGCCACATCTCGAAGTAGTTGAAAGGTCACCACTTCAGTCCCTCGAGGTTTTTGAAAATCCCCTCTTTAGCTCCCAAAGTTCGTCTCCTAGACTTTTAATGGCTGGTGCTGGTGGCGCCAGAGGTGGAGGAGCAGGTGGAAAAGGTCAAGGAAAATCTCCGCCTCATAGAATATTTTCTAAGGTATCTTCTAGATACGCTCCCTTGGTCCTTCATGATTTGCCCGAAAATTATATGAAAAACCTACCAAAATTCATGGGAGAATGAGATCTAACCATGATTGAACACATATCCTTTTTTGATCAGTTTGCTGATATCCTTGGCATCGAACACGTGGATGTTTACTCAAGGATGTTAGTGTAAACCTTTGAAGGAAAAGTGAGAACCTAGTTCAGAGGCCTCCCTGTAGGTTCCATACGGTCATATGATGAACTAGAAAATGATTTCCTAAGACAGTGGGGAGAGAAAAAGCACCATCCCTACTATTTAACCGAATTTGGGGCTTTAAGGAAAAAGAATTCCGAATCAGTCCTTGAATTTACTCAGAGTTTCAACAAATTGTATAACAAAATCCCAATTGAAGTCAAACCTTCTCAACCTGCGACAAAGGTAACTTTTGCAGGGGATTTTGAACCCAAATTTGCCCTCCTGTTAAGAGAAAGAAGATTTGCTACTCTAGCAGGAATGGAAGATGATGCCATATAAATTGAATCTAATATGATGGCATCCGAGAAATTAAAAACCAAGGTTGAGATGGGAATTAGAGAACCTAGGCATTTCAAAGAACAGGCATGACCATCTGGATCTGGGAAGTCTGCAGAAGATAAAATGGATGAGATGGCCAAGATAATTAAAGATTTATCAAACAAGATATCCAAAATGGAATTAGATCAAGCCAAACTTGATACTTATGTTAGGAATCGGTTCAAGAAAAACCCTAACCCCCAGATGCAACAAAGACAAATAAAAAATGAAGATCAAAAGATCCAAGCCCCGTTTAAAAATGAAAATTTTATGCAGAGGGAGGATATGAAAAATTATGAGGAGTTAGAAGACGATCTTAACAACCTTAGCGATGACGATATTGAGCCACATTTAACCAGACATGATTATGAGAAGTCTTTAGACCTAGAATCCTTGTTTAATAATGAGAAAATCATTAATAATCTAGGAGACTCTGCCTATCAAGGGCTCGCCGACTCAATAATGCTTGAACTCCAACAAAAGTATGATTTAAGGCCCAGATAAAAAAATCCTACGAATGTTCAACCAAAAAATATTTTGTTGCAAAGTAAAACAAATGAGGCAACAATTACTAAACCATCAACTGAAACACAAGCTTCCCGAACAAAACCAGTTGAAACAAAAACAATGCAAACTAAAAAACTGGAAAATACAGAAGCAAAAATTCCAACCAGAGAAATCGAAAAAACAATTGGATGTTTCAGTTTATAAAATGAACTTAATAAAATTAAAATTCCCATGCCTCTGGTTGAACTTGCAAAAAACCCGATTTATAAAAAACAAATTGCTAAAGTGATAATTTTTTCTGATGTTGAATGTCATGCAGATGTTATTAATCTACAGGATGAAAGACCTACAATCATGTTCGGTCCACACATCGAAAACACTAAGGATTATGTTGCTCCATTTTATATTACACTAACTGTGCATGACCATTTACTCCATAATTGTATGCTATATTCTGGGGCCTCTCATAATTTAATGCCTAAAATTATCAGGGAGAAGTTAGGCCTCAAAATTACTATACCTTATCAAGAACTGTACTCATTTGATTCTAGAAAAGTTAAGAGTCTAGGCATGATTAAAGATTTGGTAGTAAATTTTGCTCAAGTCCCTGTAAAAAGTATCCTTATGGATGTAGTCGTTGTTGACGTCCCTGCCAAGTATGACATGCTTCTATCCAGGTCTTGGGGAGCCAAATTAGGAGGATCAGTTCAGATGGACATGACTTACGCTATGATCCTGATTTTTGGTGGACAATTCACACGACTTTACAGAGAAACTAGACTGGCGTATACTATAAGTGACCCCCAAAACCCCAATAATTACCCAGTCTATGTTGCTGATCAGGACTTAGGGAATTGTATATTATCTATAGATGAATATTTTGAAGAATGTACAGAAGAAGAAAATAAAAAATTAGAAATAACAAAGAAAAATATAAATAGTGGAGAAGGAACCTGGAAAATGTTCTTCGATGGTGCCTCATCCTGCGAAGGAGCAGGAGCTGGAGTTTTATTCGTGGCACTAGGTGATGAGTATGTTATTCCCTTCTCTTACAGGTTACAATGGGATATCAATTATATGAATAATTTCTATGAATATGAAGCTCTGGTTTTAGGATTAGAAGCTGCTAGGAAGTTAAAGATCGAACATATAATAGTTTATGGTGATGCAGAGTTTATTGTAAAGCAAGTGAAACAACAGTATCAAGCTAAACACCCAAGGTTGAGATCATACAAGAATTGCGCCTGGGATCTTATAGAGAATTTCTTCTCATCTTTTAACATACACTTTATTCCCATAATGGAGAACCAACAGGCTGATTCCTTGGTCAAGGCTGCTACGACCTTCATACCACCCACAATCTTAAAACTGAAATATCACATTGAGAGGAGACACATACCTTCGATCCCGAACAACATCCAACACTGGAAAGTGTTTGAGGATGACGAACAAATTAAATAGTTTTTGGAAATGATTGATGAGTTCTCCAAAACTCACATAGATCAGGAAAACTAAAATGATCCTGCTTGGATTATGCAAGAAGGAGAGACCCCAGAAAAATTCCAAGATAAGATCGCAAACCACCATATGCTCATGCTTAAGAACAACCAAATTCCCAAAGTCCTGATCCCTTTAGAAAGATTGTTTTACCAGGATGACATACCTTTAAAGTCTACCTTACATCCTCAACCCGAAGAAGTTGAAGACTATAATGTAGGAACTAATGAAGATCCAAAAATGGTCAAGATATCAAAGTACCTTCCGACCCAAATGAAAAGTAAGTACACTAAGTTGCTTAGACAATACAAGGATGTTTTTGTTTCGTCTTATGATGATCTAAAAAATTATGATACCTCTGTTATTGAACATAATATTCCTCTAAAACACAGTATTAAACCTTTCAGAAAGAAACTCAAACAGATAAACCCTATTCTCCTGATAGTGATAGAAAGGGAAGTCAAGAAACTTCTCGATGCAAAAATTATCGTTCCACTCAGGTATTCCGAATGGGTAGCAAATTTTGTCCCTGTCAGAAAGAAAAATGGTGAAATAAGGCTCTATGTAGATTTCAAAAACTTAAATCGGTCATCCCTCAAAGACAACTACCCTCTCCCTAAAATGGATCATGTTCTAGAAAAGGTAGTTGAGGCTAATAGGATGTCCATGATTAAAGGTTTTTCCGGATACAATCAAATTGCTGTCCATGAAGATGCCAGAGAAAAGACTGCGTTTACCACTCTGTGGGGAAATTTTATGTACGATAAAATGCCATTTGGTTTGATGAATGCAGGGGCTACTTTCCAGAGAGCGATGGACATCACGTTCGTCGGTGAGAAAGACAAATCCATTGTTATTTATCTTGATGATTTGATGGTTTTTTCTAACTCTGATGCAGAACATCTGCTACACCTTAGGCAAATCTTCGAAAAATGCAGAAAGTTTGGTTTGTCTCTTAATCCTAAGAAATCACATTTCGCTATGCAAGAAGGTAAGCTCTTGGGTCATATAGTTTCAAAAGAAGGAATCAAGGTAGACCCTAAATGAGTTGAGGCTATAGATACGATTAATATTCCTAGGAACATAAAATAAATTCAATCTTTTTTTAGGAAAGATCAACTTTTTGAGAAGATTGATTCCCAATTTTGCTGAAATAATTAAATTGATTACACATATGTTGAAGAAAGACATCGAAGTGAAATGGACTGTTGAAGCTAAAGCATCATTCAAGCGCATCAATAAGGCTATAGGGGAAGTAATGGTGTTAGCAAGTCCAAACTATACAAAGGAATTCCTGATCTTCTCATTCTCTTCCGAGCACACTGTTGCAGTGGTACTCCTGCAAAAGAACGAGGAAGGATTAGAGCAACCAATAACTTATTTCAGAAAAACCCTCAAGAATGATGAATTAAGGTACAATATACTTGAGAAGAAAACATACACAATGGTGAAGGCTCTCAGGGCTTTCATGACATATGTACTGCATTCCAAGATAATCGCTTGCGTGCCAACTAATGTTATCAAAGACATTTTAGTTAAGCTAGAAAGTGATGGGAGAAGAGGATGATGGTTGGCTAAAATTCAAGAATTTGATCTAGAAGTGAAACCAACCAAGCTAGTAAAAGGTCAAGGCCTGGAAAAACTGTTAGCCGAATCAAATTTGAGGGTGCTTGGGATAAATCACCTGGAATCACACGGATATCTCCCAGATATAGAGGAGATTTATGATCAAACCCCTATGATTCAGATTGACGATAACTTTTCTTCTTCTGCTTGGTATTGCGATATTGTTTCATACCTCCTTACCCTTTAGTTACCAAATGACATGACTCCATCCAAGGCGATAACTTTGAAGCTACACAGAGTCAAATATTGTATTATTGATGGCTAGTTGTGCTGGAAGGATCCTCTAGGTTTCTTGTTATGTTGCTTAACAAAACCTGAAACAAAAGGCGTCATAAATGAATTTCATGAAGGAGTGTGTGGAGGACACCACACATGGAGGGAAACGACCTATAAGATTTTAAGAGTTGGATATTATTGGCCAAAGTTATTTACTGATGTGAATGCGAAGGTCAGAGCCGGCAACTCTTGCCAACTATTCTCTGGTAAGCAAAAGCTCCTTGCACTACCTTTAATCCCATTCAAAGCAGAATCTCCCTTTTAGCAATGGGGTCTAGATTTCATCGAAGAGATCCATCCACAGTCAAGCGCTCAACATAGATGGATTTTAACCACCACCGATTACTTCATGAAATGGGTAGAAGCTATTCCAAATCAGAATGCTACGGATTCGGTAGTAATAAATTTATTGGAAGAGAACATCCTATCAAGATTTGGTTGTCCTCGAAAAATAGTCACTGACAACTCCCAAGCTTTCAAATGTATGGCAATGGTCAATTTCTACCAAAAATACAACATTGTGTTAGGACATTCGACAACCTATTATCCTTAGGGGAATGGGTTGTCCGAATCGTCTAATAAGAGACTGATGACTATAATAAAAAAAATATTAACATAAAATAAAAAGGCTTGACACGCCCACTTGAAATACGCCCTATGGGCGAATTGAATCGACACTAACAAATCAACACATATGTCCCCTTTTCAATTGGTCTATGGTACCGACATTGTCCTTCCTATCAATCTTTCTCTTCCTATGATAAAGCTCTGGTAGGATGAAAATGAAGAGCCAAACGAAATTACAAGAAGGATGAATCAACTGATCGAAGTTCAACAAAATAGGGCCGAAGTAGACGAGAAGCTCCAAAAATACCAAGATAATATGAAGACCCTTTTCGATAAAAAGGCTAAAGACATGGAGTTTCTTCCAGGTGATGTAGTTTTAAAGTGGGATGCTAGAAAGGAGGATGCAAGGAAACATGGCAAGTTCGACCATCTCTGGCTCAGACATTTCAGAATTGCCGCTGCTGAGGGGAAAAATTCCTTCTTATTAGAAAATCTTGACGGAAAAATTCTCAATGCTCCTATCAACGGGCGTTAACTAAAACATTTTATGTAGTAGTCATATTTCCGATTCCCATAGTATTGGTTTGGATCGATGTTTGTTTCCATCTTTTAAATTGCAATTTTTCCTTTCTACTGTAAATTATCCAAGGTATTTTATAGTTCATTCTAAATAAACCATATTTACTTGATATCACCGAAACATAATATAAAAGCACATGTATCACATACCTGCAGAATGCTATGAAATTTCCCATTTTGTTCCTGTGCATGATACTTACTGTCAGACGAGAGATAAGGATACTTAAGAATCCAACACTCATTTTTCAAAGACATTCGCTTTCTCTCAAAACATGTGATAAATTAATGATTTACTTGATTGAAAATACAAAGGAAATATGAGGTATGAACTCCTACCTTGCTAGTTCAAACTAAAATTTTAAGGAAATATTATCGAATGTAAAGGAGGTTTCACACATATAGATATTTTCACCTGATCAAAGATTAGAGAAGTATGAAATTTCAATTTAATTTCGAAACCTTCTCTGAATGAAATAAAAAACGAAATAAAAAATGAAATAAAAAATGAAATAATAAGAAAAAGAAAATAAGAATAAAAAAGGGGGCTTGAAAGGAAGTTCAAGAATCAATAAAAAAACTCGTTTCAGAATAAAATTCTTTTATGGCTGGCCCTCTGAATCATCGTTTTGTTTTATTTTTCCTATTCCTGAGATTTTATTCCCTCCTGATTTTCGCTACCTTTCCTGGGTCTTCATAGAAAGAAAGAATTACACCTTGACTCTGAAAACTTAAAAACATATCTCCAAAACAAGATTAGGCAAAAATATTTATGTTCCTCTGATTTTAACTGAAACAAAGTATGTCCAGGCTAATACTAATAAATTTAGCTCATCTATCATATTTTAATTTAACTAATTCCCTATAAAATATTCCCTATAGGCGAAGGTGTATTGAAGATTGGGGGAAAATTAGTTGCATAGTACATCTAATTTTTTTTTTCTGACAGACCTTCCTATCAAAATTTTAAGTAGATATCATCCCTTGTATGATACATACATATTGATTGCCCCCACTTCAAAATATTAAAATAAAATATAGATGGTGAAAGGAAATTGATAATTTGATTGCCCCCATCTTGTCCAAAGAGATGATGAAAGGAAATTCATATAATGATTGCCCTCATCTTGAAAACATGCAAAAATGCTAATTGAAGTGGTGAAAAGAAATTCATTGGGAGAAGTAGATAACTTCACCGAGGTACTGAACAAGCTCGCTGGAAGTGAAGCAATATCTATGATATCTGTATGGATATCATACATATCTAAGAAACATACTCTGACATTTAATTCTCTTTCTGGTAATCTTTACATTCTGAACCAAAGAGGGACTCCCTAAATAAATTGTTACATTGACTTAACCTTGATGCGAACAAAGTTAGTCGAAGTCTGATATTTCAGTTAAAGTCGTTTTGATTATCTTAAACAGATCCAAACTTAGTTTTAGGAAAGGGAAATTTTAAATAGCCTAACTTGAGATCAATAATTGGGGATGTTTTGAAGGTTTTCTGAGATTCGGTTGAAGTTCAATCTTTCTTTGTATGATTAATTCCTAAAAGTGTTTCCCAGAAATGCAATAATGACTCCATTTTCCCAATAAAGGCACTCGGTCTACTGTTCTTCCGCGTCTCACAAGGAGATGGAATCCCCAGATGGAGCCTATGTTGGGACACATACAATTCTGAACTTTTGAGCCCTATACTTTTCACCTCATGAAAATATGATTATACTCGAAGAAAACGGAAAATTGGTAAATGCCATTTTAATTTTAAATCAAATTCCTTTGCTAGTTGGTAAATAATAAGGCACACACGATATCCATCGTTGACGAGTTTTCCCCTTTGATCGAACGATCCTAATACCTTTGGAGTTTTGGAGCCGCCTAAATTTTAAAGAGGTAAATCTATAACGGTCATTTCAGAGCTCCGTGCTTCGGATGTTGCAATAAGTCTTAACAATAAAAACCCTGGAGCTCCAAAACCCGAAAGTGTTTTCTTGTTTCTTTTTCTAAACCTTTTAAAGGTACAAGTCATAGGACACATTTACATTCCGAGTCTTTCCCGAGTTGACATGTGGCACCTCCCTTTCCTTGACACGTTAGAAAGACATAGTCTATGACACATCACTACGGGAGATGATCCTTCGGGATTTCAACGAAGGATGAATATACGAATCACTGAAATGTCAAAATTATGAAGCATTAAATGTTAAATAACTAAGTTAAACATGATCAAAATATAATAAATGACTTCGTAGTTCGGGTTTCGGATGTTTCCCCTGGATGATATTCTGAAATTTCAAAGCCCAAACTCCCGAAATACTTCAAGTTAAATGCAGTTAATTAGGACTTAAATTAAATTACCAGATAATTAATTGCTTCGCATTTCGGGTTTCGGGGAATCCCACTCGAGATACATTGAAAGTCCCCGAAGTCCGAACCCCCGAAACACTAGAAGTTAACACACCATCTAAAACATGATTAATTAAAGTTTTTACAAGTGATTTTTCAAATATTAATCTTTTCGTGGATTCAAGAGGTTCCCACTCTGTCACATCGAAAACTCCCTTACACGAATCGTCGAAGTGTTGATGGCATTTATGACTAGTTAAGGATAATGATTCAAACGCAGATTGCAGATCGTCAGGTAGACTTTTTTTTTTTACAGGAACGGTTATGGGATTGTATTTAATTCTTGGCGTAAATGCCTCTAATCAGGTTACAAAATGTGGGGAGAAGCCCAACTTTCCTCTCTGGCCAGGATCTCAAAGGCCCAAATACTTATAAACCGAAGGTTTCTACAAATAGAAAACGAATCAATCTCCGTTATTTTCCCTAACTTGTAAATACAGACGAACTGATTCAGTAACAGATCGTCAGGTAGACTTACCCATCAAACGTTAATAAATTTTCCATCAGTGAAGTTATATGAAAAACAATGACTCTGTTTTGAATAAAAATACTTCAATTTTGAATTCATTTTCACTTTCTGCAATTAGCAAGCTTTATCTGTTTGAAGATTTCACAATTTTTCTTTGCAACATGTAATTTCACTCAGTCTCCTTAGAAGTTATGGTGCCACGGAAAATGACGAAAAGGCCTGATGTGGCGGGCGAGGATTCAAACCCAAACGCAATCATTCTGTCAGACACAACGCCGCGAGCCATAGACACTGTTAAAACTTGGATGCAGGTGTTTAATATTTTAGAGTGTGAAATCATACACTGTCTCGAGGACTTTGCCGAAGAGGAGGGTGACACTCATACAACTAAAATCAGACATATAGCGTAGTCAGAGCTGCACAAAATAGCGACACAAATGAGGTTCATGCCTTATAACGACATGATAAGCTGGGCCTTTGACCACTTTGACATCCATACCGGGAACATCGTCAACCATCAGAAGGTCACCGTCGACTCTTTCCGACCAGAACATATGAAATTAATGTATAAACTCTCCCTTAATCTTAGATATACATTCAATGCTGCATTCATCCTCGAGTTTGAGCAAAAGGAGTGCGTTCAGTACGACATGAACTGTTATGATATAATCAAGTCTTGGTGGGGGCACCCAGAGAGATTCAGAACTGATGCTCATGGTATATATGCCACAACATCATTAGATTCTCATATGATGTATGTAGTGATGATGCTATGTCGATTATTCGGGAAGAAGATCCCTATGCACTTCTCGGTGGAATGGGTATCCATCATGCACAAAGTAGCAGAGGGTTTTACTTTCAATTGGGCCAAAATGATGTCCGATAACTTGGCCAAAGAGATTACAGAATATAAAGCAGCGAAGTCAAAAGGACAACCTGCCCCCTTCTACATGTCAGCATATATCATGGACGCCATCTGTTTCATGATGCCTTTCCCATTGATGAATTGGAGCTGGACCCCGACTAGTGCCAAGCCCATTCATTTCTATCATTCCAAACTATGGGAAGAAAAATCCAAAGATTTCTTTTATGAAATTTGTCACATTGTGGTGGTCCCTGTTCACATAGCCTTGTATGGCCACCCACCTCCTCGAATTTTATACATGATTATGGGAAACCTGGGTAAGCTAGCAGATTGGTTTATTGAGGAGAACTTCTCCTACATCAGGGTTTTTAGGTGCTCGGTTCCTCCCCATGCTCTCCCACGATTCTTACCAGACCGACTGGTATGCAGACAACTTGCCTACTAGATAGTAACAGGAGGCATCAACAAAGAGTTGAAGGCAACACAACAAAATGTATGACTAACTTTCCCCATTCAGGTTGGCATGTTTTCATTATTGAATTTTGGCCACTCCAAAGTGGAGGTTGTGTCTCTGGAAGATGTCAAGTTGGTTGACATCGAGTTCAAAAGACATGATCCATGTAGGATTGTGGAAAACCACCTAGCCCAGTTCAATATGAAAAGATATGTGCATGAAAACTCCCCGTATGACGAAATATTCAGGGGAGTTAGGTCTTATGAGGAGGTATGGGATAGATTCCAAAACCTACCCCAAGATCAACAAGCTGGTTTTGTCAGTTTTCAAAAGCACAGGCAGAATATCCTACCCAAAGTACTACAAGGAGAGAAAATAACCACTCCCTCTTTGCAGGAAGCCATGACTATAGGTTCTGAATTGAGTCACTCTGGTCAAGACAAAGTTGAGAAAACTCCGAAGAGCTCGGAGGTATTGTCCCAAAAATTAGACGCAACATTGTCAAACCAGCTAAGCCCCTAGGTAAAGGCTCAACTCGAAGCCTTCCTAAAACAAGCACAAACGGTGCCTCCTTTGCCGCCAACCACCCTTGCTGGCACCTCAAATAAAACAGAGCAACAAAAATCTATGGAGATTGGTACTCCCATTACATCATTGACACCTCTGCAATTCAACCTTGAAAATCCTAATTCCAAAATTGTCTTTGTAGATGATCTTACCCCCATCTCACCTGAAGAGATGCCTCCTTCGAATTTCTTCTTTAGTAGAAAACGGAAGGCCATTGTGAAAAGGGAATCACACCAGAAAGATGGAGTGATAACTAAAAGGCAGAGAATGGTGTATGATGGAAATAATTGAGATGATACATAATTCACAAAAGAAGTCACAGGTTCGTTAGGTGCTTTTTCCACGACCAATCAATGGTTTGTGGACAATTTGGCCGAATAACTGCTGTTACCCATGATTTTGGTCATCATGATGATGTATTGATGATGGTGTACTCAGGCTCTTCATAAGAACTTTCTCCTGAGAAAAAAATATTTTCATCTCTTCCAGAAAACTCATTTTTGAAGACTGTTCGCAGGCTGCTAGTATATTTGCCTAYGAGAATGCATGATTCTCGCAGGCTGCCTTAAGCCAGGGTGCAAGAAGTTCRCACTGTGTTGAACTGCTAGGGTGCGAACTCTTTCTAAATCAAGGAAAAAGATGAATTCTCAATGCTTCTAGAAGGGAATCTTTTAGAAGGATGAGATGGCATTTGAATGGTTATCCTAGTACTGGATTCCTTGATATTTTGGGATCATTCTTATCCAAGTAACTAATTCATTCTCTCCTATATATTGAGGGAATTATCATGGAAAAGGTTAAGCAAGATTCATTGGAGAATTAGTGAAAGAATTGTGTGAAGGACTGAAGCTACAACAACTTGGAGACTCCAACAAGTTTATCCAAAGGGGTTGATCTTCTTCATGCAAGTGAGCAAGTGTGTGTGTCAGAGCCAAGGGCCATCGAAAGGAAGTTTGCGACATCAAGGCTCAGGTTGTAATCTTTACTTTCCATCAATATGATACAATAATATGTCCCTTTCCCATAAAGCTATTTCCACTTTATTGTATAATTCCTTGATCATAGATTGACCGTTGAATAGATTGTGCTTTCTTCACTTTGGTTGGTTTGTGTTGTCTTGGTCTTGACTACACGAAGGCACTGGAGCGAAGTGGGAGCAACAAAGACCATAGGAAGCGATAATAAGGTATGTCATTAGTTCTTGCCTCCTATTTAATTCAATGGTCAAAATCTAGGGAAAGAGTCATGTTCTGTCTTGCTTTGTTTTAGATCCAGGTGGATCTAGGGAGAATGGTTAGTGTCCGCACCTACGGATTTATCCAATAACAGCTGCGACATAAGTACCTATTAGTAGAGCACTTGCAAATTCAAATGCAAGAAATGGAACAGACTACAAGGAACAAGATGAGTCAAGACTTCAAGCAAATCAGAGCTCGTGATCAGCAACAAATCCAACAACTTCAATCCAACCTTGAAGATCTCCATCAGTGTTCGCAAACCAACTGAGGATTGGTCACTCAACGCGATGAATTGATAAAGCAATTGCAAGACAGATTGGACCTGACCGAAGGTACCTCGATAGATATCTTAGCCTTCCAAACTCAAGCACGAGAAATAAATGAAAAGATGGAAATTGCCCAATAAGATCTTTTTCTGAAGGTAGATGCTATCCAAAAGTGCTACCAGGCAGTAGACCTTTCTCTGAAGGACATCTATGTCAAGGAAAGAGAAGCTCGCTCAACCTGGGCTAGTTTTCAAGAAGCTATCATATTGGTGCACAAATTTAATGTTTCTAATTTTCCTTTGCTCTCTCCTTACGAACAATTACGAGGTGATATGGCCCTGAAGGTATGGGAAACAAATTTGGTAGAAAGCAAAAGATTAGCCAAGGAGGTAAAGGACACTTGCATGGAAGTTTTTTCATCCTTAGATAAGAAGCTAATTGATTTTGAAGGAAGTGATATCTCGAAAGCCTTGGGGAAAATTGATATTGAAATGAACCAACATAATTCCAGAAAGATCAAGGAAGAAAATCTAACAACCATTCAAGAAATGAGCCAAATTGATCTTCTTAAGATAAATAAATGGCTAGTAAGTCCAATCTCACAGCTGCAAGCCACAACTCAAGAAATAAAAAGGATCTAAGAAAAGTTGCCTCAGGTAGAGAGGCGATTATTCACTTTCGAGGTAAATGAAACAATTGAGCCCTCAAAGTTCGTAGTGGAATTATTGAATAGATGCAATAAATGTATTGAACATGGGAAAGAGAGCACAACTAGAAGCAGATAAGGAAACATGCACAGTTCCCTTTCCTTTTACCCCCCTTACCTTTCACCTTCCCACAACCACTAATCTCATTCATTCACATTCTAATCTTCACTTATCCATAATTCATCATCATACACTTGTTCCGTTGTCATCCTTCCCACGAATGATTACTTTTTCTTATGCCCGTTATACATTCCTTGACGAGCCATGCAGTGCTACTCATCCGATTGTCATTCCTCCTTGATCCCGACTGTGTCTCATTGCATTGCTGAACATATCTGGAGGGACATATGACAACATATAAAAACGTCCAGGACAGTATGCCGAATTATTAAGGAGGCCAAACGATAGATGTGTCCAACCCAAAAGACTAAAGAAAATAGGCGTTTTTTCCAAGCAGATGAAGAGACAGAGGAGAACGCTAGCGGAGCTCATCAGATTTTTACATACTATTGTATTATTCATATATATGTTATTTTTATCGTAAGAAGTCCAACCGTTTTGAGTTGTGACAGTTTTTGTATAAATAAATAGATTCAAGATCTATTGGGGGCTGCTTCTTGCCGGATGTAATAGATAAAACTATCCTTTTTGAGTATTAATACAAGTGCATACAAAGATTCTAATTTTCGTTCAGTTTGAGTTGTGTGTTTCTTCTGTATTTCCATATCTCTGAATTTCCTTATGTAATTCCTTGATAAGTGATTGATTGCAATTTAGTATGACAACTACTATAATCATATTATATCAACAATTCAGTAAGTAATCAGTTTTTCCTTTGTGTTTACTATAAGTAAAGCAATACCCGCAAGCCGTTTGAATTACTGCATTTCATATCATGTTCAAGGGTGCCCTCTCTACTTTTCTTCTACCGCAAACAAGGTGAGATTCATCTGCCATTGATGCCTAGCTTTGTTTAACGGTTTTGTAAGCTTCCTTCACACCATTTGATATTACAATTGTGACTCAGACAATGAAATATGACCTCTGTACTTTCCTATTATTAATTTCATTTAAGGATCATTTCTTATATAACTAAAGGTAGAAAAAGCACTCTTTAAAACATTCTCTTTAAACATTCCCGATGACATTACTCATTGAGCCTTAAGTTTAATCTCAGGAACAACACCTTCCCAAAGATTGCTTGTCCTCAAGTAATGCTATCACAACCTGACGCTCCATTGACTGAGCCAGACTGAAACTGAAAATGATACCAACGCTCCAAACCACCCTAGAAGATGTGAAACATTCGTTGCTCAACGTGTGATCCAACAAGGTGTAGACATAAGAGGCCTCCTGAATACTGCCGCTAAGTAGAGCAACTCGGTACTGCAACAACTTGATCAACCCATCAAAGAACTGCCCTACTAGTGAACCAATCTCATGGAAGCAAAAACTGGCTCTCGCCTCTCTATCAACTGTTGAGCTGTCTAATACTAAAATCCCAGGGCCCCAAGCTAATATAAAAAAGGAACCAACATGTTAACGCTACGCCACTCTGATCATAATCGTCCGACCACCATGCCTAATCTACCTTCTCCTCCCCTAGTACTTCCATCTGAAATACTTGTAAGAGATGAATCTACTACTAGGAATAGTATCCTGCATAGGTGTCCAGGTGAAGTCACGACCTGCAAATCCAGTGCCATACTCAATATCAAATTTTGAAAAAGGAAGTCTACCCCCATCACTGGAAATGACTTCAAGATGCTCATGGATTCTAGACATCTCTCCACTAGATAGCTCTGTTACCTATGCTCCCATACTCAGAAGATATCACTAGGAAGTGTGTGAATTAGTCAATCACAACCGACATATTATTTTTCCACTATACCCTCAGTAAACCTGTGATGAAATATGTCCACATGTTCTCCCACTCTCGCCCATAAATGGCCAAAGACTGCATCCATCTTGGAGAATGAGTGTGCCCCGACCTGCTTTGCTAACAAGTCGTATACTCCCCTACATCGTCTGCGAGGCCTCTCCATGCAAACCTCTCTTGGATCTTCTTGGACGATGTGAAACACTCTTTGCTCCTAGCACCAATATGCAAGGTGTTGATACAGGAATCCATCTGACTGCCCTTGATAAGCCATGCGATCATAAGCTGCATAAACTTGGTCAACTCCTCAGAAGACTACTCACCCAAGAAACCAACCCTAAGCATTCCAAGAGTAAACTCTGAAAGGTGAAAACGGTTCATCTCGTCTGTATTGACTGTCGAGTTGTCAAACATTGGAGTCCCAGGGTCCCAAGCTAATCCCCTCGAAGAACCATCACGTTGACAATCTGATCATAACTGTTTGACCCTCATGTCTAGACTGCAGCCTCCACTCCTGGAACCCCAAGTTGTAATGTCTAGACGACTCGAATCCATTACTATGGATCATATCCTACAGATGTGCCTCGGTGGAATTTAAGTTTGCAAGTGCACTGTCATACCTGATCTTGGGTATCGGTAAAGAAAATCTACCCTCCCATATAACATGTGCCCATTCATCTCCTCTCAGAGTGTCCCAAAAATGACACAGACCAATTGTATGAGTTCCTGGAATCCACATCCAAACTAGGAATCCACTATGCCTCATACCAACTGACTCCAACTGTGCTACATTGATTAACTTCGTGCCTGCTAATATGTACAACTCCTGCCAAAATGTCATGAGAAATGTGTTGTCCCGATCATGGTCAATGTACTTAGACATTGTTGGTCTAACTTATGGATGTAAATTAGATCATATATTTTAATATCAATTCGGAGTTCATAGAACTTTGAAGCACACCAATGTATATGGAATTTAGATCTAAACTAGTTTTGAATACACTTGCATAGAAATCAAAATAACTATACTTAACAAGACTTAGTTGCTATAAGAGGAAAACTAAGCTTCTTTACAAAAGGTCTTTTCATAGTATTTCACCAAACCTATCACCAATCAATTTTGTCAAGTATTTCTAATGAAAATAAAGCATTCAAAAGCATGAAAATAAGCTATAGCAATTAACAAGACTTCACTGTTGGAAGCAAGCATACATTGAGTTCTTTTACAAGAAATCACTTCACAATGTGTTATTGAACTTATCAACAATTAAGTTTGTTATCCTAATGAAAATAAAGCTTCTAATTAATGGAAATAAACTATAGCAAGCATAGAATCATACCATTGTTATAACTATGAAAACATGTAGAGTTGAGTGCACAAGTTTGGCAATGGAGGCCCTCCAATGATTTGCTAGCACACCTGAAGTAAAATCAACTAAGATAAATCTACTAACAACATGAACCAATGCAACAAACTCATTCAAATAATCAACATAGGTCTGATCTCCAAAACTCCAAAGTCTGCAAATTATATTAAGAAGAAAAGTATGCTAATTATCCAAGTGTTGGGATATTTATACAAAGGGTTCATAACCACAAATGCTAAAATTACTCTAATCAGTTGATAAGATCCATAAAATATGCTAATGAGGTCGAACCCCATCTCTCATATCCATAACATATGGAGAAATCCCACAAAATCCAAAACTGTCCTGATTTTTGGATAAAAACAGGGTATTTTCTGCACAAGTGGCCTAGCTTGACCAATGTTGACCAGGCACGAGTGAAGTCCATCTCTAGAACAACATAGATTTTTATCCATCTGTGTACATCAAGGATCACTCCACATGTTTCAGAATTCACCCAAGGGTCCTGCAAGTATATAAACCTCAAGGATCACTCCACATGTTTCAGAATTCACCCAAGTGTCCTGCAAGTATATAAACCTCAGAGCTATTACGGGAAGTTGCAACTTCCCGTAATTTCTGCTAAAAAAAATAATTTTGATGTCTAAACTTTTCAAAAATTCAAATCATAAAAAGTAAATGACAAATGTACTTGAGATGATAAATTTGAAGCAAATATGAAGGGAATATGAGAGATATGAAAGGAAAATGGAGGCAAAAACATGGATTCTATGGTGGGAATAAGCATAAAAAATGGTACCCAACATCTCCCCCAAGAGGAAGGTCTTGCATGTCCTCATGCACAAAAATGTCTCAAATCTTCTGTCAATGATCCTTTGTCACCGTATCTTTTTCCTAAAGTTCATGTTCTCTTCTCACCATACTTCTTGTTTTTCTTCCCCCATCAGTTGTTTTAAGCTTGTCGCCTTATGGATTTGTATTTCTTCTTCGTCATCACTTAGAAGTAGGATTCCTTTTTCCCTAGGTTCTTCCTTTATTGTTTCATATCCATTGCTGATTACAAACTGCTGCCATGAAAGGCTCTGTTTTTGCAACTCATGTGTAACAATCATTTTGATGAAGCCATGATGATATAAACTTTTCTCCATATTCTTATCTTGTTTTTGGACACCTTTAGCCATTTTAGAAAGACTTTGGTGCAAATAGTAAGGCATGCTAATTTCAATATCATTTCTCAAATGCTGCAAAAGTTTGATATGATATAGATAAATGATGCTGAACCTCCCTTCACAGGTAATGAATTTCTGAACAATATAGGCTATCTCATCCAATGGATGAATCAACCGATTCCTTGGAATCTTTTTTTTTTTTTTTACTTATTGATGCTGCCCTGGATCTAGATATGAATGGTGTCCACAATATCTCTTCAAATTGTTTAATTTTAAAGCAAACTCCTTGGTAACTTCCTCACAATGCCCATCAAACTTTTCAAAGAAGGAAATCCATTGGTGCTTTTCAAAAATTTCCAGACAATCTTTATGAACTGTGGTTTGATCAATTTTTTTTTCTGGTTCAAATCTAGAAACTATTGTGAAAATTTCAAAAAGAAAAGCCCTTTTCTTTTTATGTAATTATCTATGCAAAATATGCTTGCCCCGTTTCTTCAAAATCCCATCTCTGTAGTTTCTTTTTAAACAAAATTCTGTTCAAAATAAAAACAAAAATCCTTCACTTTTCTTCCTCAAGAAACTTTTGTTGCATAAAAAATGTGTTCTTATGAAAACTAGATACCTGTCAAAGCCCAACTTGAAATAAATTTCTTGATACTGTGTTCAGAATTTAATTTCTGTTGAATATTCAGCCTTATTTCCCTTTTATCCACGATCTTGTGCTCAATTTCTCTTTGAAAGTACATAAATTGTTTTTAGAATAACCCTCTCTGTTTTCAAAATGCTCAATGAAAGTCGAAATTATGCCAATAAGACACATTTATCAACAAATTTTATAGACTTACCTCCCGTGGAAGACTTCTAATTGGTTTCAACCTCTCATTCCTTGATTCGAACTGCTCAATCTCCTCAAGTCGCGTTTTACTCCTTGATTCTGGCAACTATGCTTTTTTTTCAACGCAGGGAATGTAATTTGTATGTTAACATAGAAATTCATATGAAATCGTTTTTATGCAAGGACATACAATACTATGTGTTGATAAGCATTGATGAGGAAAGTGTGGGTGAATTTGTTGATGAGGAGAGCGTAGAAATATCAAAATGAATTCGTGGGAAACGAGGGTTCAACAGTGCTGGAGGTGAGATAATCCTGGAAGTAAAACAAAATGAGCGTGGAGCACAGGTAATGTGCGCAATTCATGGTTTTTGAATCTTTGAGTGGAGTGAGGATATCTCAGAGTCTCACAATCTTCAACATGTACATGAGTAATAATTTTTAAGTTTGAAATTTGTCCCAAAAAGTAAATATAATGGCTGTAGGTGGCTCTTCTTTTCTTAAAATTGATTTTTAATGTACCCTATCACCTTTTTAGCCTTAATCAATGAAACCTTTGCTTCATAACTCTGTAATATATACCTTGATATCAAAATTATCTTTCCTGAATGAGAATTGGTCACTCTTACTCCCATTAAACCAAGATTTCTGAACATAAATTTATTCACTCACATGCTCTGTCTTGGCAATGATTTTATTTTTGATTCTCATTCAAAATTTTCTATAATTTAGTCCTTCTTTGTCATTTATTGTAGGAGTACTTTTGAGCTGCTCTGAAGAAGATAAATCACTGAACCTTTATCACATGTTCTTTACTTGAAAACGAAGTATTTTGTCAAAGACCAAATGTTGTAATAGATTCCCCGTTATAAAACTTTTTCCTCTGTTGGATAAATTGAAATACTCACCTTTGATGCTTAAGGATAGGAGAATAGAGTAAATGGATATATATGGAGTTTGATGCTTAAGGATAGGAGAATAGAGTGAATGGATATATATGAAGTGATGGACTATAAAATAAATGTAATTTTTTCAAGGTAATGAGTGTAGGAAAATGAGTAAGGAAATAGGTACTTGATCACTACTTTAAATGAAGAATTTAAAATGCAAAATTTTGAAGACATTAAAAAGAATTTTTCTTACAAACTTTTAAGTTGCTCCTTTTTTGATTGTGCCTTGTCAAGTAATTGGACAAATTTCTTCTTGTTGTTGGAGTTGGAGAAGCTACTTAGTCTTCAAGTCTGCAACATTGTTTTTCACTGAATTTGGAGTTTGTTGTAGTCTTCAATATCTTCATGTTTTCAATATCTCTAGTTGAAGCTGCAAATCTTATCTGACCAATTACTTTTGTTGAAGTGCTTTCAGGTCCCTCTGGTGGAGTAGACTACATGTCCCTCTGCTGGTTGAATATCTTAAAAAGGTTGTGTTGATGTAATTTCCCCCCTAATCCTTATTGTCAGACTTGTCCTCAAGTCCCTTATTGCTGATAATAAACTAATGTACAAAAATAACTTTTTGAAAGAAAACTCTTCAAAATAAAATAGTCTTCTACAGATGTATTGAAGACTTTCTAAATTGGAAATTCATTGTTAGATATTTTTATTTAGAATTCTCATTGGCCAATGTTACTTGGTTTTCCGATGAGAGTTCAAGTTTATATTGTGCCAGAAACCTGGATTTTCACAACTAAACCCCTTTTTATTTATTTATTATATATATATATTTTGTAATTGTTGGATGGAAGAGGGGGGTGATGGTAAATGGATGGATGGAAAGTGAGTAAGAAGTGATGGTAAACAGATGGATGGAAAGTGAGATGAATAAGAAAAATTCAGATGGATGAATAGATAGAAATTTGGACTTTAACACGAATCTTGGAAGAAGGCAAATGGCAGAGAACATGGTTGATGAATGACATTATGAATGGCAGAGATTTTGAGAGGCTTCTTTGATGTGAATTTGACATGATATGGAACTTGACTTCTTCTTTTGACGATTGGTTTCATATCTTTTGCCTTGATCTCAATTCATCTTCAAGTATGTGTCGGTCATCCACTAGGAGATTTTTGTAGCAAGCTCCAAGGATTTTGAGCTTCTTTGATGAACTCAACATCAGATGATATTCCACTTTTCTTAACTTGAATGCTTATATTTCATACTCTCATGTATGAATATCCAAAGCTTTGACTTTGAAATTTACTCACTCATAGATTTCACCTTCTGGATTCTTGCTTGACCTGTAAAAGCTTAGCACTTGTTCGCAATAAAATGTGAGATAATGGAGGAAGAGAGGTGTACAATCTCTCTTAATGCAAGACTTAAATAAAAAAATTACAAGTAAAATAAATCCAATGAAGAAAGAAAAATGCATTTGTTTACCTGTTGAGAAGTGGTGGCTAGTCTAGACCTCCCGGCGTTATCTTGTTGATAACTTCTTCATTCCTGGTCCAACTTGAGAGATTTCAAAGCTATATTAAAGTGGATTCATAGGGATACTTTAGGTAGAAGCAGGTTTTCAACGTGATTTTAAATGACGTGTCAAACCTACTAAGGAACAACCTGCTTGATGGGGTTGTTTGTGAATTGCTTTCTAGAACAGTAGTGATGAATTTGAGCATAACTTTTTCATTCAAGGATGGATTGATGTGATTCCACTTGGAGATTGATTTAGACTCATGTGGACACCTCAAATAGAAACAATTTTTTAATGTATCTTAATTTGATATCTCAAATGCACTGATGAACAGATCTAGGAGGCAATGTTTCACCATGCTGGTTTTAAGACATACAATTACTAAATGTGGCATAACTTTTTCATCTGAACTCCAAATGGGCTGATTCAAATTGTGGCTTAAACTTGAGTTGAATTTCTATCTCCATTCTAAACATGTTTTGAAAAGAAGATGATTTGATATGTGAAATATGCCGATGAACAGTCAATATGTAGAATTGTCACAATGCAGATTTTATGACAAGCAATTAGTAATTTGAGCATAAATTTTCCATATGATGTCAGATTGAGGTGATTCAAATTGAATTGAAAACTATATTCTAATGTATATCTCCCACAGAAAAAACTTGTAAAAATATGCCCATTAAATCCCTCAAATCATGACTGTTGTTACACATCAAATTTCCACACTAAGTACCTCGCCCTAAGTGTCACAAGTGTCGTAAAAGTGTCATATGCACCTTGCTAAGTGTTGCATACACCTCGACACCATGAAATAACATATGTCACAATACCTAGTCAACGCGGAGGAGAAATATATTATATGAAGGTCAAAATACTATGTGCACATGAATTATTATTAATATTCATGAAAAGGAAATTAATTTAGTGTGAGAATCCACCTCACATTTGGTTTCCTATTTTTTAGGGGAGGTTGAGGATCTCATGGATGGTTGAAATATTTCCTCCTTAAAATCCTTGAGAGATATTTCCTCCCTAAAATCCTTAAGAGATCTTTTCTCCCTAAATATCTTGGAGATCCCATTTTAGTGGATCTAATGAGTGATCCTCTCCATGGTGGTTAAGCCTCCAAATCCTATATAATGAAGGCTTTCCATGGATAAGGGAAGGCATATTTGAGGTATCAAACTTATGATCCCGGGGGAAAGATTTGGATATAAAACCTATGATCTTGGGATAATTGTGCAAGGGTTGGACGAGGAGGACTTGGATAGGTTGCTGCAACTGCATCTACAGATTGTAAGTGTCTTTTTAATGTTCTCATTAATATATGCTTGGCCTATTTCCTTCTAGTTTATGTATCTTTACATATGCTTGTCTACTGTAGATGAATTTGTTTAATCTAGTATGCTAGAGTAGGAGTTTCCTTGTGTCTCTTTGTTGTCCTTGCATTGCAGGTATTCTGTTGTGCTAAGGAGCTTGGAGATCAAGTTCAGATTGGATTAAACGAGGACAATCTTCAAAAAAGATACATCATACCTTCTCCCTATATTTCTTTTGATTAGTTTAACTATATTTAAAGGGATGTTAGTGTCCATTTGCATCTTTTTGTCTCGGTATTAGGGGTCTAGAATCCGAGGGAAGATCCACCTGTCCGTAGGGGTATTTTTCTGTAACAACTGTACTAACTATGTTCTTGAATTTTCTGATTGAGACCTTGTAACTATTTTGGCCATATTTTTTTTACCGTTTGAGATCCAATTTGAAAAAGTCAAAATGGGTTAGAAACTATATTTCAAGGGCTACTTTTTGCAGAAGAAACTTTTAAATATGAGTCCATATGGTCCTCCAAAATAGGACTGTCTCGGCTACATTTTGTCATAAAATCCTCTCAAATAAGTTTTATTCATGCAATATTGAACTAACTTTATTATGCAAATTTTTTATTACATTTTGTTTTATTTATTCATTTATTCCTCTATACTATCCTATTCTATTTGGCAAAAGAAATCATTCCCTCAAGTATAAGAGAATTTCCAATGCATCCATTTGAGTAACAAGATCATAAGTAAACTCATATCCAAGTTTGAAGAATATACCTTCATGAATGCTTGGACATGAGAGATCAAGTGCTCATACAAATTTGATGCCAAGAAATGTTGAAAAATGGAATGGTATTGTGGCCTAGTGAATATTTGGAACCAAGTTTCAATGTGATATTTTTCTCCTCGTCTCTCCTTTGTTGTCATACCATAAAGCTCTTCTAAAATTTGTTCATTATATTCATGAATGCACAAGGGATCTTGTAATAGATAGGAAATAAAATATTCAATCTCTGGCTCTAATGTTTGATATTCATTGGATGTGGCCAATGACTCTTTGTCCTCTTTACAAGGATAACTAGAGTAAAATTTTTAGGTTCTCCTCTTGTGGATCCTCTTCATAG
The DNA here is from genome assembly GCA_009831015.1 of Picea engelmannii. Taxonomy (NCBI): domain Eukaryota; kingdom Viridiplantae; phylum Streptophyta; class Pinopsida; order Pinales; family Pinaceae; genus Picea; species Picea engelmannii. The sequence goes on along the minus strand of ML789476.1, from coordinate 427,137 downwards.
ATGCCTTTCTCCTCTTCTATCTTTTGAAATGAAAATTCATCCCTAGTGACAATTCTAAATTGTGGACAAGGATTTAAGAAGATCCTTGTGGTGGCATACCCTCCTTCACTGAATAAATTCTTTAGCATCCTTTTTTAAAGTTTTATAGGTCTTGCCTTGCAAATGGATTAGTAGTTGGAGTTTTTTTTTTTTAGTGGTTGGGGGGGTTTTGTTTTAAACTTCCAAACTAGCTCTATCTAAATGTGCTTCCCCGACAGCGGTGCCAAAAATGTTGGTCTAACTTATAGATGTAAATTAGATCATGTATTTTAATATCAATCCGGAGTTCGTAGAACTTTGAAGCACACCAATGTATATGGAATTTAGATCTAAACTAGTTTTGAACACACTTGCATAGAACAAAAAAATAACTGTACTTAACAAGACTTAGTTGCCGTAAGAGGAAAACTAAGCTTATTTACAAAAGGTCTTTTCATAGTATTTCACCAAACCTATCGCCAATCAAATTTGTCAAGTATTTCTTATGAAAATAAAGCATTCAAAAGAATGAAAATAAGCTATAGCAATTAACAAGACTTCACTATTGGAAGCAAACATACACTGAGTTCTTTTATAAGAAATCACTTCACAATGTGTTACCGAACTTATCAACAATTAAGTTTTTTATATTGATGAAAAAAAAGCTTCTAAGAAATGGAAATAAACTACAACAAGCATAAAAGCATACCACTGTTACAAGTATGAAAACATGTAGAGTTGAGTGCACACGCTTGGCAATAGGGGCCCTCTAATGCTTTGCTAATACACCTGAAGTAAAATAAGCTAAGATAAATATACTAACAACATGAACTAATGCAACAAACTCATTCAATTAATCAACATAGGTCCGATCTCCAAAACTCCAAAGTATGCAAATTATATTAAGAAGAAAAGTATGCTAATTATCCAAGTCTTGGGATATTTATGCAAAGGGTTCATAACCACAAATGCTAAAATTTCTCTAATCAGTTGCTAATATCCATAAAATATGCTAATGAGGTTGAACACCATCTCTCAGATTCGTAACATATGGAGAAATCCCACAAAATCCAAAACTGTCCCGATTTTTGGCTAAAAACAAGGTATTTTATGCACAAGTGGCCTAGTTTGACCAACGTTGACCAAGAACGTGTGAAGTCCATCTATGGAAGATAATAGATTTTTATCCATCTGAGTACATCAAGGATCACTCCACATGTTTCAAAATTCACCTAGGTGTCTTGCAAGTATATAAACCTCGGAGCTATTACAGGAAGTTGCAACTTCCTGTAATTTCTGCTAAAAATTTAATTTTAATGTCTAAATTTTGCAAAAATTCAAATCATAAAAATTAAATGACAAATGTACCCAAGATGATAAATTTGAAGCAAATATGAAGGGAATATGAGAGATATGAAAGGAAAATGGAGGCAAAAGCATGGATTCTATGGTGGGAATAAACATAAAAAATGGTACCCAACAGACACCCTATGGAGTCTAAATGAGTCCCTAAAGAACCATTCTGCTACCTACAATGCATCATTCTATGATGAAGTCTCAGAAATGTGGTCCCTTCCATGCACCTCTGGTAGACTTGTGCTGAAATCCGTTGACATAGTTTCCCACATCTGTCCTGAGACGAGTGTAGACTACCATAATTATGCTAGATAAGTATACTTTGACTTGTTCTGTTGACAAGTCATGCACTCCCTCACATGTCTCCATAAATCATCCTCGAGGCCCTTCCATGACACCCTCTCTCTGATCTGCTGGTAAGTCTAAAAGTACCCAAGATTCCCCGCCAAGGGTGAATCATGTATATCCCTCACGATCTCTTCCCTAAGCGTGAACTCATGGACTAAGTATATACTAGCTCTGTAGTAGATGATATCGTCCACTACTTTGTATCTGTCATCCTGAATATGACCATCCATTAACTCGCAAGAAAAACAGTCCTTGGAATATTCCACCAGAAGGTGGGACTTCCAATCAACTAAAATTCACATGAACCAATCCACTATGTCAGGGATATCCTTCTGGCATGTCTATACATATTGCATACTGATCACATGTCCATAATGTAAAGCATTCGTCACTCTAATCTCCGTATCCCTATCTAGATGATAACCTGATTGAAAATTAATCTCTGGAGAGTACTCTGTCCCATGCCTAAATATGGTCTCCACCATGCCTCATGTCTCACCTAACTGTCTCTAATGATCCTCCCATGTCCTGTTGTATATGAGGAGATCATCAATGAACACCAACATAAACCCCTGTAGCTACGGTGTGAAGATGGGGTTCATGTGAGACCGAACGGTGGAAAATATGTTGGTCAACCCCCATGGCCCGACCAAGAACTTGTGGTGCCCATAATGACACTCAAAAATAGTTTGGTGATATCCCAATCGAAGATTAGTCTTTGAGGAATATGTTGCTCGATGAAGCTCATCTATCAACTTCTTTCCCTAGGACAATCCAAAATCACTGATATGCACAAAGTCCCTTTCAAGAAGTCTTTATGAAGGAATCACCCCAAAATCCCATACTGATGTGTTCACGTCCTCAATATATCCATTCCCATAATAAGTGCATGTACATACCTCCCTGATGGCTAATCCACAAGGTACACGCTTGACTATATCCTTCGTAGCCACACTTTGAGCCTTTAATGGGATCTCCAATAGAAGTGGCTCATGGTACCCACAATGAAAAATAAGAGCATGGTCAAAACCCTCTGTGTCATACCCCTCCTTAAGCACCTGCAACTTAGAATGCTCCTTGTGTGGGATCATCACAAGAGACTCCTTCCTCCAATCATGAGTACCACTCACGCCCTCATGTGTTACGACTGCCAAAGATGACTGAAATGACAAAGAATGTGCCACACTCAACTCCATATGAAGCTCATGTACGTAAACTTTCTAGCTTCCTCTTCATCATCCCTCATGCATGACTCCCTCGAAGTTAGATCAACCTCCAAGGTCAAATTGTCCAACACTAAACCCTCATTGTATTTGAGTGTTAATACACCCTTATCATCTGCATCCTGAGGTTCTTTCAAACTTTCATCATGGAGTGAGGTCTTTACTTTACCAACTGATAAGTATGGCTTCTTCCATTTTGGATGCTCTAGTAACTTTGTAAGATTTTTTTGATAGTCCCTTAGACTCTTTTGATAGTTGTGACAAGCTTGTAACAACATTGTCATGAGTTCTTGATTTACGTCCATATTGTAAAATCCCCTTAGGTTGGCAAGATCTCCAGCTTTGATACCACTGTAATATCCCCAATTGTAGCATGATAGGATATTGTGTTTCAAGTTGTATTTTGGGTGTGTATTTTTGTCAAACACTTTGCAAACAATGTTTTGTGTTGACTAGATACTGATTACAAACATATTGCATGTAAATTCATAGTAGACATTTAATCAAACATATTGCAAGTACAAAAATAGAAGAGATGATCATGGCATTTTATTATGGATGGAATCTTCAAAAATCACCACAATACAAGTCTCTATTGATTGTATTAATAGCTGCATCAATACTAAACCCACACATCTCTATTGGATGCAATGGCAGCTGCAAAAAACACACACACAAAGAAAAATAACCTGGAATGATGCCATGATCTTTTTGGTAACTGGATCCACTGTGAGAAATCCTCTCCAAGGGTAATCGACTCCGTGCTTAAGTATATCGACAACTTCATTTTGTATAGGTCCTTGCAGGATGAGGTTGGGAGACAAGTGAGGTCTCGTAGGATGCTTGTGTTCAACCAACGAGGATGTCACTTGTCATGCTTCCCCAAACCCTCCTGGTATCTACAACTCTGTGATCAACCTCCTTCAACAAGCTTCAAAAATCTCCTGTGCAAGCCGATATACCTCCAATTGAAACAAACCCCAAATATAAGCTCTAATGGAAATCTTGGATGGATCCCCCTTCTTGTCTAGTTAGGGTGGATATTGCACCACCGAAACTAAATTGCAATGGTGGAAGGGTTTTACTAAACCCTAACAAATGAATGGCTCCAAGAGCACTCCAAAATGAGAGGTCAAATCATAATGAGGAAGCTGAAGTGATACCCTTCCTTTATACTTCTCCAAACCCCTTCCTCATCCCGTGAGGACCTATGAAAATTGAAGTTGCCGAGATACTTAAGCACAGAGCCGATTACCCTTGGAGAGGGTTTCCTGCAATGGATTTAGTTACCAGAAGGATTGTAGCATCATTCCATATTATTTTTTCTTTGTGTGTGTGTTTGTGGAGATACCATTGCAGCTAATAGAGATATGTGGGTTTAGTATTTATGTAACTGTTAATACAACCAATAGAGACTTGTATTGTTGTTATTTATGAAGATTCCATCCATAATAAAATGCCATGATCATATCTTCTATTTATGTACTTGCAATATATTTGTTTAAATGCCTACTATGAGTTTACATGCAATATGTTTGTAATAAGTATCCAATCAATGCAAAACATTGTTTGCAAAGTGTTTGAAAAAAATACACACCTAAAATACAAATTGAAATACAATGTCCAAGCATGCTACAATTGGGGATATTACACCCTATGGTACAAGAGCGTTTCTAGGGAAGATTCATGAGAGGTTGAGTTGTGAGAGAGGGATTTCATATCCCTCGTCAAGTTAACCATAAAATCCTAGATGATATTTTGCGTTTTGGCTATCTTAACGAGATGTTCTTCCATCAGCTATGTTGTTACCCTTGTTGTTTCCTGATCATCCTCTTGCCTCTTCATATTTTGTTGGATTTATTCGAAGACTTTCTCATTGGTTTTGGTCTTTCCGAGTGCCTCGACAAGACGAATGTGCCCTTTATGTGTTAAAATGTTCACTGCCTTGTGGAGTTATGCACATATTGCCAAGGAATTCCTTATTTCCCTCTCAACATTCTCTATGTATTGTTGGAAACTATCAAGGGAAGCATAATTGATTTTCCTTTTCCACTCTAATATGCGAGGAAAATTGACCAGGGCGTCTAGGTTCTCAACTATCCATCTTTGGATATCATTCAAAGCTTATCAGATGGCAGTGAATTCGTCATTCTTGGATTGTACCAAGTTGTGTTGGGATATGATTTGTGCCGCCAACTGCTGGAAGACTTGGAGGTTTGCATACATGTCAGTAGCCATCTCGTGGAGCTTGGTCCTGATCCTTTCTGTGCATACACTGAATTCCTTGATGCTTTTCTTATCTCTTTTCCCATGCTTGACCTCTTCTTCTAGATCTTTGATCCGTTCATCTTTCTCTTGATTTTTGTGGACCATGTCTCTGATATTTTGTTCAAATTCCATTGTGAAGGACATGCAAGTGAATGAAATAGAGAGTAGGTCCTTTTTGACATCCTTTATCACTGGGTTTTTTGTAATTACTGATACGGGGCTCTCCCGACGACTAGGAGCTTCTTTGTTTGTTCTTGTACAATTTTGTTGGAGGCCTTGTCAAACTGAAATGTCTTTAGATTTCCCACCTTGCTATCCTTGGAGGGTGTGAAGAGTCCTAATCCAAGTTCAAAGAGTGGGAAGTTCCCATTGGTGAGAGGGGCTTCCTCTAATGACCTTGCGATATCTTTATCCATGGGAGAAGTGATGGCCCTATGAATAACAACAATAATTTACTGTACCCTTGGCTTCCTACCTTACTTTGTCAACCCGAGGTTCGTACAAACTTAAAATGTGCTATGCATTGTATGTGCAATATGCATTTTTCGGGAGCAAATGTATGAAACTCATCAAAGGCTGAAAATATGCAGAAAAATAAAATGACAGAAAGCAACCCTGAACTATTTTCTTGAAGGAAACAAACCAATCTGAAAGTACAGTTAATATATATTGCATGGAAATAACTTATTCTAATTGCATTGAAGAATACTAAATCAAGAATATGAAACTAAAAGTAAGAAGATGAATTCAATCTAAGCTATGAAACAAAGCCGTAATAAAAGTAAAGCTACACTAATGCATGAATAAAACAAGTTATTTGCCTAACCTTTTGATCAATGCCATTCTAAACGTCTTTTTATTGTTTATTGATGCCTTCATGAAAATGAGTTTAAGTGAAGTCAAGACCTGAAGCTGAAACAAACCTACATGAGATTTCTACAGGAACTATGCAGTTCTATAGGAATTGTACAATTTCTACAGGAAACTCCTAGAGGAAGCACAATGAGGTTCAAAAAGGTAGAGTAAGTCTTTAAAAGCATGAACAAATACATACTACAAATAAATGGAGTAAATATGAGGTTCTTGACCTTGGGAGGCACCTAAGAATGCTCCAAAAGGCTATTGAACATTTCTACAAGATGCCTTCTATAACTAACTAGTTAGTGATAATATTAAAAGAAGCTGGGATTAATCATGCAAAGCTATATTAAACTTCAAAACATAATAAATACTATCTAAAATGCATGAAAACTACATAAATTGTAACAGGGTCCTTGAGCCCTTTTGGATGGGCCCTAGCCAACAAGTACAATGAGCCTTAAGGAAACTTTAATGGATTGAAAGAAAAACCATCTTTATTTCATAAATATTAGTAATGCATAAAGAGAAGGAATGTTCTGAGTTATCCACAAAAGTATTTACAAAATCTCCATACAATACTTCCTCCGAAAATTATTCCTCCCCCTCTCTTAGACTATAGGTCTATATACATAGCTAGAGAGTTCGAACTTCCTTCCCTAAATCAAGGATAGGAATGAGTAAATGAGGGATCTCACCCCTTTACACTTGTATATTCGACTACTGCTGATCAAAAGTGGTCATTAATGCATAAGGAGTGCTCTTGGAGGTAGGTAGTAAGAATTTCCCTTTATCTTTGGCTAGAAGCTCCTTGAGGGAGACAAAATCGCATGTTTCTATGATGTTGGCACCCTTGACTCCTACATTTCGACCTGGTTGGTGGAATACACATCTTTTGACAAAAAAATTAGACCAAAAAGGTGCATTATACACAAAAATCCACCTCAACATACATTCATTAAGAAACATTCAAAATACCCATGAATTACTATTAAATATGGCCAATAAGCAAATATTAAGTCATTTTATAGTGGAAAAATGTGCCAAAGATGAGCCGTTGGAATAGACAATAATGAGGCTCATCATCACCCCTAGCTGAAATTTTTCACAACCTTTGTGCAACCAAAATTTTTCTTTATGTCCTTACTATTGTTGTTGTTGCTATGTACCCTGTTGCTATTCACTAAGATGTTGTTGTTCATTACCCTGCTGCTGCTCAATGCCTTGTTACTGCTCAAAAAAATGTTGTTGTTCATCACCCTGCTGCTACTTAATGAATTCTTGCATGATATCCTAGGCCACATATATGGTGATATATTGCTGATCATGGTATCCTTTATCCTTCACAATGCTAGCCCATTCTTTTTCTTCCTTTTTTGAATTGAGACTAGCCATAGGTGCTACAGGGAGAATGTGTGGAGGACTCATCCTTAGTCCAATCCATTTAGTATTCATTTTCCTTAAAGTTTATTTGTACTAGGGTGTCCTTAGGAGGGAAAGTTGGAAGGTATTGGGAGAGTGAGGTTCTATGATCTGCAAATCATGAGATAAGGAGTGGCACCTCTTGTGGTAGGCCTCTGCCTCTTCCTCTCCCAATAATATGAGGGAGTCATCAATATGGGCTATTTCTTCCCTTTGTTTGGCTGTCCATACTGGAGCTACATCCTTATCAAAAGAGAGTCTATGATGACTATTTATGACATCTTTAAGCCTCACAACCTCAATTCTAATCAATAAGGGTGCTTGTAGTTCTTCTTCCTTATACTTCTTGAATTCCTCTGCCCTGATTTCCTCATGCCTTAGCCATGATGCAAAGGCCATCAATTGGACATCCCCCACATATATATTGAGATTCCAATTGTAGGGGTGTGGCAAGATGAGGTTATGTTGGGATAATTCACACAATTTATATCTTTCTTCCATATTACAACCCTAATATGCATCTAGGATTTTTTTGGGGGTATCAAAGTTGAATTTCACAAATTTAGCCAAGTGTGCAATCCGATTCTTATACCATTGTTCCTTCAGGAGCAATGTGTATGACCTAGTTGGTGGTTTGCATTCCAACATCTCTACAGACACTTTAGCTATTGATTTGATTGTTGGTTCCATAATTTCCACTTGTTCATTCTTCTCAGGCATATCTCTTCTTGCCTTGTTCAATTATTGCTGCAACTTTTGGTTCTCCACTCTCAACTTATGGCTGTATTCCACTTTTTGCATAGTCATAATTTGGATTTTTTCCTGCATAAGGGTGAGTTTTTGTTCCAATTCTTGAGAAGCCTTCTCTTTCTGTTTTATTTTATTATCTATGCCACCCTTTTCCACTTGATGCCATCAACCTTGGCTTTCTCTAATTCTAACAAGGTTTCATAAAGAAGTTTTTCCATAGGTTTTTTTTTTAGAGGTTCCTTCCTTTGGTCATTCCTCTTTCATTACTGTCTCCTCTTGAGGCTCCTTACCCTTTGTTTCTCTTTGTTGTTTTGGAATAGGAGAGTCCTTGACCTCTTATACTTGGGATGTGATGGTGAGTGGAGTGGTTGACATTGTGATTTCCTTCTTTTGACTCCTGATTCTGTTGGATCTCCTTCTTCTAGGCTGTACCCATTCTGCATTGGTTATTTTCAAGGGGATGACAATGGGGGATGAAAATGGGAATTTTTCTTTTGCTTTTGTTGTTTTGACTTTTTGGGCATGGTGATTCTCTTAGGCTCTTCTCCCCTTTTCTTTTCCTCTTCATTCATAGCTACCCGAACCTCTTCAAATGCCTGCTGATCCATGTTTATGAAATATTCCCACAAAATTTTGTGCCTCAAACTCTTAAGGGCATCTGAAACTATTAGCTTGATGAGTCCATGATGTGATAAAAGTTATTGTTTTCCTCTCTGTACTTTTAGTCTCATCTGTTTTAATGATTGAAGGAGGAATTAAGGGATGCTCAGGTTCTAGTGGGGTTTCTAATTTGGAAGGTGCATGAGATGGTGCAATAGTATGAAGTGGTAAGCATATACCACACTCATATTTCCCTCACATGTAATTTATTTGATGATATGATATGCTACTTCCGACCATGGGTGAAGGAGGATATCCCTTTTGATTCCATTTTAATATTCATCAGGTTTCTCATTTTTGAGGAAGAATGTCTTATTGCTTCTCTTCTTTATCCTAAGGGATGCCTAAGAGTAGACTAGAAACCTTGCTGATGGAGGTCTCATTAATTCTAATTGTTAGCCCCCTTATTGTGGACACATATTCTTGTTCTTGTATATTCTATAAATTTCGATCAAATTCCATGGATACCTTATTATCAAATCCTTTGAGTCTTTCAAAGTATCCCAACCAATCACATCTTTGAAATTTTTTTACTATATCAGAATTATCATAAACCCTGGAAGGATTTGTTGGTTCTTTCCTATTGAATCCAACGCCCATGGTTGATTCCAAGGACGATGAGTTGAGTTTTTGAGAAGAGATAAAGGTTGGTTATTGGTTTCCTGTAGAATGTTCAAGTTGAACTATTCCTTAGAGAGGATGAAAATTGAGCTGGTTTTTAGGCAAACATGGTGATAAAAAAAATTCAGCAAGGGTTTTGCTTTGGAGAGACGGGGAAAAAATGAGGGTTTTCTTAAAAATTCCCAGGCCAATATGTTTCTTTGTAGTTTTTCCTATAGAAATAAATTTCTACAGGAACCGTGTAAATCAAAATTCTAAAGGATGCATTTTCAAAGACTAAAAAAAATCTAGTGCTGAAAGAATCTGACCATAAGCCTGTAAAAATAAGCACTTTGACAAAAATTGAGGAGAATTTAACACAAGGAGAGTAGGTTGTTTTTAGAAATGCTCTACAAGACTATAACTTTGGGAGAAAAATCAGGTTTCTACAAGATACGATTTTCTTGTTGTTTAAGAACCCAAAAAACCTCTAGTAATGCTCATACATCTAGAAAACCATAAACATTGAAATAAATGTAACCAATGCTAAGATTGTAGAGCTAGTCCTTTGGCTAGGGTTTCAAGACTACTTGTAGTGATTCTTTTCTTCTGGCGTCCTCAAATTCACTTCCTGTGAGTGTTTTTCTTTCCTTCCTCTCATAGGAGCTCATATTCTTGCTTCCACATAGCTTGAATTAACCCTTATTCCTTCTAATTTCAAAATGGTGCTCCGATTCTCTTTTACTCTGAGTTGTGCCCCTGAATCTCGAATTAGACTATTGTCTTGTCACAATAGTCATTTTTCTATTTTTATGATTCCTTAATTCGTTCTTTCTAAGACATATCAACGAACTTCCACTTAAACCATTTAATCTCCACATGCCAATTTGAATCTTAGCACGAATTATGACCAGCCCCATTGACAAGACATGGACATCCTCATTCTTATCACCATATAAAATTAATACATGCTTAACCATATGAAATAAGCATAGATAGATATATATGAAGCTTAATTAAATGTTGAGAGGATATACATTTATGTTACCTTTGTTTACCTTTGCATGCACATTAATTTTTCTTCTTGCAAGTGGCTGGAGTAATGGTAATGGTGGTTTTTGTTCTCGATGGTGTATTTATGATCTAGATGGATATTKRTTTCCACCCACCTATTCCACTGGCTCAAAACATGGGTTTCCACCTTGGCAGTTTTTCTATGGTTTTTCGGGTCCTGAATGTCTGAGGCCGTTTTGAGACCCTAAACAACGGTTTTTGGGCACGACAATGCCCAAAAAATAACCAAATTCATGGTTTTAGACAAATGGAATATGTACTCCTTAACTAGACCTTTTCGACGAGGTATAGAATGCCCCAAACAGAGATCCTATGCAAAAGTTACGCCCTTGGGAAGTTGATGTACCAACTACCCCCATTGGGGCCCACAAACCTTTTGGCATTTCATCTTCTGGGGTTAGGGTTTTGGAGTTTATTTACATTAAAAATGCCTCTAGAGCCTCATTGTAAACATCATCATCTTCTTGTGAATGAGTGGAGCCATCACATCTCTTCTCAGAGATAAGCTGCCACCATTCTAGCACTCTGTAATTTTACAATTTCTGTGCATTCTCTCATTAATAAAAACACGTGCATTACTGTAATTATGTGTTCATTGCAATATCTTTGTATATTTCATTGTTATATCTCTGCCTTCATTTCGTTCTCAAAATAATCTGGATAAGAGGTGTTGGAGCAGGCTACTCCTTGTCATTTCTTAGTGCATGTCCCCGACGAGGTTAGGGTATAGAGAGTGGGTCTCAAGATAGTTTATCTTGAGGAAAACCTCTCTCATCAACCCAAGAAGCCTCCCATGGTGGAAGAAAAGAGAGGCGCGGGAGAAACATATCCCATCAAGATGTTTCTCATGGAAGCCCTCGCGCAACACATGAACGATATGTTGGATAATTTTGCCCAAATCCTTTAATGATTACTGACAATAACATACGTGTCTTCGTCAAGAAGTCGCTTTGGAGACACTCGCCCATTCAAGGTACAAGTTAATTTTAATCTTCCCACATTTAAAGGTCAGATCGATGCAGATGCTTTGGAAAAATGGTTAAATTTTCTAGAAGGTTATTTCTTTGTTCACAATTTTTCTGACAGAGAAAAGATCACCTTTATACTCCTTAAGGCTCTCCCCCATGTCAAACATTGGTGGGAAACTTACTAGGAGAAAAGTTCCATAGAGGATTCTGGAATATTTGGGGCTGAGCCCACTTGGGATTTTATGGATATAGTCAAGGAGCAATATTACCTTGTGGGAAACTATGATGAACAATACATGAGATGAACCACACTGCATCAAAAGCGAGACCAAATAGTGCCGGAGTTCACAAATACCTTCCATACCTTGCACACCAATATGGGTATCAAAGACTCCGAGCAACATTTGGACCTCAGGGATATACACAGGTACATCCAAACCCAGATGAAGTTTCTAGACATCTCATCACTGGAAGCCACTTATAGATATGCTGTCAAAATCGAGCATAAATTTAAGCAGTAGAACAAGCATGAATTTGGGTCTACAAATCCACAACAATTAAATTATGGTAAAGGAAACCCTAACTCACATAATAGTCAACCTCAATACAACTAGTCCAAGCCACATGAAAAGAAGGGTAACAGGAAGATGAAGAAGGACACTAGGAAGTGGTGTGACTTCCAAAAATTCTCTTGGCGCAACACCGATGAATGCCGCTCGAAACAATCATTGGTGTCTGATATCAAAGAAAAAGAGCCGAGCCCCAACTCAAACTCTGATTCAAACAATAATAAAAGGAAACATATAATTGATGTAGAACCCACTACTACTGTCGTGATTGCAACAATCCAACTAGAAGAACCAGAGGATCCTAACGAGGGGGAGCACCTTTTCCATTCACAAATGTGGGTGAAGGAGACCCCGTTTCATTTTATTGTTGATAGCGGAAGCAAGAAGAACCACACCTCATCATATTTCATCAATCAATTGGATTTACCGACAACACCACAACCAAAACCATAGAACATCGGATGGCTTCGCTAGGGACGAGATCTTCATGTCAGCCAACAGTGTTGCTTGTCATACAACATCAATCCCTTCAAGGATGAGGTACTGTTGTGGGTGGGAAATCCCTCCTACGGACTAGCACTAAGGGTTTTATCATGCATGCAAAAATGACCTAAAGATTCTTACTTTTTACCATCATCCCATGCCTAAACCCCGATTACTCATATGTAAATACAAGGCTCAAGATATTAAGTTGACGTACCTTATTTTTTGTGTTTGATGTCGATCCCTTTTCGTGCTTGGTTGTTCTTTGACTGCAACTCTCCTCCCAATGCTGACCTGCATTCACTAAAGAAAAACAAAGAACTCCACATGCATTTGATCTATGAACTAATGGGTTAGAGATTTAATCAATCATACAATCAATATTCCAATAATGACAATCTCATATGGTGGGATGGGAAAAGAAATTCTTTTATTAACTTCACAATAATACCTTACAATGATAAAGTCGGCTACTGCTCCTCGATCCTAGTCCTGTGATCTTCTTCCACTGTCTTCCAACTGCTTTGCTCTATACTTCTCTTTGCATATGGATGGCTAAAGGTTGGGACAAAGGGAATTCTTAATCGGGTATAGTTTCTTTACTATGACTCTCCTCCTCTCAAATGGGACCCCTAACCCTTCTTTTATAGGCTAGAAGAAGCTAGGTATTTGGTTAAGTGACCGGCCATGCATGGACGAAAGGTTTAGTTAACTTACCCAAAGTTGTGTGTTCTATCAGTAACTTTCATTTTTTCATGCTTTTGTAGGTACATGCGGGCTGTCTTGGGTCAGCTAGCATGTACACGCCTGCAGTAATGGAGCAGGGCACCTGGGCCTTTATAAAAGGGGTTTTTAAGAAGAGTTGTTCAGTAATGTTTTGGCAAAGAAGGAATCTGAGATGGCTTGATGCTAGGTAAGCATGTTTGGTGCAAATTAGGGTTATAACAGATGCCCCCTAATGTGTGAGGTCAGAAGAGCATCTGATGGCCGAAATACATTAACAATATTCACCAACATTCCAAACAAGTAAGCCCAGGGACCAAAAATCAGGAGGTGCCGTCTGCAAAATAATAATTGTCTCATCGAGGCGGGCATACCCATGCTCAGGATAAAATAAAATCATGGCTACCAATCAAATACACTGTAGATCCATGTCATATAACTATATAAAGTGTAGCCGCGAACAATACACAACGGAGCTACATCTCGAAATCAAAAAGATATACATGTAGAGTATCCATCTTCTAGAAGATGATAAGGCATGATGGCTGGAGATGAGGTCTTCATAGCTCGAGCAACAACTTCAAAATCTTCAAAACTTGGGTATGAGTGTAATATGAGTGTACGACTTCACTATTCAGAGGTCTTCGACGGCTCGTCAGTCATGGACTAGAGAATCTTGATTATCAGACTAAAGGGTTCATTGATTTCGAACAAAGACTTGATTGGACTTTCGGGATGGCCAAGCATGAGGGCAAGAGACAAACTGCATAGGGGTTGACTCAGGCTTGGTAAAAACTTCCCTTAGACAACAACATGACAAATGATGAGACTCAGGTAGCATGGCATTACCATAAGTTTGCGAGGCAGGAGGCAACACAAACTCTCCATATGTTTGGAAGAATAACCAAACAGAGGAGGACACAACTCAATGCATCGGGAACAACTTCCTAAGGTCATATGAAATCCCAGGGTTTGACGAACAAATAGACAGATGTGCTTTATCCAAGGGCGATGCATTGTGCTACCAATAAAAGAAAATACTTTTCCCTTCCTCTTTTTGGGGTATATTTGATTTTTTTTTGTCTTTTTCAATAATTTTGGAAAAAGAATAAAAGAATGTTATGTTACAAAGGAGGAATTAGTGTCGAAAACATACAAGTACAAGGCGCAAGGACAATACTGATGTTCAAAGGAAGGACACGCGGGAAAAATCCATCTTGGGACCAAAGGTGTAAAGACGCAGAGGCAAAGTGCTATAGGGCTTGCGTATAAGGCATGCTTCAAATGGTTCAATTGAGAGCAACGTGGAGCCGACATTAGACCAAAGACGCAGGTATGAAAACTCGGTTAACAAAACACACAATGGTAACATCCTTCGATGTAAGTTTAATGAGCCCAAAGAAGGTAAGCTCGGTGGTTTTTCATATTTAGAGAGTCTGAAAAAACGTAAAAGGAGACTCCAATGGGGTACCTTTTTTGAAGGTAGTCTAGTCGGTTTGAAAAAGGGGTAAACTATCACCGACAAGACTTCTATTCAAAACCATTTTAACGAGTGTGATAAAGACAAGATCACTCAACCATTTTTTCATTTTTAAGGAGTCTGAAAAAAGCTTAACTATGGACTCCGTCAGGAATGTTCTTTTGGACCATTTTAACGAGTGTGAAAGAATAAGGTCACTCGACAATATTTTCAATTTTAGGGAGTCTGAAGAGAGCTTAACTATGGACTCCGTGGGGGTTCCTTTTTTGTACATTTAGTCCCTCAGGCCCAAAAAAGGGTTAAAATTATACCTGAGGGTACTCTTCTAGAGAACTGAAGTTCATTAGAGTATACCTTTGTTTGTACAGTTGACCGTCTAGACCAAAAAAGGGGTAAACTATCATAGGATAGATGTGACTTCAAATTTCAGTTTAATGAGCATGAAAGGCCTCAAGATCGTTCGACAATATTTTCATGTTTAGATGGTATGAAAAGGGCTTAAAAGAAGACCCGTTGGGGGCTACGACTCAAGTATGAAACTAGTTCAAGTGGAGCCCACTGTTAGGCTCAGATCAAGAGTCTCTTTAATAGTCAACTTGGGAGGTCTCCCTAAAGGGAATAAAATACAAACCACAGTGTAAGTCCTCCTGCGACATAGAAACTGTAGTCATGTCTTCCAGGATAGCCTCATCTGAAGGAAATTCAAACTCCAAGAAATCATGCAAATGAGGGTCGATAGTCCCAAAGGGTGAAGTAAACTTACCATAATCCATATGACGATGGAGGTTCTGGCCAAGACTGGCAGAGTCTATCAATGAAGAATCATTATCACGAGGGCTTGAGGATCTACTAACAACGAGATCAGACTCAAAAGGATACTTAAGTCCACTTGGACCAAGAGGGGGAAGCAAGGGCTCCCATGCCCCCATTGGATACACCAATGGATCAATTGTTGATTCCAAGTCTCGAGAAGGAAAACACGATTGCACAGGTTCCTGCTCATAAGTAATTAAACACCGAGGATAAGATGCCACATAATTAACCCGTGGCAGGGTAGATTCTACATGAATGCTAGGAACATATAAAGGGGTAGTATGAAATAATGCCGAATTAGGATGGTGATTATCATATGCCAGCTGGTCAATAGTGACAATGCTTCCATTGTGAGGGAAATGCATCACCTCGAAGAGCGTAGATACCACAACGTTCATAGCATATACATAATCATGCCCGAGAAGCATATTGAAATCTAATGGGCCTTTCACCACTATAACATCAACAAGGACAATATTCCCACCTAAAGAGATAGGTAACTGAGGAAGAACCCCCAAATATTCACTGGGACATCTGTCAAAAGCCAAAAGTTCATGCGAAGAAGAAAAAAGCTCGGGAGATCCCAAGACTTTCCATACCAAGGAGGATAAAATACTTGCAGAGGCTCCTTCATCCACAATACATCAATAAATGTTTTTTGAATTAACTTCAACCCTTATTTGAAAGGGTGTGGAGGAAGGAAGACGAGGCTCAACAAGGGCATTCCAATCAAAGGAAACCATCCTAGGGATTGGAGGGGGTGTGCTCAGAATGAGCGGAATGCCCCCTTGTTTTGGAAGTATTGAACTGGAAATGATAAAAACATAGTCGGTAGACACGTCACTCCCCAAAAGAAGACTGGTATCATTCGATGACTGCATCGGTATGACCACTTTTGAAACAAATGGATGAATAGGCTGCGAGACTACATGGTCTAAAGGCACCTCACCCCCCAAAAGAGGAGTGGGATCAGTCGATGACTGCATCAGTG
The DNA here is from genome assembly GCA_009831015.1 of Picea engelmannii. Taxonomy (NCBI): domain Eukaryota; kingdom Viridiplantae; phylum Streptophyta; class Pinopsida; order Pinales; family Pinaceae; genus Picea; species Picea engelmannii. Next base: position 410,533 of record ML789476.1, on the reverse strand, counting down.
TGACCACTTTCTCAACCAATGGTTGAATAGACTGTGAGGAAACCTCAAAAGACTCAGAATAAGAAGATCTTGTAGACAGGGACCACAATCTTTGTACCTCTGGAATGCCAGGGCACAAATGAGTAAGGTGATCTCCCTTGCAAAGCTTACAAGGGAACTTAGGATTACATCCTATCTGTCTAGGTTTCTCAATAGAATTAATGCCCCCAACATGACTAGCAGTGGTTGGTTGCACATCTCCAACATGAATTGTAGAGGTTAGTGATGGGTTGATAACATGACTTGAAGAGGCTACAAACCTATTACCAGTATGACTAGCAGTGACTGAAATTTCCCCCCCAGCATGACTTGCAGAGGGTGGGTGTGTGCCCCCAGCATAACTTGTAGAGGTTGGGTGCTGGTCTTCAACATGACTTGTAGAGGTTATTGACCTATCTCCAACATGACTCACAGAGGTTGGTGATTTATTCTTCCTATTCTTCCTCTTTCTATTTCGTTTAGAATTTCGGTTACTAGTAATTGTACTTTCACTAGAGGCGGGAGAAGGAGGAGGAGAAGACTTTGTTGATGAAGAAACATCAACAAGGTGCCCATGACATAGAGTTCTTAACTGAGAAGTGTCAAGAGCATTTGGGACATTTATAATGGTACCCAACCAAACCGGTAATCCCACATTCAACCCAGGAATGTACAAAGTGGCCATCAAAGGGATGCCCATGTTTCCGAAGAAAGGAAAAGCACAAGAATCCCCTTGCGAAGGGGTTCCTTGGTTGGTATCATCGAGAAATTTAGCCATGAATATATTATGCACAAGTTCTCCCTTTGCGAGATTGTTCAAGTCCGTAAAAGTCTCACACAATGACTTTGAAGAACCAGTGTTATCAAAACAACACTTATAAAGAGGCAGCTCCATGTTTCTAAGAGGAAGACTGAAAAAGTCCTCTCAACCAGCAGAGTGGGTGGTTTACCACCCTAGGTCAGAGACCCAAAGCCACAACTCACTAACTTACTATGGAAAACTAGGGAGCACATAACACACACTAAAAGTTCCTAAAGGAAAATCAAGCAAACGACTAACTAGTTGGAAGAACAGTTACACCAACCAACACTAGAGCAACTTACCAGTGCAAGTGCAACTTGAATATGGAAGAACCTTCCGGGTATACTTTGCAAAGCGTGGCCCGATGTCTACCCTAGGTACTGCGGTATACCCCCACGGTCACCTATGTAAGTCCCTAAAATAAAGGCAACTAGGTTGCTAGTTCGTGAACAATCACTAGGTAGGTACAGTCGATAGTCGGGTGGACCGCAATGAGTAGGGTATCAAGCCCAAAACCTATCAAGGGTATCGAAAGCAAGTGTTCTGGAAGACGAGTAAGGACCTCGAATGGATTCGATACCCACAAATCTCCATGGCAAATGTGATCAACGGAATCCCAAGACAAGTCCTCTATATGTGTTCCCCACTACGCTTGGTCCAGCTTTGGAGGGGTTATCTCCACTACCTTTCCTCACGAGACCTCATGTTTATCCCTTGTGTTAGAGGGGGGTCCCAGATAATTTCCACGTTACTGGATTTCTACACTCCTTAGCACAGACTCATATGTTTGTTTTATAGTCTTGAAGAGTTTCCTCTCCAACCTAAATCAAGGCTCTAGCCTAATCTAGTTGATGGACCCTACAAACATAAAGTCTAGTAAATTTTAATTAGCGTTCTTTTTACTGGCTTGATTTACTCAAAAGGGTACAATAGTGCAACTGATGGTGTTAAGACTCTTGCAAAAAATGATGAAACTTATATGAACACTAGCAAAGAATGATTATATATATATATTTTTTGAAATGCTTTTAAGATGAGAAGAAAACACAACACTATGCTAATTTCTTTTCTTTTTCAAATAACAATGCAAGGCAAATGCCAAGAAAGAAAGAGAACTAACAAGCTATTTGTTTTTGTTTTTTTTTATATTTTCTTCCAATCAAAGCAGAAGTAACAAAATATTCTAAAATGCAACTCATTTTTCTCAAAATTTCAAGCTAAAAATAAGTTAAAAAAGCTAAGAAATAGAAGAAATCTTTTAATGAAAAAGCAAGCTATGATGTAATCAGACCTAAGTTGCCGACTGCTATGACAAAGACCAAGATTAAATCAAGGAAATCCATGAGAGGTATAACTCTTGATAAGGAAGAGGATGACTGCCTCTCCTTAAACAAAAATCTTCTCAATAGGCACATTGCTGACAATTCAATAGCCAACATGTGCACGTGAGCTATGTAAGGTTAGAGCGCGTGTACACGCATGCATACCTTATGCAGGCTGCGTGTACCTCTGCAACTCTTCAAAAATGAAAAGAAAAGTAATCAAGCACTGACAGAGACTACTGGTATTGAGAACCATAATCTTTTGAAGACTCATAAACTTACTTTGACAGAAAAAAGAAAACAATTCAAGGAAGATTTCATAGAACAAAAAAAATCTGAGGTGGTACCTAAGCTACAAACTGCAAAAAACGGAGATCAAAGTGAGATCCGGAAAACACCTGAGAAGGATCACTTCTGACAGGGAAGAGGATGACTGCCTCTCTAATTTTTTTTTTCTGAACTCAAACACACGACTGACACTTCATCAGCTAGCGTGTGCACGCGGGATGAGTGAAAGTAGGGCGCGTGTACACGCGTGCATGCCTTATACAGGCCGCGTGTACCTCTGTGAATTCTCGAAAATAAAAATGTAGCTAATCAAAGAAAGAAGGGAGTATTGGTATGGAAGACCAGAATCCCTACTAGCTCAGACTTTTGCAGAAACTCAGAAAAAAGGTGATGAAACCAATTTAAAAAATACCCAAGAAAAAACATTCCCAGAAACCCTAGATATCCCCAGTATGGTTGCCAATTCTGTTGTGGGTGGGAAATCCCTCCTACGGACTAGCACTAAGGGTTTTATCATGCATGCAGAAATGACCTAAAGATTCTTACTTTTTACCATCATCCCACGCCTAAACCCCCATTACTCATATGTAAATACAAGGCTCAAGAGATTAAGTTAACGTACCTTATTTTTCATGTTTGATGTCAATCCCTTTTCATGCTTGGTCATTCTTTGATTGCAACTCTCCTCCCAATGCTGACCTGCATTCACTAAAGACAAACAAGGAACTCCACATGCATTTGATCTATGAACTAATGGGTTAGAGATTTAATCAATCATACAATCAATATTCCAATAATGACAATCTCATATGGTGGGACGGGAAAAGCAATTCTTTTATTAACTTCACAATGATACCTTACCAAGATAAAGTTGGCTACTGCTCCTCAATCCTAGTCCTGGGCTCTTCTTCCACTTTCTTCCAACTGCTTTGCTCTATACTTGTCTTTGCACAAGGATGGCTAAAGGTTGGGACAAAGGGAATGCTTAATCGGGTATAGTTTCTTTACTATGATTATCCTCCTCTCAAATGGGACCCCTGACCCTTCTTTTATAGGCTAGAAGAAGCTAGGTATTTGGTTAAGTGACTGGCCATGCATGGCCGAAAGGTTTAGTTAACTTACCCAAAGATGTGTGTTCTGTCAACAACTTTCCTTTTTTCGTGCTTTTGTAGGTATACACGGGCTGTCTTGGGTCAGCTAGCATGTACACGTGTGCAGTAATGGAGCAGGGTGCCTGGGCATTTATAAAAGGGGTTTTTAAGAAGAGTTGTTCAACAGTGTTTTGGCAAAGAAGGAATTTGAGATGGCCTGATGCCAGGTAAGCATGTCTGGTGCAAATTAGGGTTATAACAAGTACTGTGTGATATTTCCCCAATGGAAGTATGTGATTTTCTTTTAGGCCAACCATATATGTGGAGGTGTCATGTTGTTTCTAAGTCTTGACCCCGTAGCATCATTGTTACTCTGGGGAGTTATCCCTAGAGGATACCAGAGGTAGTTATGACTACTGTACTAACAAAAGAATGTCTCATCCTGCAAATTTTAGCCTCTTCACAACCTGGTCAGAAGAGAAGGACGCTGCAAGAATTGTAACCTTGGCCCAAGACCCTTCTATCTAACATAAGAATATCAATAAGATTGTAGAAGATCACCAATATATTCCTACTACACATATGGGGGTGCCTTCACACTGCCTAGTCAAACCAAGTTATGGTAAATCCCTTCATGTTATTCATGCTACATATTCACCGACATAGTCCTCCCACGCTCCGATAGATCATGCAATCAAATTGGTTAAATAGATCCAACCCCTTCAACAATAGGTTCATAACATCCTCACAACCTAAGCAAGATAACTTCTACAACAAGGCAATCAACTCACCAAGGTGAAAATTCAATAAAATCTTCCCCATATTCCACGGAAACTTGATGCAATGGGGACCATTTATTCATAAGGGGGAAGGATTGATCCAGATGGATATTGGTGGCCACCCATCTATTCCACTGGCTCAAAACATGGGTTTCGACCTTGACAGTTTTTCTATGATTTTTTGGGTCCTGAACTTCCAAGGTTGTTTTGAGGTCATAAATGATGTTTTTTGGGCACAAAAGCACCCAAACGGTAGCCAAAGTCAAGGTCTGAGTTGAAAAAAACATGTACTCCTCAAAATGACCTTTCTGAAGAGGTATAGAATGCGCCAATCAAATATCGTATGAAAAATTTACGCCCTTGGGAAGTTGACGTACCAACTACCCCCATTGGGGCCCGCAAACCTTTTGGCATTTCATCTTCCGGGGTTAGGGTTTTGGATTTTATTTATGTTAGAAAGGACTCTAGAGATTCATCATAAACATCATCATATTCATGCAATTGAACATAGCCATCACATCTCTTCTCAAAGATAAGTTGCCACCATTCTCGCACTCCGTAATTTTACAGTTTCTGGACATTCTCTCATTAATAAAAAAGCGTGAATTACTTTTTTTCTGTGTTTATTGCAATATATCTGTATATTTCATTGTTATATCTCTTCCTTCACTTCATTCTTAAAATAATTCGGATCAGAGGTATCAGAGAAAGATACTCCTTGTCGTTTCTTAGTGCATGTCCCTGACGAGGTCATGGTATAGAGAGTTGGGTCTCGAGCTAGTTTCTCTTGGGGATAACCGCTCTTGACAACCTAAGTTGCCTCCCATGGAGGAAGAAAAGAGAGACACGAGAGGATAATATCCCATCAATATGTTGCTCGTGGAATCCCTCATGCAACAGAGGAACGCGATGTTGGAGAATTCCCCCCTAATCCTTCAACGATTGTCGACAATAACAGGCGCGTCTTCGACAAACAGTCAATTTGGAGACGTTACCCCATTCAAGGTATAAGCTAATTTTTATATTCTGATATTTGATGGTCGGATCAATGCAGATGCTTTGGAAAAATGGTTAAATTTGCTAGAAGGTTATTTCTTTTTTCATGAATTTTCTAACAAGGAAAAGATCACCTTTGCACTTCTTAAGGCTCTCCTCCCTATCAAACATTGGTGGGAAAATTAATGGGAGAAAATTTCCACAGAGGATTCTGGAATATTTTTGGTTGAGCCCACTTGGGATTTTTTTATGGATGCGGCCAAGGAGCAATATTACCCCGTGGGAAACTATGATGACCCATACATGAGATAGACCATGCTACATCAAAAGTGGGACCAAACAGTGGCGAAGTTCACAAATACCTTCCATACCTTGCGCACCAAGCTAGGTATTAAATACTCTGAGAAACATCCCATTATGAAATACTATGGGGCTCTACACATATACATCCAAACTGAAATGGAGTTTCTGGACATCTCATCACTAGGAGCCACTTATAGACATGCTGTCAAAATCGAGCAGAAATTTAAGCAACAGAACAAGTAGGAATTTGGGTCTGCAAATCTAAAACAACCAAAGTATGGTAAAGGCATCCCTAACTCACAAAACAATAAACCTCAAGAAAAATAGTCCAATCCACAGGAAAAGAAGGGTAACATGAAGACGAAGAAGGATATTGGGAAGTGGTGCGACTTCCACAAAATCCTTTAGCACAACATCAATGAATTTCACTCGAAAAAATCATTACTGGCTGAGCTTAAAGAAATAGAGCCGAGCCCTGACCCAGACTCCGATTCAGACAATAATAAAAGGAGACAACTAATTGATGAAGAACCCACTTCTACTATCGCGACCACAACAATCCAACCAAAAGAACTAAAGGATCCCAAGGAGGGGGAACACCTTTTCCATTCACAAATGTGGGTGAAGGGGACCCCATTGATTTTTATTGTTGATAGTGGAAGCCAAAAGAACCTCATCTTAGCATAGGTCATCAAGCAATTGGATTTTTCGACGACACCACACCCACAACCATACAACATTGGATGGCTTCACCAGGGATGAGATCTTTCGTGTCAGCCAACAATGCCACCTGTCATATGGCATCAAGCCCTTCAAGGATGAGGTATTGCGTGATGTTTCCTCACTGGAAGTCTGTGATGTTATGTTAGGACAACCATATATGTGGAGGCGTCACGCTTTTTATGAGTCTCGACCCTGTAAAATCATTGTTACACTAGGGGGTCATCCCTACATGATACTAGAGGTACTTCCGACTACTGTACTGATAAAAAAGTGTTGCAAAGTAATCTATCATAACACAAAATTTAGCCTCTTCAAAAATTGGTCAGAAGAGAAGGACACTAAAACCAATACAACCTTGGTCCAAGACCCTTCTATCCAACAGAAGTAGGTCAACAAGATTGTAGAAGAGCACCAAGATATTCCTACTGCACCTACGAGGGTGCCTCCATACTGCCCAATCTATCCAAGTTATGATAAATCCCTTCATGTTATTCATGGTGCATATTCACCGACAGAGTCCTCCCACACTACGGTAGATCATGCAGCTAGATTAGTTAAATAGATCCAACCCATCCAACAACAGATTCATAACATCCTTCAACAAGCTAAGCAAGACAACTTCTGCAACAAGGAAAACAACTCACCAAGGTGCAGATTCAACAAAAGTTTCCCCATCTCCCACAAGAACTTGACACAATGGGGACCATTGATTCATAAGGGGTAAGGATTGATATAGATGGATATCAGTGGTTACCCACCTATTCCACTGGCTCCAAACATGGGTTTCCACCTTGGCAGTTTTTCTACAGTGTTTTGGGTCCTCAATTGTTGAGGCCGTTTTGAGGCCCTAAACAACATTTTTTTGGGAATGAAAATGCTCGAACAACAGTATACGACATGGTTTGGGCCAAACATATGTACTCCTCAGCTGTACCTTTACGATGAGGTATATAACGCCCCAAACGAAGATCATATGCAAAATTTACACCCTTGGGAAGTTGACTTCCCAACTAACCCCATTGGGGCCCACACACCTTTTGGCGTTTCATCTTCCGGGGTTAGGTGTTTGGATTTTATTTATGTTAAAAAGACCTCTACAGCCTCATTGTAAAAATTAGAGTCTTCTTGTGAATGAGCGTAGCCATCACATCTCTTCTCAGAGATAAGCTGCCACCGTTCTAGTACTCTATAATTTTATAGTTTTTGTACATTCTCTCATTAATAAAAATGTGTGCATTACTGTATTTATGTGTTTATTGGAATATCTCTGTATATTACATTTTTTATATCTCTGCCTTCATTTCTTTCTCAAAATAATCCAATTCAATGGTATCATAGCAAGCTACTCCTTGTCGTTTCTTAGTCCATGTCCCCGACGAGGTCATGGTATAGAGAGTTGGGTCTCAAGATAGTTTCTCTTGAGGACAATCGCTCTCGCTAGCCCAAGCAACCTCCCATGGTGGAAGAAAAGAGATATGTGGGAGTAGAATATCCCATCAAGATGTTGCTCGCATAAGCCCTCGTGCAACAGAGGAACGAGATGTTGGAGAATTTTTCCCAAATCCTTCAATGATTGCCAACAACAACAGGGGCATCTTTGTCAAGCAGTCACTTTGGAGACACTACCCCATTCAAGGTAGAAATTAAATTTTATATTCCCGTATTTGAAGGTCAGATCGATGCAAATGATTTGGAAAAAATGGTTAAATTTGCTAGAAGGTTATTTCTTTCTTCACAATTTTTTCGATAGAGAAAAGATCACCTTTGAGCTCCTTAAGGCTCTCCCCCATGTCAAAAATTGGTGGGAAACCTACTGGGAGCAAAGTTCCACAGAGGAGTCTAGAATAGTTGGGGCCTAGCTCACTTGGGATTTTTTTATGGATGCGATCAAGGCACAATATTACCCCATGGGAAAATATGATGACCAATACATGATATGGACCACACTACATCAAAAGCGGGACCTAACATTGTTGGATTTCACCAATACCTTCCATACCTTGCACACCAAGCTGGGTATCACAAAACAATCATCCTCAAGAAAAATAGTTTAAGCCACATGAAAAATAGTTTAAGAAGGACACTGGGAAGTGGTGCAATTTCCACAAAATCCCTTGGCACAACACCGATGAATTTCGCTTGAAACAATCATTGGTGGCTGAGCTCAAAGAAATAAAGCCGAGCCCCAACTTGCACTTTGATTCAGACAATAATAAAAGGAGATAGATAATTGATGCAGAACCCATTCCTACTATCACAACCGCAACAATCCAACTATAAGAACTAGAGGATCTTGAGGAGGGGGAGCGTCTTTTCCATTCACATATGTGGGTGAAGGGGACCCCATTGAATTTTATTGTTGATAGTGGAAGTCAGAAGAAACTAATCTCAACAGAGGTCATCAAGCATTTGGATTTTTCGACAACACCTGACTCACAACCTTACAACATCGGATGGATTCGCCAGGGACGAGATCTTCATGTCAATCAACAGTGCCTCCTATCATATGACATTAACCACTTCAAGGATGAGGTACTGTGTTATGTTTCCCCACTGGAAGTATGTGATGTTCTATTAGGACAACCATATATGTGGAGGCATCATGTTGTTTATGAGTCTTGATCCCGTAGCATCATTGTTACTTTGGGGGGTCATCCCTACAGGATACCAGAGGTAGTTTCGACTATTGTATCGAAAAAACAATGCCACAAAGTAATCTCTCATACCAAAAAGTTTAGCATCTTCACAACCTATTCATAAGAGAAGGACACTGAAACCACTGCAGCCTTGGCCCAAGTCCCTTCTATCCTGTAGAATCATATCAACAAGATTGAAGAAGAGCACCAAGATATTCCTACTGCACCTACGGGGGTGCCTCCACATTGCCCAATCAAACCAAGTTATGATAAATACCTTAATGTTCTTCATGCTGCATCTTCACTGATAGAGTCCTCCCACACTCTGGAAGATCATGAAACCAGATTGGTTAAATAGATCCAACCCCTCCAACAATAGGTTCATAACATCCTGTGTACAATAAGAAGTCTTTGGAGAAGTCTAGACTCTTAAGTGTAGGGGTAGTTACTATAACAAATTTAATTTTCTCAAAGGCTTTCTTCTCAACATATGTCCATTTTAATTGAGCGTCCTTCCTAATCATCTATTGAAGGGGTTTAACTATTTTGGTGAAGTCAGGTATGAATCCTCTTACAAAATCTTTTCGAAAAATGATTGCATAGACTTCTTGCTGTTTGGGAATGGGATCTACATGATGGATTTAGTGCATTCTGAATCAAAAAAGATCCCATATTTATAAATGATGTACCTTATTAGTTTTCCTTCTGAAACAACATAAATGATTTTCTTAGGATTCAAAGAGATGCCGTACTTTCCACATCTTTCAAAAATCTATTTCAAGTGGTGCCGATGATCAACTCTCTTCTTGGAATACACCATAACATCATCGAGGTAGATCACCACACTGTGATTGATTATAAATTTAAACATTATTTCCATTTCCCTTTGGAAAGTTTCACCTACGTTAATCAAGCCAAAGGGTTGTTGGAAGATTGGTTGTTGTCATTGATGTCAACCCTAGTCATGGGTTTTGGACCGCAAGATTGATGAAGGTATTTGGACATGAAGGAAAATGCACATGAATATACAACACCCATGGATGGATAGTATACATCATGTTGTTTCTGGTGGTATGTGGCAAGTCACGTGGATCCGCATGGTTGAGGAGAAATGAATTTTTGAAGATGACAAAGTGAATTGAAGAAGGAAGTACATGTAGGCCCTGAAGATAATTAAAGAAAAGAATTACAAAATAAGAAAGTGTCAGGTCGACCCTATTATAACCCTATAATGCGTAGTATCATCTGGTGACTGGAAAATTTTCACTCTGGGTGTATATTGGCTTGCAAATAATATTTCATCTCTGCAAATTATTTTCAAGGAAAAGAAAAGAAAATTCATGGTTGTTGACGCTGAGTGGTTTTTTCCTAACCCCATGGAGACAAAAAGTAAGGGAAGCAGTGCACAAAATCCACATAATGCACTTATCCTAAGTTTTGGAGGAAATATGACTTTGCACTCACAGAGTAAACACAACGCATAAATGAACGATTGAGAGGCTGGCGCTGAGATCTACGGTTCACAAGATTTTCCGGACCCCCCGGACCGTTCTACCTTTAACGGTGTGGGGGGGGGGGGGTACGGAATGGTGATTAAAAAGTGTGCACAGATCTACGGTCGTCATGGAAGCACACAGATGGATGGTCTACAGACGATTCCAGACCCCCCCGACCGTTCTGCCTTTAACGGTGGGGGGGGAGTTCCGGAATGAGGCATTTTTCTTTGGCGGGCCCTGTCCCAACGTGTCATCCATCCATTGCGCCCGATCCTCCATCACCTTTTCTGCATTCTTCATCCACCTCTGTGCCACTCATTCCCTTGTCTTTTCGTCCCCGAGCCACATCTCACCCATCACCCGTCCACTAATAAACCCACTTAGGATAATAAACAAATAATTATATTAGTTAGTTATGTTAGACTAATTAATAATATAGTTAGTTTAATTGGCTGAATTAATTGGTTAATTAATAATAAATTAATCAATAATAAATTAATTAATTAATGATTAATAATATAGTTAGGTTAGTAACTAGGTTAGTTTTTTAGATTAAATAAAACATATAAAAATAAAAACTAATAAACAAAATAAAATATATAAAAAGTAATAAAACAAATTAAAATATAATACAAATTATATTAAACAAACATATAAAAAAACATATAAAAAAACAAAATATAAAAAACATAATAAAACAAATATTAAAATGAAAACATAAAACAAAACGTAAACAAAACATAAAATATATTAAAAAACAAAAACAAAACTTACACTATCATAATTCTACCCACCCCCAACTCATGTACGCTCTCATTCACATCAAACAAAAATCAACGGTCATTAAAAATTCCGGACCCCCCCTCACTATACGAAACTTAACGAGAGGGGGGGTCCGAAATGGTAGTTTCTAAAAACCACCCCCCGGAAAATTGTCACCCCCACATGCCAGAGGATCCCCCCCCCAAAAAAAAACCACTTACCACCTCAGGGGGGTCCGGAATACCACCCATCCCAAAAAAACCGCTTTTCTCATTTTTCATCTATTTTCGCCTGTTCAAAATGTCTTCGCCCGAGGACGTTTCTGGGCGAATGAAAACGAATTTTAAGAAACCAAGAGAGTTTTTTCTCTATAACAGGATGAAGAACAAAAACCTCTCTCAGTTTTTTCACAGGTTCCATGAGAAGGGAGAATCAAAGCTGTCTTTCAGCCTCTTTTTTCAGATTTTCGGTTTTTCTGTTACAGTCCCGATCTTGCAGGAGCTGTTACGGCCAGATGGAGGTGAATTTAGAGAAACCAAAGGATTTTTTTGTCCAGCACATGCCCATATGCAATAACCACCTTCATGTTTTTCCCAGGTGTCAGTGTTGAAGAGAAACATATGTCTTTTCGGACCCCTTTTTTGCAGAAATTAGGCTCGTCTTTCATGGCAGGCAGTTCCAGATTTTGGGGGATTCGTTGCTATTTTTCGCCAAGGCGGTTGAATCCAACTTATGAAACTTATGGGGAGACCTCTCCTATTTATAGAGATGATTGTTAATGTAAAAGGGTTGATCAGTCAGGGGACCAGGATGGAGTTTTTGTAAGAACAGTTCACTGAGTTAGCTGTATTTTTCATCAATTCAAATAATACGGTCGCAGTTGTTACAATATTCTTGTGTCAAATTCATGGGTGAAGTTTTTTCTCATTGTGATTTTTTTTCCTCTGTTATCATATGTGTTTTCCTCTCCATTGTTTCAAAGAGATTTAAGATCAGGATTTGTGTAAAAACACCCTGTTCCCAGTTTAAAACAATGTCAATGTTTTCCATTAAAAGTTAAACACATAATTCTTTACTGCTCTGTCTTTAATTTGACCTCTTAACAATTTCCCCCCTCTACCATACCCCAAGCTTACGAAGAATATAGTGATTTTCCTACCTTGCCCTGTAAGGCTATCTGTAGGATTTGTTTTTTTTTATTAGATCTCAGATTGTGACTCCATTGCCCATGGTTCCTCTTCGCTGCACCTACCCAACTCAGAAACTTATCCTATTATGCATAGCTAGCCTAATATTCTCTTCAAACAAAGCTATATCAAACAGAGAGATCCCTCTCTGAGTCTTGGAGGGATAGATCCAAGACTCGAAGCGGTTTTGATATTGCCTCTGTGACTGCCCCCGCAGCCTTGGGCAAATTACAGAGTGCTAACAGGCCCTAATGTTAAAAGAAAGTGACATAAATGGTATAAATAAACATCATTATACATTTATTTGATACAAGTCGAATTTCAGAGGAAATAAGAAGAAAAGAAGGTCAGATTTCAAAGGAGGATGAAGTCTTTTGGTGATGTGTTCTAAGGTATGTTATTTTCAAGTCATCTTACCATTTTTGCTATAAATTTTTTTTATAGAATGATTCAGATGGTGAAATCTCTATGGTATTGAGAAGACATATCAAGGTATATCTGGTAAAAATTTCAGCTCTTGATTCGCTACAATTATGGAGATACACTCCGTGGAAGATAGGGTTTGTGACCAGTCCTGAAGCTAGTCAATAAACAAGTGTTCCGGGTAAAATAGTCATAAATTCTTCATCGAGAATCCAAATGAAGTGGGACAAATTTCATTGGAAAAAATACAGACTGTAGTTTCGTGTGTACGAGTTTCAAAATTGGATGTTAATTATTGAGCGTGGGGCATTCTGGGCAAGTTCACTCTCTTGAATAGACAAGAATTGAATAAAGTCTACCATTCTTTCTATAACCTCTTTTTGGGTGTAACAACCCTAGTTGAATAAATGTTTAAGGATTATTAAGTAAAAATTAATTAGGGGATTAATTGTCTTAACATGGTATTAATTAAACAAGATTGGTATAAAGATACTAATTAAATATTTATTGAATAATTAAAGGTTGCAATTTGATTAATTAATTACATGTTACATTCATTGACATGGGTATTAAATTAATAGGGATAATAAATTATAAGTTAATTTGTTAAAAACTTACGTACACGAAAAGGGATAAGACATTGAATATAAAGGGATAAGATATTAATTATGAGGGGATAAGGTAATAAATGGGTAGGTAAGGAAGTAAATGAAAGGTAGGGCGATGAAGGAGGAATATGAGGGGAGGAGGTTTACAGAGGAGGATTACCATTCTACGGGAAAATTTTGGGGGAGGTCTCTCTTGGATTACACAAAGGAGAGTTGAGTTCTATAGTCGGATTGGATCAGTACAGGCACCGGTTTGCTGGAGGTTTTGGGCACCGGGGCCAGGATATCCATATGATATCCTGGAGCTAGGAAGTTGTCCTAGTTGGCAGGGTGGAACAAGGTTTTGGGTAGTGTTTACACAGTTCAACAATGGTCAACAATGCAAGTGGAAGGCGGAGGGTTAGTATCGGACCAAGGTATTTTAAAATTATGTATTTGTTTTATTCTGTTATAAAATTTTATTATTTGTTGATCAATTTAAAATGCGTATGTGCTCAATTAAAAGGAATTATTGAATTTTACTGTTTTGTTTGTAGAATTAATGGATGTTAAATTTATATGGTCATTACACATGGTATCAGAGCTTTTGTTTGAAATCTGGGCCTGAGGGCCAAAGCTCCAAGCTCTAGCTCCAGTCCCACCTAACCTGCAAACCAAAAGCACTACTATTTTGATTATATATAAACAAATCTAAATATATATAAACAATACGAATTGAAAATGTAAAAACAAATTTACCAAAGTAAAACAAGTGAATTATGAATACTACTAGGGTTGTTACAAGGTTAAAGTTTAGGAGAAGCGGCACAGTCTCACTGAATATCCCTCCATAAGAAATGAAATCCATTAGAAACGTTTCAATTCACGAAATAATAGCTAGCGAAGCTAAAATTTAAAAGAATCTGCACAATGGCATGGAAAACACCCATTGCTAGGAAATATTCAACAAAGAAATCTAGTAGAACTGTTGCATTTCATAAAATAGTAGCTATCTAGGCTAAAGTTTAAGAGAAATGGTACTTTTTAGAAACATCTCTCCACAGGAAATTTTAAGTACAGACTTGGATTTAACAGCTATCGAGGCTAAGCTTTACAGAAATGACGCATTTTAGGGAAACAATCCCTTACCAAGGAAAGAGACTTCAACTACTTCTAATCAATTGGTTATGAATAGAAATGGAAAGAAAGGAAAACATGGCAATTCATGTATTTTTCACTATATATTATATAACAAAATAAATCTTGTAGAAATATTTTCAACATGAAATAGATAATTAAATTGAATTTTAATAGCGAAGGGTTGAATATCAAATTTTGAAACACGTAAAATATAATTGTATATTTTAGCATNCCGAACAACATATACATCCTAGACCTGAAGAAGAGAGAGAAGACAAAATCCACACAAAAGAATTCTAAGGAAGAAAAAGTCCCAAAGATAAAAAATAAGGATGAAGTATTATTGAGTGCCACATGTTCAGGGGGAGCAGCCCCAAAGAAGAGAGTTACATCTTTCCATTAAACTCAGGGGGAGTAGCCCTAACCTTTGACATTGATGTCAAAGGGGGAGAGAAATTGGGATCATGATGATAGGGGGAGCATGAGTGTGGCCATCAATGAAAAATGGGGAGAGAAATTGGGATCATGATGATAGGGGGAGCATGAGTGTGGCCATCAATGACAAAGGGGGAGATTGTTGTAAGATTGGTTGTTGTCATTGATTTCAACCCTAGTCATAGGTTTTGGACCGCAAGATTGATGAAGGTATTTGGACATGAAGGACAATGCACATGCATATACAACACCCATGGATGGACCCATGGATGGATAGTATACATCATGTTGTTTCCGGTGGTATGTGGCACGCCATGTGGATTCTCATGGTTGAGGAGAAATGAATTTTTGAAGATGATAAAGTGAATTGAAGAAGGAAGTACATGTAGGCCTTGAAGATAATTAAAGAAAAGAATTACAAAATAAGAAAGTGCCAGGTCAGCCCTAATTTTAAAAGGTAGTGTCATAAATGGTATAAATACACATCATTATACATTCGTTTGATACAAGTTGAATTTCAGAGGAAATCAGAAGTAAAGAAGGCCGGATTTCAAGGGAGGATGAAGTCTTTTGGTGATGTGTTCTAAAGTATGTTATTTTAAGGTCATCTTACCATTTTTGCTATAAATTTTTTTCTAGAATGATTCAGATGGTTAAATCGCTATGGTATTGAGAAGTCATATCAAGGTACTCGTGGTAAAAATTTCATCTCTTGATTCGCTATAATTATGGAGATACACTCCGTGGAAGATAAGGTTTGTGACTAGTCCCGAAGCTAGTCAATAAACATGTGTTTCGGGTAAAATAGTCATAAATTATTCATAGAGAATCCAAATTAAGTGGGACAAATTTGAGTGGAAATAAGATAGACTGTATTTTCTTGTGTGCAATTTTTAGAATCAGATGTTAAATATTGAGCGCGGAGAATTCTGTACAAGTTCACTCTCCTGAATAGACCAGAATTGAATAAAGTCTACCATTGTTTCTATAACTTCTTTTTGGGGAGGATTCAAGGAGTGAAACTTGGAGGAGTTTCATAGAATACATTGATTAATGTTATCTACAGGATCAGAGTACTCCAAGAATTGAAGAATTGCAGAAATTGAAGAAGTCTCAGGAAGCATTATCAGGTTTTATGTGATGATTGGTTGATGGTGATGATTTAATGTGAAGTATTATTATCTCTCCTATATTTTTGGGCGGAAGGAAGGGGCAAGGATGGAGAGTTCAAATATCTCTTGATATTGGAGGATTGTATCTTCCTCTTGGAGGTTTATCCCTCCCTTTACACTTGGAAGCTGTAGCTACCTTTGGAAGTCATTACTTCCCTTGAAAAATAACTATTGATTATTTCTCATATATTGTGCATGGTGTCTTGTGGTGTATTGGTGTAACTCTTATACTATTGTTCATTGCTCATTGGATATAATTGAATGGTTTAAGTATAATTTGAAAAAGGTTTAAAATTGTACTTTATACTGATTCACCCCCCTCTCAGTATCAACAAGGGCATCCTTCGATATGCAAAAAATCCCCACTTGGTTATGAAAGTGGTCTTCAGTCAGTTGAGTTTTTCTACAAGAACCTGATTATATCTAGAAAACCCTTTTAGAAGAGAGAACACTTGAGAACCAAAGAGGAGCTGTAATATCTGTTTCATTGAGGGAATGAGGTCGTTATATTTTTCAAAGGCTCGATTTAGTTTTCTGAAATCTACTCATAGCCCGATTTCCCCTGACTTCTTCGTAACAGGTACTAGATTTGACACCCAGGTAGAATGTCACACTTTGAAGATAATCCTAGCATCTAATAATTTTTTTAGCTCTTTTTGGATTAGCGGCTCAAGAGTGGGATGAATCTTCTCGAGTTTCTGCTAAAAATGTTTGACACACTATTTGATAGGAATGATGTGTTGAATGAAGTGAGTGTCATACATTTTTAGATCTTCTTAGTTCCAAGCGAATACATCTCGATACTTCTTGAACCAATGCGTGAAAGTATGGTTTTATTACTCTTAACAACACATGCATAAGTTGATAAATTTGGGTTGTCCGGGAGTGACTAGATTCACCAAAGTATGCATCATGGTTGAGTTGTTTGTCTTCAGATTCATAGTTGTTATTAATCATGACTTTAAATCGAACAACTTTTCGAGCGACAATACATTCCTTGGGATATTATTTTCCTCATCCCAATAATCCTGTAGATTTTTTTGGTGTACCTTATCTTTTATAAAATAATCTTGGAATATGTCAGTGTTGGTAAGGAATTATATCAGCTGAGAGTCGTTGTTGAAAACCCTCTAGTTGGTGATGTTGTTGGGTATGAAAGGCCTAAAAATAATTTCAACAATAAAACCATTATTCAGGGGTGTGAATCTAGATGTTGCATTCGCTAAAGTATCAATGACACCATTATGAGAATGAGGTATGGTAGTAATGTTAAAGGCATCAACAAAATTGATTAATTTCCATTTCTCATGTTGGTAACCTTTCAGAAGAGGAGACAGACAATGTATAATATTCCTTACCTGTCTGATAATTATTTCCGAATCACCAAAAACTTATAGGAATTTTACCTTGATATCAATAACCTTTTTCAAGACTTGGACCAAGGATTCGAATTAAACAATGTTATTGGTGCATTCAAACTCTATATGGTATGATATAAGAGTTTTAAGTTTTTTAGGCTCAATGAGTATACAACCTGCCCCAACTCCTTCTTGTAATATGGAGCCATAAAAGAACCAAGTCCAAATGTTAGTACCTAAAATTGAGTTAGAAAAATAGAAACTATCTACTTCTACTATATCACAATCATTTTCTTTATTCCGAGTGCAATTACAGAGTTCGTACTGTTCGTCTTTTTGGAGTGAACATGGTTGCACTATATAACAATTATGGTCAACCTCTAAAAAAAAATTTCCCAATGCAGTATGAGCGAAAATGATAGGTTAGCTTTTACCTTCAAGCTCAATTATTGTGTGTTTCATGTGGGATTCGCTGTCCACTCTGATTTGGTTTGTTCTTCCCTTGTATGGAAGCCACAAGTGAGTCTAGTCTGTGGAGAAATAGACTTGCAATTTTGCAGACTAGTCCTTGCTCAACAATAAACCATAATATTCTGGAATATCAGCTATAATAATGTCAATCACTTGATGCACCCTAGGATTAGAAGCTAATCTAATCATGATGTCTATGAGTTCACCCATTACTTCGACATATTATTTTTCTAACTGTATGATCCTAGCAGTGCTCTTTTCGGTGACAACATTTAACTTATGAAAAATCGAGTAAGGCATCATGTTCGAGGAAGCACCAGATTCCTCTAAGAAGTTGTGCACATTGAAATTGAAAATTTCAAATGTGAGGACAAAAGGTGGGACCTAATATCTAGAGTGGGACCCTATACTAGTTGCGTTTATGATAGAATTTGTTTTAGTTTTCTCTTTTGTTTTCATTTTGGCAACTTTGGGAGTGTTGTTTTCTACAACAACCTTTTTCCAAGGGTTAGTGGAATTGAATGTGTCAAGAATAAGATCTTATTTCTGAGGAAGTTCATAGATATCATAAAGGGAAATATTGTCTTTGGTTTTCTTCAAATCCTCGATGACGTTGTATTCCAAGGCATGCGTTTTAGTTCTGTTCGGGCCTTTATTTGCTTGCGAAGTGCTAGGATTACTGTTGGCCTATGCAAGTGTGTTTTTCTTATGATAAGATATGGGAGGAATTATTTTATTAGAAGCTGGGACAATATTTGAAGGTAAAGGAGTGCTTGCTACTTCCCCTTTGCTATGCAAGTTATAGTCTTTGGGCACAACTTTTAGGATCTGGGCATCTCCTATAGGTTTCTCTTCGACTTGTTCATCATCTAAATCTGAAAACTAGTCCCACAAAAACATGGTTGATGCCTCTATTATGTCCTTGTCCTCAATGGTCTCTTCATTTTTTATTTCTTTGGTTTCATCATCAACTATTTCCTGCTGATCTAACAACTGGTTGATGACCAGGGTCATGGAATTAATCCATTGAGGGTAGGTTTTTTCAAAATGGTTCATTTGGTGATAGCAACAAAAGTTATCCATGCCAAAATAATCCAGATTTAATGTAAGACTGAGGGTATCATGTGGTTTAGGTGGATTATCATTATTTTTAAAGAACGAGCGAGAATTTTTTTGCTTGAAAGATCCTTCACTAACATTTTTCTTGAGATCCACTACTTCATTGGACAACTTTTTGTTTGAAAAACAAGATCGTAGAGAAATGAAATAAAACATATGCAGAAATAAAAAATTGAAGATAGAAAATAAAACATAGAAGGTACACAATAAAACAGAGACACAGATATACATCATTCACCTGATGTGGGCTACATCCACCAGAGAAATTTCTAGCCCTTCCTTTATTATTATCGAACAAAATGAAAAGATACAACCTACAACACTTCCACTGTAACTTCCTCTTCTTTCTCTCACAATATCCTCTCTCAGAATACAATATTTTCTCACATACACAACTGCAATATAATTCCTCATAAAATAGGGTTGCCTTCTAGGAAAAAAAAACTCTAACATAACTTATACCATCATATTTGTGGCCTTATAATGAACGATCGACATTGACTATGAAATTACAATATTTTACAAGGAAATTTTCCCAAAAATTTCTCTTTGGGGGCACTGCCTTTGAATCCCTGCTAGGGGGGGGCTCCATAAAGTGTTGTCCCCCCCTGGACCCCCCTATCTTTAGATGTGGGGGGGGAAAGCGCCTCCACACCCCCTCATCAGAAAATGTCTTCCAAACATAGTTGAAACAAGACATCTGAATCAAGAAGATAATCAAGCTCCACAACCAAGAATATCCCACTTGGAGACTAAACTCAACAACTCCACTACTGCTGTACCATCTGGGGTATGATTCGCGAGCCAAGCTGCCAACTGCTGATGAATAAGGGACCTTGGAAATGTATTCTAATTGTGCATGTGTCTCGGGACACATTTCCTTGGTTAATTTGAAATGGATGGCCAAAGGTATACTAACTAGTTTTGCATTCTACATTCTAAACCTCTCCAACACCTTCTCTATGTACTCACACTAAGAGAATGTCAATTTGCGTTTTTTTCTGTCTCTTGTTATTTTCATACCAACTATTTTCTTTGCAACACCCAAATCATTCATTGCAAATGAATTAGATAATTTCCTTTTGAGCACATTTATATCGTGCATGTTAGACCCTGCAACAAGCATGTCATCTACATACAAATTCAAGATAATATAACTTCCATTTTATGACCTCTTAAAATAAACATAGTGATCATAATGACATCTACTATAACCTTGTTCTGTCAAAAACCAGTCAAACTTCAAATACCATTGCCTTGGAGCTTGTTTTAGGCCATACAAGTTCTTCTTCAACCTGCATACCAAATTCTCCTTTCCTTTGACCTCATACCCCTGTGGCTGCGGCATATAAATACATTCCTCCAAATACCAATGGAGAAAAGACGTTTTTACATCTAACTTTTCAATATGCAAATATTCTACTACCACAAGACTTAAAATAGTCCTAATTGAGGTCATTTTAACAACAAGAGAAAAGATTTCACCAAAAACTATACATTTCTTCTGTGCAAACCCCTTTACAACAAGTTTGGCCTTGTACCACTTTTTGCCTCCATCCTCTTCCTTCAACCTGTAAACCCATTTATTTCGCAATTCTCTTTTTCCTGCAGGCAATTGAACCAAGTCCCAAGTCTCATTATTTACCAATGAATCCATTTTCTCTTTCATGCCTTGCTCCCACTTCTTTTTAGTGTCTACCTGCATTGCCTCTTTATAACTCTCTAGTTCCCTAGTGTCAGTCAACAATAAATAATACAATGAAGGATATTATCGTTCAAGGGGTATATTTAACCTGGAAGATCTTATAACAACACGTGTAGGAGTTTGAGGTTACTATTGGTTCTGTTCTTGTACATTTTGATTTTTTGGCACCTTTGGAATTTCATTTTCTTTCATTTCATCAAGCACCGTGTATTCTGTGTTTTCCTTTTCCTGCAACTAATCTCTATACATGGACTTTTCATTGAATACGACATGTCTACTCCTAATGATTTTATGAGTTTCATAATCCCATAAGCAATAACCAAAATCATTAACATTGTATCCAATAAAGGTACACTTCTTGGATTTTTCCTTAATCTTTGTTATATTTTCTTTATCAATATGGAAAAATGCTTCACAACTGAAAGTATTCAGAAATGATAAGTTTACCTTTTTACCTGTCCATGCCTCCTCTAAAATGCCACAATCCAAGGAGCTTGAAGGCCCTCTGTTTATTAAGTAAACAATAGTATCTACAATATCTACCCATAACTGTAAGGGAAACCTAGCATGCAATCTCATACCTGCAAATTCCATGATTGTCGTGTTCATCCTTTCTGACACACCATTTTATTGTGGTGTTCCTAGAAATGTTTTCTCTCTATGAATCCCATGGTATGCATAGTAACAATGAAACTCCTTGTTGTAGTGTTCACCTCCATTGTTTGATTTGAGACACTTCAACCTTTCTCCTGTCTCATTCTAAACCAAATCTTTCCATTTCTTTAAAGTGTCAAAAACATTATATTTTTGTTGAATGCAATAAACCCAAGTTTTTTCTAGTTGTATCATCAATAAAAGTAACATAATAACGAGAGCCACCAAGAGAAGATATGTGATCTAGTCCCCATACATATGTATGGACAAGTTCTAACTTTTCACTCTTCTTCTCCTTTCTGACTCTGAGAAATTTGATTCTCTTATGTTTTCCATAAACACAATGCTCATATAAATCCAAATGAACTTCTTTAAGATCTAGCAACAAATTCATTTTGTGAAGTATCTACATCCCCTTCTCACTCACGTGTCTAAGCCTATGATTCCATAGTGCTGTATCCACTCCTGTAGAAGCTAAGTATATAGAAGAGTCAACATTACCAATACATAAATACAATGCACCTACCTTCTCTCCTTTTTCCATTACCAATGATCCTTTAATGACCTTCCACACCTTATATGTAAATGTAGATATACAACCTTCACTTTCCAACTGCCCTATTGAAATTAGATTTCTTCTTAGATCTGGTATACATATCACCTATTTCAGTAACCATTGGTTTCCATTCTTTTTCTTTATTTGTACCTTACCCATTCCAACAATTTGACATGGTTCATCATCACTCAAATAAACTTGTCCAAAATCACCTTGAAAATAATCTTGAAAATATTTCCTATGGGGTGTGGCATGAAATGAATCCCCTGAATCTACTACCCAAGATTCAATAATATTATCTGATCAGGGGATCAAATTTTGCTCAATTTTCAAAGTGCTCGGAATGCAATGAAAACAATACCATTGCGTCCATCTTGTCTTCCTGATTCCGGCGGTATATTTACTTTCTCAAACGGAGTCCGTATGGAGAAGATATTGTTATCTGTTCACCAAGCCAAACAAACAAAATTTTTGGATGCTAACTGTACCTGTCCGTACAGTCCGTACGGTGACACAGAAGGACCGTACAGGCCGTACGGTGATGACATGGTAGTTTTTTATTGGTTGGTTGCTGGCGAATCGGGTGGTGACACGTGTCTGGTTGGTTGCTGGCGAATCGGGTGGTGACACGTGTCTGGTTGGTGGCAAGTAATATGAGGACACGTGGCCCAATCCATGGGCACCACGTGTCCCCCTCATTATTGGTTTATTGGTGGTATAAAATGTAATGGGAGTCCGTGGGGTTCGACCCCCAGACCTCCCCTCATATGCAATGACTTCACAACCATCCGCTAACCACTATGATCGACTTGTTCCTTGTTTCATATAACGAACGCACATATATTTAAACTTATGTGTATATGCAATGGAAAGGGGGGTCGGGCCGGGGCTTAGCCCCGACCCGTGGTTTCATGCCATAACATATGACCGTTGTATATGCCATATCGTGTGCGGGGTTGTAAACCATATATTATATATGTGTTATATATTGTATTAACATATGTGTTGGGGTTTGGAATGATAACCAACGGTTAAACGCGCGGGGTTTGTAACCTGTGGTTTTATTATATGACCAGTGGTTAAATGCACGGGAGTTGTGCGGTTTTGGAATGGGAATAACGACTTAACCACTCATTTGCCTAGTGCGCGGTCACATGCGCCATACGCCCAAGTGCCGAGACGGTTAGGGGTTGGCGTGCCCTTAACCGTCCTACGGTTTGCACCGTTGGCGTGGTTGCGCCTGGTGTTAGGTTTTTACGCTTAAAAGAGCGTGTGAGCCAGGTTCATGCAAGAGGGGTGCGAATTGTAGAACCATAGACAAAAATATTGAAGAGGGAGACTTCCAGGAGGCCTAACTTCTTCATTTTTCGACCGATTGAGGTGCCGAAAGAGCCCAGACAGGGGTTTTGAGATGCTGGGAAGCCATTGGAGCAGTTGGTTTGTCAATTTGAGCATTTTAAGACATGTTTTTGAGCACTTTTTGAGCAATTAATAATAATGATCCATTGGAAGCTGGACCAGGAGATGTAGCCCAGAAGAGGGGTGAGCTCCTTTATCAATTGCTGTGCACATGTGTTTATGTTCAATGTTTATGCTGCTGTCTATGTGTAATTTACATAAGTAATCCTTAATTTTGTGTTGCAAATTGATCATGTTGCTTTAAACACATAACATTTCACTTGCAATAATTTTTCAAGTATTTCAAGTCTTCTTCAATTTTAGATCATTATCTAAAGAAAGAATCAACGCATCTTGTAACACATCACTTGTTACATTTTCTTCCTGATTTTTCTCCAGCTGTCCATCTCTTTGTTTCTTTGGAGCTATGCAGTCTTCTTCAGATGTCCTTTCTTCCCACAATTCCAACATTATATATTTCCCAGTATGGATTTGTATCTTCCCTTCCTAGACTTCCTGTGGTTCCTTGAGATCTTTCCTCTTTCCTTTTGTCTTCCCTTTTTCTCCATGGTAAACGCATTACTATATGTCTCACTTGTGATTTTCCGTCGCGTTTCCTCACTAAGGATAACACCAACAACATCATCAAATTTTAGAGTGTTTGAACTAGAGACAAAGTTACTTACAACTATGACCAAGACATTCCAAATTTTTGGCAATGAGCATAATATTAGGATGACCCTAACCTCTTCATCAAATTTCACTCCTAAATAAATTAGCTGATGAGTAACAATATTGAATTCATTTAAATGGTTGACAACAAACCCATCTTATGAAATATTCATATTAAATATATGCTTCATCAGAAATACCTTGTTGAAAGCCAAGGGTTTTTCATATAGTTTAGCCAATGCCTCCATCAAATCCTCTGTTGTATTTTCTTTCTAAATATTGAAAGCCACCAATGCTTCTATGCATAATCGTATCGTTCCCTGTGCCTTTCTGTTAAGAACCTCCCATTCTTTGTCCTTCAAACTCACCGGTTAATTTGGTTTTCTGCCTAATGGTAGGAAAATATCCTTTAGATATAAATAATCTTCCATCTACATCTTCCATAACTGGTAGTTTTGTCCATTAAAAATTTCAACTCTAAAATTTCCATCTTCCACCATTGTTCCCACTCGAACCAGGAACCCTCTTTTCCTATGAGTTACCTTTCTCTCTGATACCAGTTGTTTGAAAAACATGATCACAGAGCAATAAAATAAAACAGATGCATAAATAAACACAAAAGATACACAATAAAATAAAGACATGGATATACGTGGTTCACCCAATGTGGGCTATGTCCACCAGAGAAATTTCTAGTCCTTCCTTTATTATTGTCTAGCAAAATGAAGGATACAACCTACAACACTCATGATGTAACTTCCTCTTCTTTCTCTCATAGTCTCCTCTCTCATAATACAATATTCGGTCACATACATAGCCACAATACAATTSCTCATAAAATAGGGTTGCCTTCTAGGGAAAAACAAAACACTAACATAAATTCTACCCTCATATTTGCGACCTTATAATGAACGGTCCATATTGAATACGGAATTACAATATTTTAAAAGGCAAAATTTCCAAAAAATTCTCTTCAGGGGTGTTGCCCCTGAATCCCCACCAAGGTGGGCTCCATAAAGTGTCGCTCCTCTGCCTCCCTTGGACCCCTTTGGCTATAGATGTCTGGGGGAGGGGGGGGAATCTGCCCCACACCCCCTCATCAAGAAATAGGGTCCAAACATGGCTGAAACAAGACCTTTGAATCATGAATATAATCAGGTTCCACAATCAACACTTTTTAACTAGGTCGATTACACTGTCTAAGTCCTTGGGATATTTCTAGGGAGGTTTGGTTAAGAGTAAAGGTTTCTTCCTAATAATTTTGGTTTCCTGAGCTTTAGGGTGGCTAAAAAAAGAGAGAAACTCCTTCTTAACCTCCTTGGATTCTTCAAAATTATGGGCCAAAGTAACTTTGCTAGCTCACTTAATGAACATGCCTATGGAGGGGTGTAATGCTGAAGTGTAATATTATATGGTCAGGGCTTCAACATGATCCAAATCAACATAGAATCTATTGAGGATGGTGGTGAAATGTTGGTTGAAATAATTTCCCTTTTCCTTTTTATTCATTTTTAAAGCCACCAATTCTTTGAACAAGGTTGTGGGGTTTTTCTCATCTTTGAATTTTTTGTGGAAGGTTTTCTCGAAATCTTCCCAGCATGTTATGGATTCAGACGGTAGGTTATAAAACCATGTAGAAGCCTTGTTCTTGAAAGCGTAATGGAAGAGCCTACATACCACATCTTCTTGGAGGCCATCAAGGAATTAGATGGCTAAATAGAAGTTCTTGATATGATCTTCCAAAGAACAAGCTTTGTCCAGGTCAAACTTCAGAAGAAGTCTTTATGGAAGTTTAGGAACTTCATGCATAAGTCCATGTAAGTTTAAGGCTACTTGAGACATGGATGCTTGGATTACGCTCCAATTGTGAGCCATGTTGTCATCAAAATAATATATGGAGTGTTCACCTTTAGAGTGGTGTTTAGAACCGAGAGGGGTAGGACCTGGAGGTGTAGGAGGTATCTAGTCCAAAATTAGAGGTATTTCTTGCAAAACAAGCTCAACCAAATATTCAATGAAATCCATAAGAACGTTAGAACGATTCAAACGTCTGTTGACATGGGTAGCTCTCCTCCTAGGTAGTGATGAATCTATGGGTAAGTGACCAAGTAACTTAGTAAAAGAACGAGTTATCCGTTGATTTTTAGCAAACTCAACGTTAGGGACAACATACCAAGACTTAGGGTTGGTTTTTGGGTTGCCAACAACACTTTCAAATGAAGGGTTGGAATGTTCGAAGTTTATTTCCTAATCATAATGGATATGTGATATTCACTATTTGACAGGTATTTTATAAGAGGATTGACCAAGTGATCATTGAAAATTACTACTATCCATGTAATTCAACCCTCCTTCTAGCACCAATTCTTTTGACAAGGGAAAAATTCCCTTCAAGAGACAAAGGGTATTCCCAAGTACACAATTCCAACTAGATTATGAAAATTTGGTTTAGGAGACCCATATGGATTCTGGACTAACTACCATTACTGGGTGTTGGCCCTTGACCAGGTTTTGAGGGATCTGGTCAATTTTGACCTATTTTAGGACTCCGACAACCTGTCGAAGGAGGAGCACAAGATGAAGCAAAGATCACGAATCTCGACCCCTTTTTTGGGTCCTTTTTGGGTTTTTGGGATTATGTAACGGGCATGGGTGGTCGGCCCATAGGTTTACCCATATTTAGGCCTATTTTGTAATGTATATATATATATATATAGGCAATATAGAGAGAGGGATATGATCTATGTGATGTAAGACTGATAAGCTAAGTGCTAAGTGTAAGTATGGTTTGTAGATGCTCTG
This sequence comes from Picea engelmannii, assembly GCA_009831015.1. Taxonomy (NCBI): domain Eukaryota; kingdom Viridiplantae; phylum Streptophyta; class Pinopsida; order Pinales; family Pinaceae; genus Picea; species Picea engelmannii. Next base: position 383,638 of record ML789476.1, on the reverse strand, counting down.
TGCATATTGTGAGATACTTGCAGAGCTAGGTGCAAGGTATTGTAAGAAGCAATGAAGTGATTTGTGTTGTAATGCAAGGAAGGAGGATCTAGCAAGGCGCGTAGATCTCTTGTCCTGGGTGAAGTAGGGTTTTGAGGCTCTATGCTTGTAACCGATTGATTGAAGACAATAAAGAAGAAGAGTTTGTGGACGTAGCCCCGGGGTGGGGGTGAACCACGTGAACACTGTGTTGGTCCACTTTGTGCTTGTCTTGATGTGTTTATAACTTCTCTTGCTAAGTGATTTGATATAGGTAGATAAATTTGCTTATGCTTTGTGCTAATGATGTGTAAGAATGTTAGATCTAACCTATATGAAGGTGCTTAGTGCTTGATCTGCTAGATATAACCTGCCTGTTTATGATAAAGTACTTACATACATTAGATATGAGTGAATGATGCGATGCTCCATTCTATTCGTGCATTAGTTATTGGTTGAATATTGATGAACTGTTGATGCTAAAGTGTTCTATTAAGTATTATATTAAAAAATCTATGTCCTAGCTAAGGTTGTAGACACTTGAGTCCTGCAACCACCACTGCCTCTACCTCAGGTGGGACTTCATCTACTTCACAGGTGTTTCTGAAAGGGCCAGAAGTTAGGGTTTTGTTGGTGCGCTGTTGTAGCGTTGAACCCTGGGTCTGACCCCGTGCCAAGAAATGGTTCCGTTGCCGGGACCTGAAACTGTGATTGCTGGGAACTGAAGAGAAGTTCTATGCGTAGATCTACTGCTGAAGTGTGCATTATCAGACTTGAAACTGTGATTGATGGGAACTGAAGAGAAGTTCTGTGCATAGATCTACTGCTGAAGTGCGCAATATCGGACTTGAAATTGTGTTTGTTGGGAACTGAGAAAGAAGAAGCTTTGTGCAAAGATTCGACTTGAGATTGTGAAATCTCTGTGCATAGATCTGTTGCCTTAGTGTGCAACATTCTACTTGAATTGATGAGCTCTATTCCAAGAAAAGAGGTCAGATCTGAAGAAAAGAGGTAAGATCTGTAAGCTCTGTGCTATGATAAAGGTAAGAATAGTGAAAAGTTATAGATTTGAAGGCTTTGTGCTCTGAAAAAGTAAGATTAGTGGAAATTTTTGTTTCAAAATTATGAATCTAGGTATGTTTGATAGATTCTATCCTATCTTGAAAACTAGGGTATTAATACATGAAAGAAGATTTGATATGAATAGTGAAAGATATGTTATACCTATGCATAGAAAGAATGTTTGGACAAAGAAATGGATGTAGGATCCTAGAAAGAATTTTTTGCAGGTTAGCTCCTATGAGCCTAGCACATAGTAAAAGAAAGGTTGGGGATCACTTAAATGAAAGAGAGGATTAACCCTCTATTACAGTTGCATAAGACCGAGACATCTTGCTAAGGAATGCCCTGGGAAAAGACCTAGTTGTCTTTGTTGTAAATTTATGGACCACAAAGTGTTGGATTGTCCTAGAATGATTGCTAAACTGGAAGGAATGAATCTGAATAAAGAAGACCCTAAGGTAGATCCATAAATAGAAGAACCCCAGAAAGAATCAGAGAAAGTATTGCTACAAATAAACGAAACCCTGAATGACCACCGACATGTCGGATTATCAGAGATCTTCAAAGAAAAAGAATGCCTTGAAGCAAGAATAGGAGACTTTGACATTGATTGTGTTATGGATGAGGACACATAGGTGAATATTATGATAGAAAGAACTTGGGAACTTTTAGGAAATCCTGCTATGATCCCTTCATTAGGAGGAATAGGGTTATTCAGAGGAAAGATGATAAACCTATGTGGAAGGATCTCTCATATACCTATGACTGCCAATGGAACTTCGACATAAGAAGATTTTGAGATTATTAAATTTATCAAGGATAGCGCCCCATTTACCATGTTATTAGGAAAACCTTGGATTGGCATAGATCGAGCCAGAAAAAATGAAGAAGAAGAAGTTTTAGAGTAGAAAAAGAAAGAATTAAAAGATTTCACGACTAGAATGATCACACACTTGATCAAAGAAAAACATAACAGATCGAAGCTATTTAACACTAGAGACCCAGATGTCGAAGTTGCAAGAACACTAGAGGATCCATAGAAGATTTAAGTACCTATCCCAGACAAATGAGAAGTATTATCCTGGAACCCTAGGGAAGAATCTCAACAACGCGAAGTGACTAGGTCAAAAGAAGACAAAAATCAGAATGGAAAAAGGAATATCGAGACAAATCTCCTTGGAAAGAAGGATAGAAAGTTAAGTAAGAAGAGAGCCGAGATCTATAAGTTGTAGAAGGTTCTAGAAGGAACCTCCTAGAAGGAAAAATTGCAAAATTGGAGCTTCTCCAGGATATTAGAACAAGGACACATGGCACTTCGCCATGGCGAAGCAATATAGCCATTGGGGACATTATAACCATCAAATCAATGCTCCAAACAAATAGAAATCCATTTATGGCTAGCCATCTCTCCATCCGATCATTGGGACCATGCCATAAAAAACAAAATCGAGTTAATGAAGGCCTCATACCCGTTGCAAGCGACCCGTTGTTGAGTTACCTATTTATCCCACCGCGCCACACACCAAGAACACTTTTTCCAATTGAGAATTTGAGCCCGCAGACTAAGTTGAGTTTATATAGTGATCATCATGCTTCTTCTCTCTATCTCGTTACTGTGTCTAAGATACCCCCCAAACCTGAGATTATTAACCCTGAGCGTGTATGTCGGACGAGTTGAGTGCTGCAGAAAAAGTTGTTGAGGAAGTTTTGATCGACCTCATGACTAAAAGAGTCATGTCGATGTCTACAGGTATACAAGCATCATCCATGAAAGGACTGCTAGCCTCTCCATCCAGGACCATTCCAGTCGTTCGATGAGAAGTGAACTAAGCACAAGGATGACTTAGCGAATGTTAAACTGATCTCGACTATCTTACCCTCCTATATACCACCTTTAAGCGATGTTGTAAAACATGACAGCGTACCTAGAGATTTCGAGTACCCTTTGGTCACTGCGTACCTCCCGAAGGGGATACACTAAGTGCGTGTAGACCAAGATAAGATCACAGCGTTGAAGTTCAGCAACTTCAACCTCGAAGATCACAAAGTCTACAACATGTTAGCCCCACATAAGTATCTGAATAGAACAAAAGGGAAAAACTCAAAGGTAATTCCCCAAGCATGGACCCATAACCTCGCGCAGTACACCCAACTCAATGTCACGAAAATTCCCCACTTCGGAAGAAACCAAGAGGTGAATGCATGTGTCAAGATGCTGCTGTCTTGTTACCATGGTGAATATTTATTGCTAAACTGCCGTATCATAGTTGATCTGACCTTGATCAATCGGATCACGTGTTTGAGTATGCAAGGACCCGACCCATATGATTTTTATCCCGGGAAAGCCATGGACTGCGCTCTCACACAAAGGATCAAGGACACTTATGGAGATGTCGAGAAGGGAACATGAGGCTACAAGGTAGCCTCTATTCAAAATGGCATAGTGCACCTTGCCTGTTTGTTGATTGCAGGGAAGTTAGTATGCAAGAACTGACCCACCCAAGTGACTGGTTTTGTAGTCGACCTCGCAGGGAAGTGCACGGAGGGCCTACAAATGAATTGGGTGAAGTACCTGGTGAACCAGTTGGAATTTGACCACAGAGAAGTGCAAGATCAGGGATACAAATTCCATTTCAGCTGGCTCTTGATCCTGATCGCTTTCATTTCTTGGGAGATGCCGAAAGGTGCGACCTTCCCAGACATCGAGCCTTTCAAACCATTGGTCGTAAAGTTCAATACATTGTGGTACTCAAGTGACATGAATAAGAAATGGCAGTCAAATGACGTGTTCCATACATACTACAATCAGCTGAAGATAGCCATACAGTCCGAGCCTCACATGACGCCGAACACTATACACTGATTTATGCCTTTGATGAAGTTCAACGCTGATCAACATTTCATTTATATCACAACGCGAGCCGATGAGCAAAAGAAACAACTTCAATCCTACTATAATCTGACAGAGGAAGACTTAGAAGAGATTACTAAGGAATGGTTCACTAACCTCCTTATTCCAGCAAACCCTGTGGAGATATCTGACATCGACAGCCCAAAAAATGCACAGAATACACCCGGACCTAGCAAAACCAAGAAGACTGATGAAGTACATGATTTAAGCAGTGCCTTAGTGAATACTGCTTCCATATAACTAGAGAGAGGGGGTGATGGAGAAGAGATAGATGGCATAGAAACCAAACAGAAGAAAGGTGAAGTAACACCGCCTAGAGACGAGGAGGACTCCTCAAAGAAAAGGAAGTTTTTCCACCTGAAACCTTCCTCCCAAAGGAGATCAAAATCCCTTATAACTAAGATGCAGATCGTCCTCACCTCTGATGATTTAAACTTCATCATAGACACCCTGAACAATGGTTCGTTGGAGATAGTAGAGAGGAAAGAAGCTAAGGAGGAGGAGATGTACAATATAATTGAGTTCGAACTCCAAGGGGTGCAGTAGGCACTACAGTCCAGTCGTGCAGTCTCCACTGCGCCTCTTCCACTGGGAACACCAGAACCAGGAGATGAACCATCTCAACTCCACCGGCTCGCTGATATAGTCAAAGCTCACCTTCGACGAGCACAAGAGGAAACAGAAGAAGCCACCGAGGCTTTGGTACAAGTACAGGGAGTGCTTGTAGAATAACATCGAGCTGTCGAATATGAAAAGAGTGCTCTCCAAGAAAATTTCAATGAAGAAAAGGCACAACTGGAGCAAGGCAAGGAACAGTTGCTCGCCGAGAAACTCGAAGTGAAGGAAGCAGTCAACAGAGCACTGCGCTCTGTAACTGTCGTAGAATTAAAGGCAAAGGATCAAGTCACAAAGAAAGTAACAAAACTTGAAGAAGTGATCCAATAGTTGCAACAATGCATCACAGACCTATAACTATGCACTGTGCCTGAGACCCCACAAGAAGTAAAGGACCAAAGAGAAGAAACTTCCATGATCAAAGTTGAAAGGCTAAAGGCCCTTACCTTAGAATTCAAGAAATTCGCTAATCACAGTGCCTAGATATATGAGAAACTTATCGAGAACCTAGAGTTACGGGCACTAGAGTTGTAGCTCCAGGAGGCGAAGAAGCACACATAAACACTACAGGCACAACTGAAAGCTCTGACAGATGTGGAGAGAATGAAGAGATCTCAAGAGCAGCGAACTGCCCATCAGTAGATCCACGCTATCCAAAGTAGATTTATGGAATTAACTCAGAGACTCCGACTTGTAGAAGACAAGGATTACCAATTGTTCTTAAAGGTCAAGAGCTAGGGAGAAAAATTAGAGTAGGTTATCACCACAACAAAACAACGCCTGGAAGGACCTATGAATGATGTAGTCATTCAAGAGTTTGTTGAAGAAGAGCTTGTAGCACAACAACAAGTTAAAGTAGTTTGAGGAAAGCTCGAAGCATTCAAAGTAGAAATTTCCACATCAAAGTGACTCGAGATGAGTTACAGGTGAGTGTTGGGGGCCTGTTGGCCCTTGACCAGGTTTTGAGGGATCTGGTCAAGTTTAACCTATTTTTAGACTTCAATAGCCTGTCGAAGGAGGAGCGCAAGATGAAGCGAAGATCACGGATCTCATCCCCCTTTTTTCTTCCTTTTTGGGTTTTTGGGATTATGTAATGGGCATGGGATGTCAGCCCATGGGTTTACCCATGTTTAGGCCTATTTTGTAATGTATATATAGATGTCTAGGCAATATAGAGAGAGGGAGACGATCTATGTGATGTAATATTGATAAGATAAGTGCTAAGTGCAAGTATGGTTTGTAGATGCTCTGTGCATATTGTGAGAGACTTGAAGAGCTAGGTGCAAGGTATTGTAACAAGCAATGAAGTGCTTTGTGCTGTAATGTAAGGAAGGAGGATCTAGCAAGGTGCGTAGATCTCTTGTCCTGGGCAAAGTAGGGTTTTGAGGCTCTGTGCTTGTAACCGATTGATTGAAGACAATAAATAAGAGGAGTTGGTGGATGTAGCCCCGGGGTGGGGGTGAACTACGTAAACACTATGTTGTTCTACTTTGTGCTTGTCTTGATGTGTTTATAACTCTCTTGCTAAGTGCTTTGATATAGGTAGATAAATTTGCTTATGCTTTGTGCTAATGATGTGTAAGAATGTTAGATCTAACCTATATGAAGGTTCTTAGTGCTTTATCTGCTAGATATAACCTGCCTGTTTATGATAAAGTGTTTACATACATCAGATCTGAGTGAATGCTGCGATGCTTTGTTCTATCTTTGCAGTAGTTATTGGTTGAATATTGATGAAATGTTGATGCTAAAGTGCTCTGTTAAGTATTATAATCACAGATCTGTGTCCCAGCTAAGGTTGCAGACACTTGAGTCCTGCAACTATAAATGTGTTGACCTGCACAAAATAGATCTAGCTAAACAATGATACACACATTTGTAGAGAGAATTGGAAAATAAGAAGAAGGAGAGAAAGAATGGAAATAATTCTCATTAACCGTTGTGAATAAATGAATAATTTACACATGATATACTTTGTATAACTCAATGAGTTCGACTTGAGGTGAACCAAGTCACCATAGTGGTGGTCTAGAGTGATCTAGACACACACCAATAGTTACGGAAGTGAAATGCCACCTATTATAGTCTCTCAGGCAGTTATGGGAGTGAACTGCCACCTAGTTGAGTTAACTAGTCAACTAGTCTTCAGTTAATTGATTGAACATAATGTATTGAGGAGTTAACTTAAGGAATCAAGGCTAATGCACCACTTTGGTGATGATACCAAGGTAAGGTCGAATTAGCATGGTGATGATCCCAATGTTGCATGGTGATGATCCCAATGCAACATCTAAACTCAACTCAACTAGTCAAACTGAAGTGTGAACTGAATGAGAATATTCTCCAGGTGGAATATTCTCTCCTAAAATATAGGAGACTGGATAATGACTAATAAACAAATAAAAACCTTAGGAAAAATAAATCCTAGGTGTGTGTGAAGTAACTCCAACAACAACCACCCTTGCCTCTACCTTGGGTGAGACTTCATTTGCTTCACAAGTGTTGCCGAAAGGGCTGGTAGTTAGGGTTTTGTTGGTGCGCTGTTGTAGCATTGAACCCTGGGTCTTCCCTTGTGCCAACACTGGGTTGGGGGGATGATTGAATGGTTATTATTGTAATGGAGAATGTATATGTAAACTAACTACTTGCAGAATAAAGTCTAATGTATCCTATCCTAGCTAGGAGCGACTAAAATGACTAATGAGCAACCAAAAATGCCACTAATCTTTGTGGAGATTTCTTCCAGATAGATTTTAAGAAACAATAGAGTTAGATTACACATACATACAAATACATAACCAAATTAGTCCAAGCTATGAAATTACATGCATAAACTACTCATCATCTCATGATACATAAGTGACAAAAAAAAACTAGGGTCAATTAGGCGGAGAAGGTGATGGAGGGTATCAAGGTCGAGGAGGTTACCATGGTTGTTATGGAAATCACATAGGATGTGATTGAGGAAGAGATAAAAATAAACATCTCTTTGTTTACCTCAAAGAATACCACATCGGTCTAGACAATCCATTAAAAAATAAGACTGATCTTAAATACTGTACTATATATGGAGTCGACAAACACACCTTGGAGTATTACCATATAATGTCAAAAAATATAAGAAATATGATAACTATTAATATTTTGTAGAGAATACCAAATAACGAGGTATTGAACTCCAAGAACTTAAATGTGATTGCTAGATCTAGAGTGGGGTAAGAAGACACTATACCATTGAATAAAATACCCCAAATAAAACATTTACAAAAAGGAAATTGGTACCCAAACCTAAAAAAGAAAGGCAAGTTATGAGAGAATCCATCGGGTTATTTGATGATATAGTGGAAGAATAAAATTGATAAGAATATTGAAAAAAGAGGTACTAAGAAGGAATTAAATATGCAATTATAGATGAGTTCCTTAATCTCATGAAAGAAGAAGAATCAGTCACCAAACTACTTAAATTGTTGAATATTCTTGAAGAGTGCAAAGAAGAGTGGAAAACCTGTAATTTTTTTTCCAATTGAATTAATAAGAAATACTCCATGATGATGCTGATCCTTAATTCAACCTAGAAGTCAAAGGGTTTATCATTCCATAGGTTGTGGTCAACTTAAGATCTCATGTCAATATTCTCCCAAAAGAAACCTGGATTAGGATGGGTAGACTCGATTTGGTTGTGTTGGTTGTGGAGCCTGATTATCTTCCTGATTCAAAGGTCTTTGTTTTCAGCCATGTTTATACCCCATCAAGACTTTAAACCATGGAAGAATGTACACTCCTCCATACGGGGGAGTGCAGAGGGGGGTTACCCTCTTTGCGGGGTTCGGGGGCAAGTGGGCCCCCGAAGGAAAAATTGCCTTGTAAATGTATATTGTAATTTCATTGTAAATCAGGACCATTCATTATAAGGTCGCAGATTTGACGGTAGAAGTTATGTTATGGTTTTTTTCCCTAGAAGGAAAACCTCGTTTATGAGGGAAATGCATTGTGGCTATGTATCATTGCGAATATTGTATTATGAGTGAGGAGACTGTGAGAGAAAGAATAGGAAGTTACAATGGGTGTGTTGTAGGTTGTATCCCTTCATTTGCTGGATAATAATAAAGGAAGGACCTAGTGATTTCTCTGGTGGATGTAGCCCACACTGGGTGAACCATGTATATATGTGTCTCTATTGTATTGTGTATCTTTTGTGTTTTATTTCCACATTTTATTTTATTTTATTGCTCCATGATCATTTTTTTCTAACAACTGGTACCAGAGCCAAAGGTAACTCACAAGAAAAGAGGGTTCTTGGCTTGAGTGGGAGCAATGGAGAAAGATGAAAAGTTTAGGGTTGAGAAATTTAACGACCAAAACTGCTAGTTATGGAAGATGCAGATGGAAGATTATTTATATCACAAGGATCTATTCCAACCATTGGGTGGAATAGCAAAGAAGTCGATGACCATGAAGGATGAATAATGGGAGGTTTTTTACCCATGATTTTGGTCGTCATGATGATGTATTGATGATGGTGTACTCAGGCTCTTCATTAGAACTTTCTCCTGAGAAAAGTTACCTTCATCTCTTTCCAGAAATCACATTTTTGAAGAATATTCGTAGGCTGCTAGTATATTTTCCTGCGAGAATGCATGATTCTCGCAGGATGCCTTAAGCCAGGGTGTGTAAGGTAGCTAGAGAGGTAGTGGGGGGGCCCAGAGGGCCCATAGTGATAATAGTGGAGGTCATTCAATGTAAGGTGGACTAGGTCCACTATATTATTAAATAAGGCCCACTATGGTAGTTAGATATAATAAATGTAA